>CAUDMG010003669.1:1585000-1968255 GCA_958450375.1 Homarus gammarus | reverse complement strand
TTTCTTCTTTCGTGTGGTTTCAGCATATATATATATATATATATATATATATATATATATATATATATATATATATATAATATATATATATATAATATATATATATATATACTCCATTAGTCCAAAAAAGCACGCGGACTCTAATACAAATCAACACCTCAACCCGCCAGGATTCGAACCCACAGCCCACGAGCCCATGACTGTGGACCGGGGAACATCTACCTCGACGCGTCGCCTCTCTTGTCACTGTCACATTTACCTGAAGGCTAATGATGATGAAGAATTAAATAGCGGTCGTCGTGTTTAGACGGTGTACACGCTGGGCGATTGCCAAAGAGACGTCAATTAATAGTGGTGACGAGGAAAAGTGACTATTAAGTAGTTATGTTGTGATGGTGGTGAGGGTCATGGTGGTGGATGGTCATGGTAATTAATATTGGTGATTGTGGATAGTGGTAGATTAAATAGTGGTGGTGGTGAAGAATGGAGGTCGTAGTGATGGTGATATTAGGGGATGGTGGTGCTGCTGGTGATGTTGGATTTTGTGGATGGTAGTGGAAATGGGCTGGTGCGATTTCTGGGTGTCTTTGGTGTGTGTATTATTAATGACGGTTATTGAATGGTGGTGGTATCAACAGAATAACTTTAGCATTGTTGACAACCGTTTAGTATTGTAAACAGGGCTGGAAAAAAAACACTAGACGTGGTTCGTTAACGGTACACACAGCCATGCTGGTGACTAGCGATACAGTAGAAATTGATGGCAGGTAATGATCATTGATATACCATGAGGGGGATAGATTTATAGTAATCATCCGAGTGATTTAGTCGATGGCGACTGAAAGATGGTTGTTATGTCAATTAAGAATGTTAATAACCACATTAGTTGTTCAACACCGTTAATACACCAGCAATAATGTATGTGACTCCGTAGGAGGAAAAGGCTTGGCTACCGCAAGTAATGCAGACACGGCAGTCATTTGCAAGCTGGCTGGCAGTGGTCTGGTAGACAGACAGACAGACAGCAGGCATTGCGTCGGCAAGGAAGCATCTCGCTGCCTTGATGTTCCTTTATAACAACAATTTAACGTTAAGTAGTTGTGTAGTGGTGTGGGGAGGTCTTCACTAATAATTAAATGCACATTGCAGAGGATGACTTATTCCTCAAGAATGTAAAGCGCGGAGGTGGAGGAAATTTGTCTTCCTGACGAGTTAATGCGAGGTTACATATTCTTCACTCGAACGTTTATTTCCCCTAACTGAGAGTAACAAAAACGTTTTATAATTTGATAGAGTCTCAATATAATTTTGTTGTTATTCAATGGCAACCCTCTTTGTTACTTAGCTAAAGAGATTTAGTTAGATAAATTACTCAGAGTACCTTTCACGACTCCGATCCGGTGAAAGTGTTTGACAGTGTACACACATACACACACCTAGTGGATGATGTGATGACATTTTTTGGAGTCGTAAGTAGTCCTAGGAAATGAGGCCAGGTGTACACTACTGTAGGTGAATCGACCTCTAAGGCACAGTGTCAGGTGACAGGGTCGTATTACACACACAATTATATACCAATCTCTTTTTGTGGTGTTAGTCCGGCCTAATTGGACGATGATTTTGTTATTACGCTATGCTTACATTTGCCCCACTGAATACGTTTGTGTAAGCAGAGGGTGGGACTTTTTAGCGAGTGGCTGGATCATCTGTTAGTTGGTGGGGAAGTTACCGGTTTCCTTTTTTGTTTAGGTTCGAGGAGTTGTTTAAGAGTAGTTGGGCTAGTTTTAGTTGGATTGGCGGTTTTGGGGTTTGATGGGCTATATATTTTGAGGTTTAGGGCTACATTTGTTAGTTTAATCGACTAATTTTTGTTTGATAGTGTATTTGTTTAAATCTGAGTGTATTTGTTTGAGTTTTATTGTGTATTTAAGTTAATTTTCTATTTTTTGGTTAGGTGTCAGATTAAGTTAGTTTATGTTATGTGTCTAATTAGGTTAGGGGTCTGATTCAGTTTGGTTTGGTTAGGTTAGGTTAATTTTCACTCAAGGTCACGTAGTAATGTAAAGGTCGCACACTCTATTGTCTCACTTAACCACGACATATTCTGACCTTCACTTGTGACGCATTACATATTGTGATAGTGAATTAAGTGAGTGTTGATCATCTGTTAAGTATAGTGGTGGTGTGTTAAGTGAGGGCTGGTCTTGCACACACACACACACACACACACACACACACACAGTATCTCACACAGTATACCCTATCTTGTCCTCTCACCACAACACCATCACCACACCTGTAATACACCTGCACCACACTCCAGCAGGAAAAACAGCGGAGATCTTCAGTATATGACTTGAAGATGATTTTTGAGAAATTTCCTGAAGAAACTGGATATAGTGGCCATGTCTAAGTCATAAGGTGGTGACTGGGGAAGAATTGTCTTACGGGACCCCCACTGTAAGGGAAAGAGGAGCCCGAGGAACCAAGACGAGGTGTACCCCAGGGAGGGTGGTGGTCTTGGTGGCCTCTATGTCGTGAGGCTCGTCTACTACTGTTATTATTATTTCATGCTCTGTTTCTTCCTCTGGATGACTCATCTGTGCCTCCTCCTCCTCCTACTATTTCTTGAATGTTCTCTTCCTGTCATTGTTCAGGTGGGAGTGTTCTATTCTTCATTATTTCATCGATTTCGTGATTCTGTTCGTTTCCTGTCTTCGATCAATCTTAGCCTGGCAGTCTGGTGAGTAATGGAGCGTCCGTGTTCCTCCCTATGGTGGTGATTGTGGCGTTACATTGGTGGATAATAATTTGTTGAGTTACTGCTTTAGTATCTCTCTTTAAACACCTCCCACGGTGAATACAATGGGTTTCGAATCTTTGTGTGTGTGCGTGCGTGTGTGTGTGTGTGTGTGTGTGTGTGTGTGTGTGTGTGTGTGTGTGTGTGTGTGTGTAGTTAGGTAAGATAAATTATTACAACGTTATTCTGGTAAAAGGTACTGCAGGTTATTGTAGATACAGTATATTAGTTTTAACCTCATATAAAATTTTCTCTTGTTAAATCACTTTTGGTGGAATGTTACCATCTTCCCATTTGTGTTGTTCACATTTGTTTTAGAGGAAGATGTTATGTCTTTGTAACTGTAGAGTTAATTAAGAACACATACAACTGTCTAACTTAAGATACAATAATTATAAAGTTGGTGGCTAATATGACAATACCATTACACCGGGACTACCGTAAGCAACACCACGCGGTCTCTTATTATTTCGGTACTTTAAAACCTTGTAAATCTGTACCCAGGTCCTGAAGGTGTGTTGGGTAATGTCTCGCCCATGTGGTGGTGTAGGCTCACTGACACACGTTTTGTGTTTTTTTTTCTTGTTCCGGGAGATACACTTAGCGAGTCCAAGACAAAACTGGTCGTAAGGGGCGGCGCGGTGGGTCAGCCTCTTTAAAAAGCATTAGTAAACGGAGCTGGTTGGTAACTCATTACAAACTAACAGAAGTCATAGACAACGACAGTGAACAGCGTAGTGGACGGCGCTACTTCACATCATAATTAAAGTTCCTACTAATAGTATGATCTCTGGTTCCATGACCAGGCGAGTACAGTACAGGGTATCACCAGCAGGGAGCGCTCCAGGGAGTGTCAGTAGGCAACACTCGCACAAGTGTTGCTGGGCAATGCTCTCAGACAAAACTAATAAGCAAGACTCGGTCTTTGGCAACGCTTGTAGGATGTGAGAACTTTCTAGGTTGGCCTTTACACAGTTCTCTCATCTCAGAGCAGCCGACATCCGTCAGTAATATTATTGTGGCTCGGTTCCTCAACCTCACTCTGTTTTTCCCGTGAACCGGAACTGCAGGAGACACTCAGGTCTTACTCAGCGGGGGCCTCACGTATAAACCTCCTCGCTCTCTCCCCCAGTGTGTGTGTGTGTGTACAGTACCCGGATGTGCAGCTTAGAACTTGCCTAATTCACGAGCTTCAATTATCTTAGACCACCAGCCGTAGAGCACCCCCCATGGGCCATGTGCCAGCGGATCATAAGTCACAAACTTCCCGCCATGACCTGTCAATCCGAGACAACCACCCACGGAACACCTACTACAAGGTCAATTATGGACTATCACCACTGCTTGTTCGCCCCTCCACCATAGACTTGTTACAGTACCAGTTTTGATCGCCACGAATGCTTTAATAACAAGTGATCAGAGGAAGGCTACGGCCAATAACATGATTACCACACTTAACTATCGATTATGATTGGTTGTACCGCTCACAGCACAACAGTAGTGACGCCCCGCAGGTATTGTCATTTCCATTGAGGAAAGAGTCAGTAACGTCGCCGTCAGTCATGTACTGGAGAGTATGGTCGACATTTCTTCTCTCAGGTTATTATGGGTAATGGAGAAAATGTGTCTGTGTATTATGAAGTTGTGGGCGGAGGAAGTGGTAGTGAAGGATCCGGGAGTAGCACCTCCCTGACCCGGAAGCACCAGGCTCTAGAGCACGTCAGCGCTGTTTTTCAAGTTTTTACCCTCAATCCCCCAGGATCACTGATCTACTTCCGAGTGTCTTTTACCTTTGCTTAGTCTCCCATAAAAGACAAATACTTACAAGATAACGTACAGACTCCGTTAAGTACCATGGCCTCCTGGGCTGGACACGACCCTCCCTCCCAGGGTGACGAACTTGGTAGTAAGTGTCTCTCGGACTGATTTCTCCAGTAATACCAAAGTGGTGCCGCGGGCCAGAGGAGCGGAAACTTGGTATAGGAGGCAGCCAGGGCGTGACCCAAGGCCAAAATGATGTAGACTTTGTCTTAGTGTGACGACCATCCACCAGGAAGCGACTGTCTGCCACCACCAGTCCTGGATCACTTCTTGTGGCGTCATAGATGTGTGGTACAGTACTGTACTTTGCTGTATAGTACTTCTCGCGTTTTCCGTAATGTTTGTGTGTAAACTTGCAATGCTTAACATATGAATTATCAAGTATTTTCACGTGTTATTGAAAGCACGTATTAACATATGAAAGGAAGTCGGAGTGGAGCCCAACAAAGGGGGTTAAAATATTGTGGTGATATGAGTTAGAATGTGTTGTGTTGTGGTGAGCAGGTGACGTTGAAAAGAAGGCAGAGGTGAAGACCTGGGGAGTGTCATGTCCAGGGAGACATGTGACGGTGTACCATCTTGGTTTTTCCCTTACCATAAAGGTGATTGAAAAGGGAGGTAATCTTATTTCACCTATTTATTCTATAAGAAGTATATATAGTACATAACTATATTTGACACATCTATACTCGCTAAAACTCATGGCCGCTACCCACACACATATATATCAGATATGGATAGATTTACACTTATGACCGCTCTCTCTAGCTCCAGGAGACAGATCTCACGTCAAGAATTCCGTCCCCCAAGTTTCATTACCCACGCTAAACTGTCCCTTTCCGCACACACACACATAGCGAGTCATCTGATTACCCAGGGAGTTATTTCATTATCCAATCTCTAAGCAGCTACGAGGGGCGGGCAGCGATACTGTTACATTAGTGTTAATTTGGCTGTGTTATGGGTAGGTTTGGGTGTAGGGCAGACTAGGTTATCTTTTGGAGTAGGTCTGGCTAGGTTATGTTTGGGCATAGGTCAGGCCTAGTTAGAGGCTAATTAGATTATATTAGGGTAGGTTAGGTTAGAGGTTAGTTAGGTTTAATTAGGTTACGTTTAGGGATAGATTAAATTAGATTATGTTAAGGAGAAGGTTAACCTTGGTTAGGGGAAGCTAGATTAAGTTTGGCTATGAGGGTAAATCTCATTATATTATGTTTGGTTATGTTAAAGGTAGGTTACATTATATTAAGTATGGTTAGGTTAAAGGTAAGCCATGTTAGGTTAGGGATAATTTTGGTTTGTTTACATTAAATTCTGGGTCGGGTCCGGTTCCGGGATTTACTGAGCCCTTGACTAGAAGCTGACGTTTTTTTTTTTTTTTTTTTTATTTATTGGGCACTCCCCTACATCCTAGTGTAAGGTGAAGTGCAGAAGCGTTTACAGCACCCAACAGGGAAGCATGCTAAGTTCATGCTTGCCTTTTTATGTCTCATGAGTTAAGGGCGCAGAAGCCTGAAGAGTCAGTGGTTTATGTCATCAAGTTATTGGAAGCTCCAACAACTTTCCCTGAATACGAATTCGCAACTTTCGACTTACAACAGGTACCTACTTTACTGCTAGGTGAACAGGGACTAACTGACGTTTCTATGTTATTTGTTAACCTGTTGGCCTGGTGACCCGAGTTGTTGTGCATCCACTATTTATACAGCAGCGTTAACATTAACACTAATTTTCGAAAGGGAGTGAGCGAATGCGTAGTGCGTACGTGTTGCATTTTGTGTTTGTGTTTCGCTGTTTGTGTTCCGTTGTAACTTGTGTTTGATCTGTGTTGTGCTGTTTTGTATGCGTGTCTCTTAGGTGTTTATGTGTCAGTATGTTTCAGTGTACGTATCTAGTGAGTGAGAGACAACAGCCGGAGAGCGACCTTGGGGAGAGTTGATCACACAGTACTTGCATGTTGTTCCTCAAGGTGGAAGGGCAGGGGAGGGAGGCAGTGTTGTTTCCCCGGGAACAATGGGTCGTTGGTGGTAATGATGGCGGGGGGGGGGGGGAGGTCTCACCCCCAGGCCCCTCCATCCACCACATTAATACTTAGCTATGTGAAAGTTGTGTAGAATTGTGCTTTTGTGCGGCAACTTTGCGAGTGCTTGCGACTGTTCCACCTCCTGCTATTGTCTATCATATAATCTTAAAAAAAGGTGTTCGTGTTATTACCCACTCGCTCAGGTGTTGCTATGAGTTTCCACATCGCAGGTGAGTGGTGTCCCTCTCTCGCTGATGTACACGTTGTATCATATCTCCACCCACTTGCCCTATACGTACTGATACTTGACGTGATTGCAGGAATTATGTTTCCTTGAGATCATAGACCCATTTTAGTGGGTGACTCAGAGCTGTGTTAGTAGTGGGTGACTCAGAGCTGTGTTAGTAGTGGGTGACTCAGAGCTGTGTTAGTAGTGGGTGGTGTACCATGAATAGCGGGAGGTGGAGGTGGCCACTCCCCTTTTCGTTCTCCTTCATCTCTCCTTCTCCAACACCTCCTCTCTCTATAACCTCCTCTCCCCCAACACCTCCTCTCCCTCAACACCTCCCCTCCCCCTACACCTCCCCTCCCCCTACACCTCCCCTCCCCCAACACCCCCTCCCCCTACACCTCCCCTCCCCTACACCTCCCCTCCCCCTACACCTCCCCTCCCCCAACACCTCCTCTCCCCAACACCTCCCCAACACCTCCTCTCCCCCAACACCTCTCCTCCCCCTACACCTCACCTCTCCCAACACCTCCCCTCCCCTAACACCTCCCCTCCCCCAACACCTCCCCTCCCCTAACACCTCCCCTCCCCCAACACCTCCTCTCCCCCAACACCTCCCCTCCCCCTACACCTCCCCTCCCCCAACACCTCCCCTCCCCAACACCTCCCCTCCCCAACACCTCTCTTCCCCCTACACCTCCCCTCCCCCAACACCTCCCCTCCCCCAACACCTCCTCTCCCCCAACACCTCCTCTCCCCCCACACCTCCCCTCCCCCTACACCCCCCTCCCCAACACCTCCCCTCCCCCAACACCTCCCCTCCCCCAACACCTCCTCTCCCCCAACACCTCCCCTCCCCCTACACCTCCCCTCCCCCAACACCTCTCCCCCACACCCTCCTCTCCCCCAACACCTCCCCTCCCCAACACCTCCCCTCCCCCAACACCTCCCCTCCCCCACACCTCCTCTCCCCACACCTCCCCTCCCCAACACCTCCCCTCCCCCTACACCTCCCCTCCCCAACACCTCCCCTCCCCCAACACCTCCCCTCCCCCAACACCTCCCCTCCCCCTACACCTCCCCTCCCCCAACACCTCCCCTCCCCCTACACCTCCCCTCCCCAACACCTCCCCTCCCCCAACACCTCCCCTCCCCCAACACCTCCCCTCCCCCTACACCTCCCCTCCCCAACACCTCCCCTCCCCAACACCTCCCCTCCCCCAACACCTCCCCTCCCCCACCCTCCCTCCCCAACACCTCCCTCCCCAACACCTCCCCTCCCCCTACACCTCCCCTCCCCAACACCTCCCCTCCCCAACACCTCCCCTCCCCCTACACCTCCCCTCCCCCAACACCTCCCCTCCCCAACACCTCCCCTCCCCCAAACCTCCCCTCCCCAACACCTCCCCTCCCCCTACACCTCCCCTCCCCACCTCCCTCCCCACACCTCCCCTCCCCCCACACCTCCCCTCCCCCACACCTCCCCTCCCCAACACCTCCCCTCCCCCACACCTCCCCTCCCCAACACCTCCCCTCCCCCAACACCTCCCCTCCCCACACCTCCCCTCCCCCCACCCTCCCTCCCCCACACCTCCCCTCCCCCAACACCACCCCACCCCCAACACCTCCCCTCCCCCACACCTCCCCTCCCCCAACACCTCCCCTCCCCCACACCTCCCCTCCCCCAACACCTCCTCTCCCCCAACACCTCCCCTCCCCCTACACCTCCCCTCCCCTACACCTCCCCTCCCCCAACACCTCCCCTCCCCCAACACCTCCCCTCCCCCAACACCTCCCCTCCCCTACACCTCCCCTCCCCCTACACCTCCCCTCCCCCAACACCACCCCTCCCCAACACCTCCCCTCCCCCAACACCTCCCCTCCCCCTACACCTCCCCTCCCCCAACACCTCCCCTCCCCCAACACCTCCCCTCCCCCTACACCTCCCCTCCCCCAACACCTCCCCTCCCCCAACACCTCCCCTCCCCCAACACCTCCTCTCCCCCAACACCTCCCCTCCCCCTACACCTCCCCTCCCCCAACACCTCCTCTCCCCCTACACGTCCCCCAACACCTCCCCTCCCCCAACACCTCCTCTCCCCCAACACCTCCCCTCCCCCAACACCTCCCCCCCCCCCCACGTGTTTTACAACTCTCTACACTGGCAAGATGGGTGAATTTGAATACATTACGTGTTGTGGGAGGGAGGCGGCGGTCGGTGGTAGGTGTGGAACAATGCGAGAAAGTTTTGTTTGTGGGCGGTGGTGGCGTATGGTGGGTGGTGGTAGAAGGTGTGTGGCAGGATGGTGGTGGGTGATGGATGTGTATGGCAGTGGGTGGGCGGATCACCAGCTGTGTAACCTTGTGTTGTGTTTCCCACATAGGTCATCATTACACACGGGGGTCCATACAAGGCTTCATCTTTCTCCAAGGTGTACGTGTGCTGGGGAGGGGATGGGGGCGTACAGATACACCGTGGGGGGGGGGGGGGGAGATACACAGCGCCCTCCCTCACCTGATCATCACCCTCTATGTTAATATCATCTGTCTCAGGGTACTAGGAGCAGTGTATGTTATGTTGTGTTGCCATTAAGATTGTTCACATGAGGACTTACCAAGGGTATTGAAATCCGGCCGTGTGTGTGTGTGTGTCAGTCAGACTCTACATTATACTCATCTACTCATCGAATATGTTGATCCCGTTTCCTTTAGTTTCCCTCGGGGTCAAGGTCTGGTGGGGGGGGGTGAGCATTGTATCAAAGTTCCTCCATCATCATCGCCGCCACCAGTCCATCCTTGGGTTCATAAAACACTAAAATAGTCACATTTAACGAGTGAGGTGTGACTGATACTCCCCACACAAGAAACTCACTCCAGTGTGGATGTGAACCAACTTAAATTTCTTTAGGTTAAGACGCCACCTGTACGACTGTCAGTATATAGGCATGAGTGTATCTGTACCATTATATCTAGGTCAAGTGAGCATCATTGTTGTATTTCATGTAACTGCATTTTGTACCTAACTCTGCTCTTGTATTGTTCCCTCAGAATAAGATATAATGTTGGGTGTGAGAACAGGGTCTGTGCTGTAACTCGAATGACACTTTTATTGCTAAATAAACAGCTGCCTCTGTAACGTGTTGGTGTGTTTGTGTGCAGCTTCACGCATGGAAGGTGTTATTGACGCGTCGTAAAAGTGGGAAATACCAACTTTTAACACTATATGTGGGAACTATTGCTGCTCCTGCTTCACCCGCACGCTTTAGGCACGCACGCAGGCATACAGGAAACCCTGCACACACACACGAGTACACACAGGCATAGAACACAGGAGCCACACAAACATGGTAAGCCTCGTCTCTCACACGTGTAATGGACAAAAGAATCAAACAAAAAATAATTGTACAATAAAGAACAAATTCGGGGGGCATGGTGTCGTGTTACCCGACTTACCCAGCAGTAGGGAGGTGGTCACGGCAGCCTGTCCTTCCCGCTCCTTTCTCTCACCTATAACAGTCTCCTGTGTTTTTGTGTGTCATTATTTGCTGCCTTCTTCCCTCTGGCCAGTGCTGTCGGGGCCACAAAGACCGCGTGTGTACTATTAGTGCTGCCTGGTATTGTATTTCTCGTAGGTGTGGCGGAGGGAATGACCTTATTTTACAGTGTCATTGGGTCAGTAGGTACGCTATTTTAATTTTATATTTTTGTTATAACTGTGATGCTGTCAGTAGATAATGTAGGATCCTGTGTGAAGAAGCCCCTCCTCCCCTGCCTGCCGCTAAATCTCAGATGACGGGAAAACTATTGGGTCACTGCAGTTACCGGAAACAAACATTCATCTTTGAGGCATAATATTGTGAATGGAACTTACCTCCGATACGTCGTCTTTCCTTCCAGATAAAGTGTTACTTATACCGGAGTGTGTACGTGTGTGTGAGACTCCTGTATGTTGTGATTTTGTTACCACACCACCACTCACTTCTCAACCTTTGTTAGTATATTCAACACATACACACACAATACTGATATTAATTACACGAAGGAATTTTAACTTGATAATGAAAGCTAGGACGAAGGCTGTTATGGGTTTCATCTTGGCTGGTATAACTGTAATAAATATTATACACATCAGAAAAGGAAATAAGGACAATGATAACACTATGTCAGTTTACCGTGGTCCTGTGACTATTGTGAAGTGTGTAAATAAATCCTGTGTTTGTTGTGAGTGATTCTGAAAAAAATACTTTAGTAAAAAACAAGTGATCCCAGGCCCTTCGTGCCCGGTGAAAGTTTGAATGCTTGTGCTTGGCTAGCGCGCAACCGCAGTCCGGCTGACAGCGTACAGCGAATGAGGGTGCGCCAAGTCCATAGACTTGCATCGTTTTCCATCGTAAATAAAATTGTTAACTAATGCCTTCCTAAAGAAACTATCGACATAGGACCAGGTTTGTTCCACTCCATGAATTTTTTGCGATTTTTCCACCAAGTTTGATGAAAAACGATTGTGCCGTTTCGGCTGCCCAGAACAGACACACAAACAGACAAACAGACACACGCCTAGTCCTATAGTATATTAGATAGATAGCGGTTATTTTCTATATCCATTAAATAGAAAAACGTTTTGCGTTTCCTGGAAGTTTGAATCACCAAGAACGTACAGAATTAGTAGGATTCAGTACTGTTTGTGGTCACTGTTTATTGACGTCTCCACAGGTGTTATAAAATACATTATATGCAATTTATGTCAATAGTGTGTGAGTAGTAGTGTCTTGTTATTTACTTTATCTTATAGTGTAAGTATAAGTTAATAGTGTGTTATCCTCGCCTGGTGTGACTACAAGATAACACCTGGTATATATACTGTGTGTGGATCATGTTTACTTACCGTGTGATTATGTTATGAAATTGTTGTTCTTCTTACATTACAACCTGAGATTGTCGGTATCAACGTTATGTTTTATTAATATTATTTAACCCCTCATTAATTTTACTTGAGCTTCACAGGTGTAAAGTTTGTACTCAAAGTTGACCTCGAAACGTTTTGTATGTGTGTGTGTGCGTGTGCGTGTGTGCGTGTGCGTGTGTGTGTGTGTGTGTGTCAGTTGGCGAGTTGTCCGGTCTTCTCGGACTATTCCTTGACACTGGGTCAGGCAACCCTGTTAACATAAGAACATAAGAATGGAGGAAACTGCAGCGGGCCTATTGGCCCATACTGGGCAGTCCCGTTTACACCCAACCCCTATTGCTCATATAAGCATCCAACCTATGTTTGAAGCTATTCAGCGTATTCGAGTTAATGATGATATTTGGTAACTTGTTCCATTCATCCACTACTCTGTTTCCAAACCAGTGTTTACCTATTTCCCGCCTAAATCTAAATTTGTCTAATTTAAAACCATTGTTACGAGTATGTTGTGTTGGCGACAGCTTCTACAGTCTACACCTTAAACAAATTCACGCCAAGGTGGCCCTTCGCCGGCCATCCTCGTTACACGAGGAGCAACCAAAGAAAAGAAAGTGTGTGTGTGTGTGTAAAGGTTATGTGGTTAAGACATGCACATACTCTACATACATACATACTTCCAAATATAACGTTTGTGTAATACCACCAAACTCTTGTTAATATATTCATTATTTACTGAGGTATGTATATGTACAGTGTAGCTACAGTATATGATTTAGGTGAGGAGAGAGGAGGGTGTGTCCTGGGAGGAGCTGCCAACCCTCAGAGACACTGATGCAACACAACACAACAATGTTCTCACTGCCAATGTACAAGATGTGGCACACCCTAGTCTGAGGAATGTAGGTAATATTTAGTTAGTATAAGAACCTCTTGCGTGTGTGTGTGACGTAGGTGGTGTGGGGTAGAGAGAGTGTGTGGCCTTCTCCGGAACAAGAAAGTATAATTGTTACTAATTTCGAAGTTTTTTGATGTAATTTAAAACGGAGGATGTATTTATCTCGTCATGTTGGCAGAAACATGTGTCACACTCCACTAATGTATTTAAATGAAGTTATTTAGTGTTTTAAGTACACTCCGGTCCATATACTGTATATTTAAGAAACCGCCTTCTTGATACGGTCACCATATGACTCATTCCATGGTTCATTCTACCACACTTGTGTACATAACTAGGCTAGAAATTTTCTAGGCACATTTTTATTGATGCCTGTGTTAAGAAACCAATTTTATTATACGCTCTCAGCAAGGGATATGATGTATGCGCTACTTGTACTTAATACTTAAATCAATACAGGCAGTGGAACTATTAAAAAGCCTTTCTAGTTTTCATGTTGAGAAGTGTGTGCTTCACTTTTTCAGTTGGCACGACACACGCTTTCTTGATACTGTGGCTCACACTACACACGCACTCTTGTTAACACTGTGGCTCACTACACACGACACATGCTCTTTTGTTAACACTGTGGCTCACACTACACATGACAAACGCTCTCTTGTTAATACTGTGGCTCACACGACACGCTGTCTTGTTAACACTGTGACTTGCACTACACAACGCGACACACCCTCTCTTGTTAACACTGTGGCTCACACGACACGCTGTCTTGTTAACACTGTGACTCGCACTACACAACGCGACACACGCGCTCTTGTTAACACTGTGACTCACACGACACGCTGTCTTGTTAACACTGTGACTTGCACTACACAACGCGACATACCCTCTCTTGTTAACACTGTGGCTCACACGACACGCTGTCTTGTTAACACTGTGACTCGCACTACACAACGCGACACACGCGCTCTTGTTAACACTGTGGCTCACACGACACGCTGTCTTGTTAACACTGGGACTCGCACTACACAACGCGACACACCCTCTCTTGTTAACACTGTGGCTCACACGACACACAACACGACACACACTCTGGCAGTATTTCTTTGATGATAATACTGGTCGAACTTGTAATTTAATTGTGAGAAATGAGGAATGAATTTTTCAGTAACTGTTCTTGACCTTAAACTCGACCTAAGTCCATCAAACCAAAGTTGCTACAAGTGAAAATAATTATAAAGAAAAAAAAATTTTAAAAGAACGAACAAAACAAAGAACACGTAAAGAGAACAAAGCCTTGGTATAATAAAATTGGTGACCTGTGTCCTGGGTGAAGTGTGGGGTCACATTCAATATAACAACTGGATACAACTACCTGTATGCTTTTGGAGTTAGGGGTGCGTGGAGGCGGATGTGGGTATGTGGACTTGGGTACAGGGGTAGTAATGTGTGTGGATCATTGTGTGAGTATGAGTTAGCAGTGTGGGTTGGTGGGTGGGTGGGTACAGGTCAGGGGGGTGTGGGTGTAGTGAGGGCATTGTATCATTAACACTTCACATAATATTTACGACTGCCCCGGAGGCCTCGACCCTCTACCACGTATATATAGCCAGCGTGACTCACTCGACAGACCAAACGTCATGAACAGTCAATCATCTATCTAACTGCCATCACCGCCACTTTGGGAATAACTAGATTATAATATAGTGAAATACTGGGCAGTCCCATTTACACTGTTCATTGATTCAGAGTAGTTACCAACCTGACATAACTGTACCTGATATTGTACACTATTGACATGTACAAGAATTTATTAGACTAATGTTATGATCCTGAATATTGTTTGTGTACTATAATGTTCATGTGACGAGGGTGTAACTATGGTGGATCTCACGTCATACTGTTATAACTGGGGAGGATGTGTAGAGTGAGTGTATGAGGGACCTCGACCTGGAGCTTAACTCAAGGATCGCTCTCTCACATTCCACCCGGGGAAAACTGACTAGATGCCAGCCCCACCCCGGGAATGTTAACCGGATGCTGCCCGGGGAAAGTTCACGATATTCAGTGGATCTTGCTTATTTCTCTGGGTGTTTTGTGCTGTGAATTTAAACAATTAAATGAGAGTGAACTTGTGGTCTGAGGTCGAAAGGTTTATCGAGTAATGGGTGTGGTGGGCAGGGCAGGGCAGGAAATACCCTCCGGACCACGAGTGTGACCGCTCGCCTGACCCCGCCTGACCTTGCCCTTTACACCCTCGCTAAGTATCGCGTTTAGAATTCTTGACAGTCTTGAAGTGGGTGTGAATATGTGTGTTTCTTTCACATACATTTACCAGTGACAGGTTGTATCGTGCCGGTAATGTGTGTTAATAAGTCAACTGCATTTCACTTGTATTTGCTTCACTTAGTTTCAGTTGGATTCGCTTCAGTCAGAACTGTTGGTGTCTGAAGAATCAATTTAAAGAAATTTGTCGACCAGGATACACAATAAGAATTAAGATAACCTATAACAAATATCAATTATGATTTCCATTTCCCTGTTTCCTTGTTTGCTTAAGTGCACGACAGTTTTGTCTTGAGATGACTGGCAACAAAGTCAGTGCCCTCCAGTGTGGCCCAGATGATGCTCTGTGTTATTTATAAATTTTCTTCAGATAAATGTACAGTATTTATCAGGTGCAACACTAGGAAGTCTCAGCCTTGTTAATGTTGTTGTTGTTCTGTTGTCCACTTTGCATCTGTATTGCCATGGCTAAATAAACTGTTTCAATATCAAGTTCAGTGTACTACAACTTTACTGGCTGTTGAAATATTAATTCTTGTGAAATTTTTTTGGCCAAGTTATACATTTCTTAGAGTCACAACAAATAGTATGAAAGATTTAGACAAAAATAAATTAATTTTGAAAAAAAAAATCACTATGTGATCCGTAGCATTTTGCTTTGAATTTGTAATTGTTTAATAAATGTTCACCGTATTTAATATTTTATAAAATAAATATATAAGCTTTTCTCATTTAACACTTGTGATACCATTATCACTCGAGGCGTCACAGACAGGACGACGTTTACTGAGGAATCCATAGATAGGTTAATTGTGTCGTGCTTCGGGTGAGTCACAAACTGTCATAACGATATTCAGGGAAAGTTGTTGGAGCTTCCAATAACTTGATGACATACACCAATTACACCATTGACTCTTCAGGCTTCTACGCCCTTGACTCTTCAGCTTCTAGTATCCTGGTGGTCCAGCGGTTAGCGTTCCCCGGTCACAGTCATAGGCTTGTGGGCCGTGGGTTCGAATCCTGGCGGGTTGAGGTGTTGATTGTATGTAGAAGTCCGCGTGCTTTGTTGGGCTAATGAAATATATATATTAGGGCGTGGTTACAGGACAGGAAACAGCGAGTGAGCATTAACGGCACTAAGTCCCATTGGAGCAACGTCACAAGTGGAGTTCCCCAAGGCTCAGTACTTGGACCATTATTGTTTATTATATACATAAACGACATAGATATCGGCATAGACAGCAACATAAGTAAATTTGCTGATGATACTAAAATAGGACGTGTTATCAAATCTGACGAGGACTCGGCAAAACTACAGGAGGATCTAAACAAATTTTTCGAATGGTCTGAAAAATGGCAGATGAAATTCAACATTGACAAATGTAAAGTACTCAGTATAGGAAATGTAAACAGGGAAACCAGATACCAGATGAACAACGATGCCATAGAGAAATCCGACTGCGAGAGAGATTTAGGAGTAATGATAAGTAGGAACCTTAAGCCAAGTAAACAATGTGTTTTTGCTCGAAACAAGGCTAATAAAGTACTGGGGTTCATACAAAGGAGTGTTAGTTACAAGACTAGCGAGGTCATCCTAAAACTGTATCTTGCTCTTGTGAGACCACACCTGGATTACGCAGTCCAGTTCTGGTCACCGTATTACAGAATGGATACAGAATCCTTGGAAAGAATTCAGAGGAGAATGACAAGACTAATCCCGGGTATCAGGAACCTTGAGTATAGAGACAGGTTAAAGCATCTTAATTTGCACTCCCTTGAGAGACGTAGAGCGAGGGGCGACCTGATAGAGGTGTATAAATGGAAGGCAGGGCTAAACAAAGGGGACATTACAAAGGTACTCAAATTATCCAACCAGGAGCGAACTCGTAACAATGGATTTAAATTGGACAAATTTAGATTTAGGCGTGAAATAGGTAAACACTGGTTTGGAAACAGAGTAGTGGATGAATGGAACAAGTTACCAAATATCATCATTAACTCGAATACGCTGAATTGCTTCAAACATAGGTTGGATGCTCATATGAGCAATAGGGGTTGGGTGTAAACGGGACTGCCCAGTATGGGCCAATAGGCCCGCTGCAGTTTCCTCCATTCTTATGTTCTTATGTTCTACGCCCTTAACTCATGAGACATAAAGGCAAGCATGAACTTAGCATGCTTCCTTGTTGGGTGCTGTAAACGCTTCTGCGCTTCACCTTACACAAGGATGTAAGGGGGTGCCCAATAAAAAAAAAAAAAATATATATATATATATATAATAACCGCCGCCAGCCGCCCCTCCCCCAATTAGTGGTTACATGGCGCCGGGCTCTTGTGGCTCTGGATTCTCATGAGTTTATACCTTAATTTTGTTCCCTCAAACTTAACATAAATAATAGCCTACTGTACTTCTAGTTACGATCGTCTAAGAGTAAACTTGCCGCCAACTTCTCGTTATAGCTGGAATTGAGTCATATACGATCTTATATCTTCGTTTGGGTGGAAAATTTAACGCGTTAACCTCATGACTGTGGACCATGGTTGTCGTCTGCCTCTAATCACAGTGTAAGAATTATCGTCAGGATTCAGTGGTTTATATATCTTAGGATGTCTCCCACACACGACTGTATACCGACACTGCTGGCGGGGGGGGGGGGGGGGGGCAGGAGGGTACCGGCTGGAGGTTCTGGGTTTGAAACAAGAATTTTTAACGGCAGAAGTTGTGACGTCGGGCGTAGGGTTTGTCTCTCAGCCCTTGAGGTTAAAGAATGTGTGTCAGTCAGTCAGTGAGGACTGCTGAGCCTAACGAGACACGAGAAAATCCAAGCTTATTACAGTACAGGTATTTTTAATTTGTCATAAACACTCTTACTAAGATACTAGTATCTCCCTCACATTTACCACAACCACTACCACCATCACCACAACCACCACCACTATCACAACCACCATCACTATCACAACCACCAGCCTTACAATCACCAAAACACTGCATATATTGTATAACTCTGATGCTGAAATATATTTTTACTAAATATATCCTCGATGGTTATTTTGTTGAGTATCCTTGTCGAGGTGCTGGTAGTTGTAGTGGTTGTGATGATGATGGTTGGCGTATGGTGATTGTGGTTATGGTGGTAGTGGTGAAGGTGGTTGTGGTAGTGGTGATGGCGGTTGTGGTAGTAGTGGTTGTGGTAGTTGTGATGGCGGTTGTGGTAGTAGTGGTTGTGGTAGTGGTGATGGCGGTTGTGGTAGTAGTGGTTGTGGTAGTTGTGATGGCGGTTGTGGTAGTGGTGGTTGTAGTAGTGGTGATGGTGGAAGTGGTGATTGTGGTAGTGGTGATATTGATGATAGTGGTTGTGGTAGTGGTGATGGCGGTTGTGGTAGGGGTGGTTGGGGTAGTGGTGATGGCGGTTGTGGTGGTTGTGGTAGTGGTGATGGCGATTGTGGTGATGATGATGGTGGTGGTTATGGTGGTAGTGGCGGTGATGGTCAACACGGGGCTCATTATAACAACTAAATCAACTGTTTTAGTGTTGCCCACGAGACTTGAGGGTCGTCCACTTGGCTGCCGTCAACTGTTCTTTATAAATATTGTTAACTAGCTGGGGTGCCTGGCGTTGTCCGGATTTATTTTTAACGAAGTAACATTAATCAAATTCCAGCTCTGTCTTATAAACCATGGCCGGGAAAAATTAATGCATTTATAGTGAGAGGGGGCACGGGCCTGACTGCTGGGACAACCTCCACTCAAATTCCATCGACGTTTGTTGTGTCAAGGTTGAGAACACCATCCAGTGTTGGCCAGCCTCACTCTCCTTCCCTCTCCTCCCCTCCTCCCGTCCACTACAACATCTGTCTAAATTAAAATAACATGTCCCTCGTCCTTCACGTTTGACAGTGGCAGACAGGCGGCATTCCTGAGCCCTCCCCTGGGACGTCTGACGCCATGTGGCACTACCACCCCAAAGACCCAGACGTCTACCACCACAAGTCCCCCTACCACCCCACCCTACATGTGGCACCACTACCACTACCACCCCACCCTACATGTGGCACCACTACCACCCCACCCTACATGTGGCACCACTACCACCCCACCCTACATGTGGCACCACTACCACCCCACTCTACATGTGGCACCACTACCACTACCACCCCACCCTACATGTGGCACCACTACCACCCCACCCTACATGTGGCACCACTACCACCCCACCCTACATGTGGCACCACTACCACCCCACTCTACATGTGGCACCACTACCACCCCACCCTACATGTGGCACCACTACCACCATCCCACCCTACAGGCCAGTACACACATGAGAGCCAGGCAAGACCACTGATAACAGACCAGTGCACACGGGAGCCAGGCAAGACCACAGAGAACAGACCAGTGCACAAGAGAGCCAGGCGAGACCGCAGAGCCAGACCACGACACACGGCTCACCTCTACGACAGAAAAGCTTTCACTGATCTACCGGTGGTCGCCTCAAGGGTCACGCTGAATTATGTATGCCCTGAGTTTTTATTTTATGGTGTAGTAAACCAATAGCAGCAGTTGAGGGCTTCGGTCTTGTTACTGCCTAAGTGGTTGTTAAATGTGTGGAGGCCGTCACTCTGCCCTCCACCCAGCACCCTCCTTCTCCTCCAGCCCCTCCATCCAGCACCCTCCAGCCCCTCCATCCAGCACCCTCCTTCCCCTCCAACACCCAAACTTCCCCTCCAGCACCCTCCTTCCCCTCCATCCCCTCCATCCAGCATCCTCCTTCCCCTCCATCCAGCACCCTCCTTCCCCTCCAGCCCCTCCATCCAGTACCCTCCACGTCTCCCTCCTGTGGTCAGCCATAACTGGTGGGAAGGGAGGGGATGGGGGAGGATAATATTTCGTTTAAAATAAGAATTATATTTTGTTTGACCATTAAAGGCTTTCTCCCCCCCCCCCCCCCCCGTCTCCCTTCGATATTACAGACTTTTCCTTCACTCGCTTCACAAAACCCAGCATCAATCACCCTTCAACCTGTACGTCCATCCTTATAAACTATTAGATGCCAAGCTCCCCACTCGGTTCTTATATTTCAATCCCTCTTTCCCTCACGTCTTTTGCCTCCTTCACACTACCCTTCTAATTTCTCTCCCTTCTCTACTATCTGCTTCCGAACTACAACATTTTCATATGTTTTTCACTTCTCATTCATTCAATGTGTTTACGTCACCTAAGACAACACAGAACTGATCTAATCGATCCTCCATTTACGTTTATATCATCTCCTTATGAGTGTTTCTCTATCCTGATCTACTCATCTAACACAGTACATGATCGGCGCCTATTTCCTACTTGCTTTTTCCCTTTGGTTCGGTAATAATAATAATAATAATAATAATAATAATAATAATAATAATAATATTTTTAGCAATTAATAAAACATTTTAAGTGTATACAAATTACACTTTAACTTCAAATACTCAAAGTTCCGTAGCCGTTGAGAACTGAGCCCATGTTCATAGAATATTTCTGACTGGAAAAGACCTTAAAAATAAACTCCCGAGATACTGACATAAAGTTAAGGGACATTGTCTATATTCTAAGGTTAAATACTACATTGCAAAACTCAGTCACGAAATAAGGTTCCCCGAAAGACAATTGTTTTAATATACATATACATATTATACATGTACATATACACACATTCATACACATCATACACGACAGGTAGGATTTTCTTCTGTTATGCGGGGGAGCGACTCACACTGACCTCCTCCACACGGTCGCGGGAATGTCTGGAATGGGAACGTGTGGTTAACTGGGACAAATGAGGGAATGTTAGGGTAGGTAATGGGAGAGGAGGTAGGGACGTGGTGGGGCAGGCAGGAGGTTGTCGGAGGGGGGAGGGGGGGGGCAGGACATGTGGTGGGAGATGCAGAGGAGGTCGTAAGGGGAGAGGGTCAGAACAGGTGGTGGGGGACGCAGGGGAGGTCGTCGGTTAGGGGGCAGAGGAGGTCGTTGGGGGGATGCAGGAGAGGTGGTGGGGGGCAGAGGAGATGATGTGGGAGGCAGAACAAGTGGTGGGAGAGGCAGGCGAGGAGGTGTAGGGAGGACTGTGATGAGACATTTCCTGGATTAGTCGCATCTTTGTAATATCATTGTATACACACTTGTCTGTTTGGCGGTCCCGGGAAATCAGTTCTTCTTCTTGAACGTGAGAGACAGGTTGGTGTTTTGCATGACTCTTCTTTCTCTCCTATGTTTACTCCTCCCTGTTAACAGTTGAGCGTCATTGTTTTGTAAGGTTTAGAGGTCTTTGAGGTGACCTGTATAGTGTGTTCTTACGGTGTTGTTTATGTGTTTTATTATCTATTAACCCCATCTCCAAGTGTAGGTCAGAGAATGTAATAATACCAAGTTAATTATCAGAGAGTTTAGCAATAGAGTTTTTATTTTGTTCCATACACTGTGTTAGTGAGGGCGGGGCGGGGCGGGGCGGGGCGGGGCGGGCGATATTTTGCATTCTTTTGTTAATGTTTGATATATTAAGAGTAGCTAAAAGGTCTTTTGTGTATGCATCAAGAAGTAGTGGGGGAGTAGGTGAGGTTACAACACAGTTCTTTTAAACAATAATATTCATAATGACAGTTATTTCTCAGATTTGTGGACGTACACCATTAAATCTCAGATCAGTGTAAAATTTAGTAATTTTATTTAAGATAGAAGAGGATTTAAGGGTAACCAGATAATACTCGAACCTTAATGTCATTACAGATATACGGTGTGTTGTGGTGGCGAGTGATCGTCTGTTTCATATGCTTCAGTTTTTTAGTGAGTAATTTGGTCGTGTATGGGATAGTTCATTTGATGTATAATTTATTCCTACATTTCTTTAGGCGCAGAAGTTGTGAGTGTAATGAATTCCGCTCGTGATTGGAGTTTGGGGTGTGTGGTAAGTGGTGTCGGTGCTTGGGGTTGGCTGGAACTGCGTTGCCCCGCCTGTACATCTTTCCGTACCATTTCTATTATTTTCCTTTGCTTTTGTGCGAGTCGTTCATGTGCCTTACCGGTTGTTCTGATGGTGGTCAGAGTGCCACTACTCCAGGCATAGTGGCTACACCAATGGCTGTTGGTGGTATTAACAGTACAGTGCCCCGGCTCCTCCAGGTACAGTGATTACACCTGTTACTGCCCATTAGGCGATGCAGCTGGCTGTTATCACATGGTCGAGGTTGACTGTACTAACACTGGGTCTCCGTCCTGCCAGACACACCAAGGTTACTTACAGGTATCTGCTACGCGTTGCTTACTGGTATTTGCACCATAGTTACCTCAGTGCGTGAGGTAAGAGTGTATCATGGTATCAGGAAGGAATATGATACTTTCGCACACCACCGGCTCCTCACCCAAGATGTGGATCCGCCTCCCATGACGCCACAAAGCAATCTGGTCGGATTCCGTGCTGAATTTACTGTTTCTTGGGTGTATCTGCAGAACAGTTCCCATGTCCAAATAGAGTGTCTGTCTCGCTTAAAAATTCCCAACGTCTGGGTTCTGAAACATTTATTCTTTGTTTTCCCTAAAATGGGTGTAAGAGAATACTTCTAATAGCCGGAGAATCTCTCAGTAAATTTGACATTATTTTGTTGTCACAGCATAAGTGAGTCTGGTATATTTTCCTTCACCTAACCATTCAAGGGCAACCAACATTAATAACTTGGTAGTGTAGCCTGCTGGTGGCGGAGTCGCTGCTGTAACTTAAGATAGGCGCCAGGTGGAACAGGTTGATGGCCGTTTGTTGTTGACAGATTGTGGTTATGGCAGTTGTGGTGGAGCTCGGGTTACCACTAATGACGCTTGTCCCAAGAATGTCGTGTGTGATGATGCTACGTGTACCCCCTCGTGACCACTAATGGTCGGCCCGGGGCTGTACCGTGGGAGTCTGACTGATGACTGTTGCTTCTGGTCGTACCCACACTGGGTATTACTTGGCCAACTTACCTTTTTTGAAAGTCTCTTCATGGGTTTCATTTTGTATTAGTAAATGTGTGTTGACATTCTGGTGTTCACAGTTATGAACCAGAATATGAAAAGGAAATTCACAGTTGATCGAGATAGCTGACAGCTGGACTTGGGTGAAGTTTTTTAAGAGGCTAACATCACCGAAAACATGAAAATATTCTGATTTTATTATTATTGTTGTTATTATTATTATTATTATTATTATTATTATTATTTTGTATTATTAATATTAACATTATTATTATTATTATTATTATTATTATTATTGTTATTATTATTATAAATTGTATTATTATTATTATTATTATTATTTGTATTATTAAAATATTTATGGTTATTATTATTATTATTATTTTGTATTATTAAAATATATATGATTATTATTATTATTATTATTATTATTATTGTTGTTGTTGTTTGTAAATTATTATAAATATATATTATATTATAGGTAACATCTGGTGCATAATATTAATCACTGTAATTGTTGCAGCTGTATTCATGCACCCCGCCCCACCCCGCTCGTCTTAAGTCGCCCTTCATCTCTTCAGCCACTCCTCCTTTCCCACCAGACACCTGGGCCGCCCCACCTACCATTTAGCATCATCTCCTGACGTCTAAATCATTTTTGTTTACCATATTGGGTTTGAATGTTCTTCTAGCCGCCAGGGGGGCACGTGACGTCACTGCTGATGAGACAGTAATTGGTGCAGAAGTTGGCGTTTGAGGGACGTTTTGGTTATCGAGACGGTGATTGGGGCAGAAGCTGGTGTTTGAGTGACGTTATGACTCACTAGACGGTGATTGGTGTAGAAGTTGACGTTTGAGTGCCTTCTTGGCTATTAAGACAGTGATTGACGCAGAAACTAGTGATTGATGGAGATGGTCATTTTTTTATTCGTGTCATGGCAAAAGAGACGATATAGTTTATGAGAAAAACACTTTGGTGAGTGACATCTTGGTATTGATGTGTACTGTATAACAGGGCGGGGCTGGGCTGGGCTGGGCTGGGGTGGGGTTTGCGGGGTGGGAGGTTAAGGGATCTAATTCTTTTTATTCAATTCCTAACAAGTAGTATGAGATTAATCTGAACCATTTATCTTCCTTGCAGGTGAGTGTCATGCACACAGCCATCCACATGCTCTACACACTATACGGTAAGCTGTGTTGTTGTGTGTCGCTCCTCACTATGTTATCAGGTCTTCCTGTAGCCATGTGTGAGTTATGTGACTGTCTCTCGTCTTTAATTCTTCACCACACTTGTTTGTTTGTGGAGGGTCATGTGACAGTCGACTTGTACAATATCTACTCCTCCGATACTGCAGGTGGTTGAGGTGACAGTTCTCATCCAGCAGTATACAGTACACCCTCGTTACCGTGGTTCGCCCTCATTCCGTCTCCAGATGCCGCACCAAGCGTTAACAAAAGGGAGGTACTCAGTGGTGTCTTCATTTGGTTGTTTTCTCTCTTGTTTGCTTGTCTGGCCGATGTCTCAGGCAATGTCTGAACTAGGAAACTTAAATGTGTACACAGTAGTGACTAAAAGATGTTTTTTTCTACTCTTATAATATTTTGTTCATGACATACGGGCTCTGAACATTGAACACACTACTTAATAATAATAATAATAACAATAATAATAATAATAATAATAATATTGTTATTATTATTATTGTTATTATTATTATCATCATCATCATTATCATATTGTTGTTATATTTACGATATTAAAAAAAATATGTTGTACAGTAGTGCAATATGATTAATATACCTTGGTGGAAAGATATGGCACAGCGTGAGCTTATTATTACTTGCATGATATAAAGTTTCGTGTGAGCTAGGGTAGGGAGGAGCACGTATCACCCTTAGGAGTTGCAGGTTTGGGTGGTGCGGCCTTGTTATTGATATTGTTGTCGGACAAAGTAAAAGGTCTTCATTTTCGGGTGATACCTGGACAACACCTCGCCCGCAGTATGGTAACTGAACTTGGAAGCGTTTTATTTTGCCCTAAACATTTTATTTCACCCGAAGACAATTTTTTTACCTGAATTTTGTTTCACTCATAATTCCAGCAAACTCAGAGTGTTGTGTAGTGAGGGAGGAGAAAGAGGTTTTCGATATTGCAGGGATCACGGGTCAAGGAGAGAAAGTTGCATGCATGTTCACTACTCTCCTTGGTTTCCTCTCTCCCTCCCCTCCCACTTCTTCCCACTCTCCGGACGATGAATCATCCTCTACCGACCCCCTCTTAACTATCTATATTTATTCTGCCGTTGGTTCTTCGTCATCGCTGCACTGCTCGCCCCTGGCCCTGATGGGGTAGGGGGGGGGGTCTTGACACTGCTCTTGAACTTAAATTGTGACGGGCTGCTCCACCAGTACATGACACACACACACACACACACACAGCTCGACTCGATGCTGCTAATGTAATGGGTAGGTTGGTGTGTCTCGTTGAAGCAGTGTGTGTGTGTGTGTGTGTGTGTGTGTGTGTCTGTCTGTGTGAAAAATGAGAGAGAGATTATTTACATTTCGCGGGTTAAGGTTAACGAGTCTATGCCTGTAGTGTGCTGCGTGTACTTGGTCATCTAAGCTCTCAGTCACCTTAAGAGTTTCCATTAATTTTAGGTTATGGTCGTCAGTAACCTAGGGCATTACTGAGTAGTCTCTAGGTGCTAGCTGGAGGGAGGTAGTAGTAGTAGCTGTGTTGGTAGTAAGTGATAGTGGTGGTGGTATGGTGGTTGTTTTGATGGTAGTAGTAAATAGTAATGATGATAGTAGTAGTAGTAGTAGTAACGGAGTGATTGTGACATCCCCAGGAGGTCGGGGGGCAGCCAAGGAGGGGTGAGTGTGATGTAAACACCCACCGCAGGACTTACACTCGTATTTTACAGTATAAGTAGATTTCCGCGCCGTCTCAAAGGGTCAAGCTGACGCGAACACCCCTGCAATAAATTACTAATATGACTGTGACTTTTCTTTCTCTTGGTCTCTTGTTTATTTTCATGCCTTTGTTCATTTATGTCTTTGTTTACTTTCTGATGACAATTTGTGTTAGGCGGAGTGCTGTGTTGAGATGTTTCGAATACTGTATAAAAGGTGATATATTTCTGTGTAAGGGAGCCTGGGGGAGTTAAGTGTGTACTGGAGGGAGCCTGGGGGAGTTTAGGGTGTAGTGGAGGGAGCCGGGCCTGTAGTGGAGTGTAGTGGAGGGAGCCGGGCCTGTAGTGGAGTGTAGTGGAGGGAGCCGGGCATGTAGTGGAGTGTAGAAGAGGGAGCATGGGAGAATGTAGTGGAGGAGTTTATGGTGTACTAGTGTGTACAAAAGGTAGCCTTAGGGGAGTAAAGTGAATCTCTGGTGTACTGGAGGGTAGAAGGGAGGGAGGTTACTTCCGCGTGTAGTGTGTGTTGGGTGTGTTGGGTGTGTTTAGCGTGTTGACACAACGTTGGATGGTATTGTTCGTAGCCACGCCGCGCCGCTCGCCATCGCCACAGGCACCCCAGATCATTGTCCTCTGCTGCTGCTGTGGTAACTTTGGTTCCTGGTGTGTTGAGCGTTGTGCTGCTGTGTGAAGCTGTGAGTGTTGGTGTGTAAGGCTGTGGATTTACTCTCGCATGGTGTGGGTGGCGGGGTGTATGGTTGTTGTGGCTAGTGTGGTGCAGGAATGTATGGCTATGGTTCCTGGTGTGGTGCAGATGTAGGCAGGAGGAGGTACAGGTGTGGGGGCAGAAGGAGGTGCTGTCTCCCACGGGAAGGTCTTGGAGCAGGACAATAAGGCGGCCTCTTCAAGCATCTCACACAGTCTTCAACTCCCCATCGTGGTCTTATCCTATTCAATTACATCTTTTAATTTAGGTAATGTAATTCAGTAGATATCACTTATATAATTATGGTGTGCAGATGTGTCGTCAACATAGTATGATTAAATGACCTTTACTTAGATGATTTAGTTTGGAAATTATTTTATTTTATTCTGTTTCTTTTTTGTTTCTTGGGTGGACGTGAGCGTGGTTTGGAGGGGAGATGGGGAATGGACAACACGGCGCCACACACACACACTGCTTGACTACACGGCGCCACACACACTCCTGAACTACACGGCGCCACACACACACACACACACACACTGCTTGACTACACGGCGCCACACACACTCCTGAACTACACGGCGCCACACACACACACACACAACACTCCTTGACTCCTGGACTACACGGCGCCACACACACACACTCCTTGACTACACGGCTCCACACACATTCCTGAACTACACGGCGCCACACACACACACACACACTCCTGGACTCCACGGCGCCACACACACACTCCTGAACTACACGGCGCCACACACACACACACACACACACTCCTGGACTCCACGGCGCCACACACACACACTCCTTGACTACACGGCGCCACACACACTCCTGAACTACACGCGCCACACACACACACACACACACACTCCTGGACTCCACGGCGCCACACACACTCCTTGACTACACGGCGCCACACACACACACACACACACACACTCCTGGACTCCACGGCGCCACACACTCTTGGACAACACGACGCCACACACACTCCTGGACTACACGGCGCCACACACACACTCCTGGACTACACGGCGCCACACACACACTCCTGGACTACACGGCGCCACACACACACTCCTGGACTACACGGCGCCCAGTGGAGGAACATTCACACGGTTCTGTATTGTCGGGTTGGTGTAATGTGACCCCAGGCCCTCACTCTATGGTTCACAGGTGCTCCTCCTCACTACACCGGCGGTCTGGTCACGACCACGGGAGAACTGCAGAAGGCGAAGCATGTGAGGGTCGTTGATAATGTTAGGGGAGAGGGGGTACTAACAGGGATGACACCAACGTTATATACTTTACTCACGGTGCAGTGAAGGAGATACACTCATGCATTAGGGGGTTCTCAGTTGTTGTCACCCTCACGGCAATGGCTACTACGCACTGGTTTGGTCTTGTTAGTTCGCTCCGTCGCCAAGTTTGTCTATTTTTATTTTTCCTATTTTTATAATTGTGTTGTAGTGAAAAAGTGCATAATCTACTTATTTTGTCAGAAGTCTTGTTAAATGTTTTACTGGATGAGTTCATGACTACTAAGAAACACTTGTTGAAATTATTTTCTTTCCCACAGGAGGTACAGTATTGTATAATGGCGATATAGAGTTTCACGCTGAGCTGTGTGCGGGACAAAGTCTCTGGCAACGCCAAATATCGTCTCTTTCACTTGTCGTCGTTCTCATCAAAATTTATGACTTATTAATGTGTGGGGAGCCAGCAGTGAGGTGGTGACGCTAGTGGACGACGTACAGGTAGCCCGGGGCGGGGGCGTTCCCCAACACCTGCCATTGTGTCACTTATGAATGAATGGTTTTCACAAAGTTCTGGGGGTGTTACGCGAGACGGAAAAAAAAACCCTCTAGTTTATGGATGAATTATAGGTTCGTGAGCGGCGACACGAGAAAGTGTGGGTGTTGGTCAGTCCTCACTTGAGTTCGTCTTATTATTACCGCCCGTTTACCTGGATTTTACCTGAAGACGTGCGCGTTGAACAGTCTTGCAAAAGTCAGCTGACCATACCTGGAGGGGTGTAAGGCAGCAGAACACATTGCTAATGCAGAGTATGTAATCTCAGGCTTCAGCTTTGTCATACCAGACAGCAGGTCGCCACCGCTGTTATGATACCTTCCCAGGAAGCGTGGAACTGACCAGTGAAATAGGCACGTGTGTGGGTCGTCTTATGTGTATTGAAGGTATATGTGTTGGGGTGTATATGGAAGGAGGATGTGAGCGTTGGGAGTGGCTACCTAGACGCAAGTTCACAAGTACCCGATAATACCAGTGTGGTGGTGAGGGCAGGATTGTGACCACGACGGGGGGATTTACCAACAGGAACCAAGCAGCCGCCTCACCACCTCGGCCATAAACTGCTCCTCACCACTGTCCTAAACGACGATTAATGACGCTTAGGCTCCACCTTTTTCTTTCTTCCCTAACCAAAGCGCAAGAAGCTGCATTCTTTCAGGAGCGTCCGCCTAAGATCTTGGTACCTGCGGGCGGTGGTGCTGGTGGTAACGTCCTCTGTGTCAAGAGGAACGAAGGAGGGGTTTAGTTGTGTGTGCGGCGGAGTCGAATATAATTTGTGGTGGGTGTGGTGTGCCGCACTGGTCCGTCTCTACCTCACACACCTTCCCCGCTTCATTGTGCTGCTCCCCCACCTCCCTACACCCGCTCCTTCCTCTAGTGTCCGGGGCAAGTCCTTCCTCTGTGTTTTTTTTTTTTTTGAGGGGGGGGGGGAGTGGGGGGGGTGGATGGTTTAGGCCAACTTTCTCTTACACTTACCAGTTACGACTTATGTCCTGTCAATCAATTTCAATATTTTATTCCTTGATAGACGAAGCGGGATCCTAGCGCTGTCACTAGGTACCCTTGTACGTCCTGTCTTCTAAACACTTCCTCACGTTACCTGATCTTTTGCATCTTTCTCCCTTTTACTTTCCTATATTCCTCTTCCATAAATAACCGTAGTCATCTTTATTGTTTATTAAATTCTGTTTGTTTCTCTACTTGTTTCTTTATGTTTGCTTGTTCAGCTTCTCTATTTTTTATTTATTTTTTTGTGTGTAAGGAAAATTTGTGTATAGGATCCACGTTGGTTTACGCTCCGTTGTCTGTGTTCCACTACTCTACCGGACGCGGCTTGGACTCAGAGTTGCTGTGCACGATTTCTCTTTGTCCCTCTACCTCGTATTATTCTTGTCTTATGCTTTATCTCTCTATTTTCTTTATTAATCTGACTCTCTCCCTCACCCCCACCGTGACTTGGATCTCACCCTCCCTTCACCCCTGTGACATGGCTCTCCCTCACCCCACTATGACCTGACTCTCCCTCACCCCAACCGTGAATTGGCACTCTCTTTCACCTCGCTTTGACCTGGCTCTGCCTCACCCCCATGGGACTTGAATCTCTCCCTCACCCCACCCCTGTGACCTGGCATTCTCCCTCACTCCTCCCCCTGTGGCCTGGCACTTTCCCTCACTCCTCCCCACGTGGCCTGGCTCTCTCCCTCACCCCCTGTGGCCTGGCACTCTCCCTCACTTCCTGTGGCCTGGCACTCTCCCTCACCCACTGTGGCCTGGCACTCTCCCTCACCCCCTGTGGCCTGGCACTCTCCCTCACCCCCTGTGGCCTGGCACTCTCCCTCACTCCTTGTGGCCTGGCACTCTCCCTCACCCCCTGTGGCCTGGCACTCTCCCTCACTCCCTGTGGCCTGGCACTCTCCCTCACCCCCTGTGGCCTGGCACTCTCCCTCACCCCCTGTGGCCTGGCACTCTCCCTCACCCCCTGTGGCCTGGCACTCTCCCTCACCCCCTGTGGCCTGGCACTCTCCCTCACCCCCTGTGGCCTGGCACTCTCCCTCACTCCCTGTGGCCTGGCACTCTCCCTCACCCCCTGTGGCCTGGCACTCTCCCTCACTCCCTGTGGCCTGGCACTCTCCTTCACTCCCTGTGGCCTGGCACTTTCCCTCACCCCCTGTGGCCTGGCACTCTCCCTCACCCCCTGTGGCCTGGCACTGTCCCTCACCCCCTGTGGCCTGGCACTCTCCCTCACCCCCTGTGGCTTGGCACTCTCCCTCACTCCCTGTGGCCTGGCACTCTCCCTCACCCCCTGTGGCCTGGCACTCTCCTTCACCCCCTGTGGCCTGGCACTCTCCCTCACCCCCTGTGGCCTGGCACTCTCCCTCACTCCCTGTGGCCTGGCACTCCCCCTCATCCCCTGTGACCTGGCACTCTCCCTCACTCCCTGTGGCCTGGCACTTTCCCTCACCCCCTGTGGCCTGGCACTCTCCCTCACCCCCTGTGGCCTGGCACTCCCCCTCATCCCCTGTGACCTGGCACTCTCCTTCACTCCCTGTGGCCTGGCACTTTCCCTCACCCCCTGTGGCCTGGCACTCTCCCTCACCCCCTGTGGCCTGGCACTCTCCCTCACCCCCTGTGGCCTGGCACTCTCCCTCACCCCCTGTGGCTTGGCACTCTCCCTCACTCCCTGTGGCCTGGCACTCTCCCTCATCCCCTGTGACCTGGCACTCTCCCTCACTCCCTGTGGCCTGGCACTCCCCCTCATCCCCTGTGACCTGGCACTCTCCCTCACTCCCTGTGGCCTGGCACTCCCCCTCATCCCCTGTGACCTGGCACTCTCCCTCACTCCCTGTGGCCTGGCACTTTCCCTCACCCCCTGTGGCCTGGCACTCTCCCTCACTCCCTGTGACCTGGCACTCCCCTCATCCCCTGTGACCTGGCACTCTCCCTCACCCCCTGTGGCCTGGCACTCTCCCTCACTCCCTGTGGCCTGGCACTCTCCCTCACCCCCTGTGACCTGGCACTCTCCCTCACCCCCTGTGGCCTGGCACTCTCCCTCAACCCCTGTGACCTGGCACTCTCCCTCACCCCCTGTGGCCTGGCACTCTCCCTCACCCCCTGTGGCCTGGCACTCTCCCTCACCCCCTGTGGCCTGGCACTCTCCCTCACCCCCTGTGGCCTGGCACTCTCCCTCACCCCCTGTGGCCTGGCACTCTCCCTCACCCCCTGTGGCCTGGCACTCTCCCTCACCCCCTGTGGCCTGGCACTCTCCCTCACCCCCTGTGGCCTGGCACTCTCCCTCACCCCCTGTGGCCTGGCACTCTCCCTCACCCCCTGTGGCCTGGCACTCTCCCTCACCCCCTGTGGCCTGGCACTCTCCCTCACTCCCTGTGACCTGGCACTCTCCCTCACCCCCTGTGGCCTGGCACTCTCCCTCACCCCCTGTGGCCTGGCACTCTCCCTCACCCCCTGTGGCCTGGCACTCTCCCTCACCCCCTGTGACCTGGCACTCTCCCTCACCCCCTGTGATCTGGCACTCTCCCTCACCCCTTGTGATCTGTCTGTTTGTCTCACCCTTTGATGTTGTTGGCTTAACCTTTGAGGATGATTCAACCCTTTGATGGTGATTTAACCCTTTGAGGATGATTTAACCCTTTGAGGATGATTCAACCCTTTGATGGTGATTCAACCCTTTGATGGTGATTTAACCCTTTGAGGATGATTTAACCCTTTGAGGATGATTCAACCCTTTGATGATGATTCAACCCTTTGATGGTGATTTAACCCTTTGAGGATGATTTAACCCTTTGAGGATGATTCAACCCTTTGATGGTGATTCAACCCTTTGATGGTGATTTAACCCTTTGAGGATGATTTAACCCTTTGAGGATGATTCAACCCTTTGATGATGATTCAACCCTTTGATGATGATTTAACCCTTTGAGGATGATTTAACCCTTTGAGGATATAATTTAACCCTTTGAGGTTGATTTAACCCTTTGGGGATGGTTTAACCCTTTGACTTTGAGGACTTAGTTTAACCTTCTCGTCCTCAGTATTAATAACCTTGGTAGTTGAAAACAAATAAAAACAACAACTCCCATTTTCTTTCGCCCGTGTGTCTCATTCCCTCTCTCTCTCTCTCTCTCTCTCTCTCTCTCTCTCTCTCTCTCTCTCTCTCTCTCTCTCTCTCTTATTTCCCTCCTTTACCACGCTTTAGCTCACCCCCTCCCCCCCCCCCTTCTCGCTCTTTTACCCTCCCACTCACACACCCCCGACATACACACATACTGCCCTCATACACAAACACACGCCCACCCGCATACTCACACATACGCCCATACTGTCCTCACACACTTACATATGCCCACCCGCACACTCACACACACGCCCACCCACACATTCACACTCCACATACGCCCCTCTCACACACACACACACATACATACATACATACGCGCATACGCACATACGCACACACACACACACACTTATACGCCCCTCACACACACACACCTCCCCACACATGCTCCAATTACGCATCCCAGCATACAGCCCCCCAACACACGCCCCTGCATACTTTCCCCAGCATATACGGCCTCCAGCATACAACCTCCAACACACGCCCCTGCATACTTCCCCCAGCATATACGGCCTCCAACATATGGCTTCCAGCATACGGCCCCAGCATACAACCCCCAACACACGCCCCTGCATACTTCCCCCAGCATATACAGCCCCCCAGCATACGGCCCCAACACACGGCCCCCTCAACACACGCTCCCCACCCAGGCACCATTTCCTGCCCTCCGTCATTATTATTAATCCAACTGTGACGGGGTGTGTCACGTAGTGTCAAGGTTAGGGTGTGTAAGTGGAACCCACGCCCACACACCCACTAACATCCACCATACACATGTCTACACCCCCGCCCATGCACCCACCAACACCCAACATACACCTACCATACACCCGTCTACACCCCCACCCATGCACCCACCAACACCCACCGACACCTTTACCAACTGCCGAAATATATGTACATTTTTGTACATATAAATACATATATATATACTGTATATATAAACCTAAATAGAATATTTTCCTTAATAACACATATACACTTACCCCATATACGCGCACACACATCCGCATTCGTGGAGAAATATACTGTACACTCACCCCATATACGTACAAGCAGTACATACGCATCTGAGCGAAAATCAGTACACATAAACATATCGGTGTGTCGACTCATGAAGAACAATATATATTACCGGGTAAGAGGATGTTAGCTGGACACTAAGAACCTCAAGAAATGTTTATAATGGAAATGGCAGGAAAATTGTGGATATATAGAGGGAGAGATAGTTGAGAGCAAGGAGTGGTGGTGGTGGTGGTGAGGGGGGTAGTGGTGGTGGTGGTGTTGAGAATGTGGTAAGGTTTGTGAGGGTGATGTGGTGGTGGTGAGGGGCCGTAGGTCGCCACCTCCACTAACACGCCGTGTGACCCGTGGTTGAGTAAGATAACACATAGAATGGCTGAATAACTATATATTTCGCTGTTTTTATGATTGCCTCACGACACTCTAGAACTAGATCATGGACTATATTTAGAAGCCCTTGTGAGGTTTGTGTACTGTTGTTGTTGACAGGTCGCCGTGGCCAGTTTTTCCTTCTTTCGTGTGATCTCAAACGGGGTGATTACAAACACGTTGCTGTGGATGTTTTATAGTACAGTATAGTTAACTGCTCTCACGGGAATTGTGGCCTGCTCGTGTTTTATGCGGGTCGCTTGCTGAGGTTGGTGTTTTCTTGGCTTGGAGGTTTTGTTAAGCTTAGGTATTTGTCGTAGGCTTCTTGTTGCTGTGGATAGGTTACTCACCTCACACCACGCTGCATAGTACTGGAGGATTTATGGGTCCAGTGTTGGGTACTACTGGCGGAGTAGTAGGTGGCCCCAGTGCCGGGTGCTAATGTCGGAGTAGTAGGTGCTCCCAGTGCCGGGTACTAATGTCGGAGTAGTAGGTGGCTCCAGTGCCGGGTACTAATGTCGGAGTAGTAGGTGGCCCCAGTACCGGGTACTAATGGCCGAGTAGTAGGTGGCCCCAGTGCCGGGTACTAATGGCGGAGTAGTAGGTGGCCCCAGTGCCTGATACTACTGGCGGAGTAGTAGGTGGCCCCAGTGCCGGGTACTACTGGCAGAGTAGTAGGTGGTCTCATTGTAGCTTTACCAGACTTGTTAACTAACTCCTCCTGGCTAAATTAGTTACACGTAACATCAGAGGTAACAGTATGGCCGTTTGAGAACCTTTTATGTGTAATTTTCATCAAAATAACAGTAATTTAATTTAAGATTTATCCCATCGAAACTCTGTAATTACCGTAATGACGAGTTAGGGGCGGGGGGTGAGGGAAATTGTGGGCTCTCTCTATTGTCTGATACATACCTGCCATTATTACCTACATTTTTGTCGAGAGCAAATAAATTTCTCCTCATTCCTTTCTATACGAGGAGTGAGAATGGGGAAGTATAAAGAGAGGGTGGGAGGCAGATACTGTACGAACACAAACGTAGTAGCTGACACACACACACACACACACACACACACGCAGTACAGTCAAACATTATTAGTGTGAAAAAGAAGTGTTGATACAGGTTTATTGAGAAGTGTTTGGAGTGTTGTAGACAACCTATATAACATTACCCCATTTCCTGCTGACTCATGTAAACAATCAATACAGCTGACTGGAGTGATGAGGCAAGCCCCAAGCGGCCATTATTGTTGACACTTGGGTGTGGCTGCCATCCTGTGTGTCATACTGTCATGCCTATACCACGCCACCAACCTTGAGGTGCTGGTCGCTGGTTAATTACTTTTCTCCATTTATACTTATGTTATTGTAATGTATCCATTATATTTTTTACCCGGCACATGATATTGTATCATTATACTATCGTTAATGGCTCACTTTATACTTGTGTATTACATGTACAGTATGTACCGTTGTATTAGTGTCGTTACGAAGAAGTCATACGGAAATAAAAAAGTAATTGAATGTAATAAGTCAGGTGTTCTGACAGCAGGTAGTACTTGTGTGCGTGAACACAACGTACCGGCCGAGACATTTAAGAGCCACGCCTTCATGCAGGTTTCTCTCCGTTCTCAGTTATATCACAAGCACGTCCGAGTTGTGTACACACACCTCAAGGAGCAGTAGCCAGGACATGAAGTAACTCAGGTACAGCAGGTGTAGCCTCTGTGGACGTGCAGGTGTCGTGAGTCACAGATGCAGGAAGAACAGGCAGGAGACATTAGTTAGCATGAGGTACACCTGTTGTTGTTACAATGTTGAGGCAGCCTTGATGATATGGCGATATGGGTCACCGTAGTATGAGTAGCGGCCATCTGCGTGACGTAACACAGGCGTGGCCACTGTCACACTGTCCTGGCAGCAGAGAGGAAGTACAAGGCTGATGATTGAGCGCAATACATGAGCACTGCATTTCTTCCTTCGGTGTAAGTTGTAAGTTCCTTTGTTTCCTTGACACAGGGTGAGGGGGCATAATGGGCTGTAATTGTGACTGCTTACAACAGACTTGTTAGATCATACACTCACCTGGCACGTAGGGAACCACAGCCATTAGCGGCAGCAGTATTACGTTCTCTCAAGTCTACCGAAGTCGAATCCGGGGAGTTTTTCTACACTTGTGGTTTGGTCTCTGAGCAAGCTTCCCGGACGAAGACCTGATCAGCCAGGCTGTTGCTGCTTGCATAACACAATCCAACGTGTTCCTTAAAGCTCGGTTACACACACACAGTTGTCTAGTTTTCTCTTAACATACACTAGTTCTTCCTTAATGTTTCAACAACTGTAGGGGCCACCTCCCAGAAGGCCTACTTTATGTATTTATTTGACTTCTTATACAACAAAGGTGTCAACCATCTGGCAGCTAATCGTAGGTCACAGGTGATTGAAACACGCTCGGGTAACGTTTAATAGTCTGACTGGTACATGTGTTGCTGATACACTTGGTGGTGGTGGCTCACTTCCCACGGGCTGCCTCTGAGGAGTCACTGGTACACTCGCCTCCACACCATTCATTACTTGTTTTTGTTCATTATTAAGATATGCTGTTTGGATTCTTTGTACTCTATTTACTGTTGTACATTTTTCTGTTTCAGTGTAATGATTCAAAGTTTGACAAATTAATAACTTAAGAAAAGATCACGTGGCTGTATGAAGTCTCACTCCACGCATTAAAACCTTCAGAAACTTCAGTAGGATTTTGCCCAATTTATTATTTTGTTTATGGGATTTTCTCCGTGTACTGGAAGGAAGACATATTTCACAATCTTTCTTTTTATTGGCAGTGGACGAAATTCTCACCATCGTGGGTGTCCACCGAGTCCGACAAAAAGACAAATAGCAACAAGTCGACAATTTAAAGCTTCAGCAACATCCACAACGAGTAAATTAAAAGTGGGGAATAGAGAGAGCGATCCAAACAATGAAGATGTTGGCGCATCGACTCACAGAGCTGTATTGTACGTGTATGGGTGAAGGATGTGGGAAGGTTAAGTGAAACAAAAGAGTGGCGCAGAGCATTGTAGGAGAAGACCCCAGCGTGGAGGGGGTTACCATGACGACCATCTCACACCAAGCTGACTCAGATTTTCACAATTTTCCATTTAGGTTAGATTAGGTTTTATAAGGTTTACTTTGGCTGTTAGGTTGGGTTAGGTTCAGCTCAGTTAGGATAGGTGGTAGTGGTGGGGAGGAAACTCTGAGTGGGATTGTTGCGCAAGTTCGTCCACGATGGAGCCGAGGTCGCTGTTCTGGTGATGGCGCTGGTAATACTACTGGTGATAGTAGCTCTGGTCGTTGTGATGGGGTGGTGAGGGTAGTAGCTCTGGACGTTGTGAGGGTGGGTAATAGCCATGGTCCTGGTGGTGATGGTGACAACGACGATCGTGTTGTAAGCGGTTGTCGCCCACCCCAACTACCCTTGACAGCTGTAACCTGAAGATGACGTCCAGGGCTCCCAGAACAAACGTTGTAATCCAGTTTTTACCATCACGTGTATGAGAAGCGACCAGTCAGAGACAATGTGGGTGGAGAGGTGACCGTCTTCACTTCGTCATGACCACTCTCATTTTCACTCAAATGATCGCTTTATGGAACACTTCAACAGCCATGACCATTCTTCAGTGTGGCCTCCATTGTGCCAGGTGAACTACAGAGACCCAGTAATCCATCTGCTGGAAGGGTTTGAAGTATACTATAACAGGTGCTTGGAAGAGGCGAGCTCAAGGGTTCAGTACGTCCAAGGGCAGTGTGTGTCTGTCTGTCGTACTTTCATTTGTAATACGTCTGATGGTAGTTAGGCGCTGTACAATACGTCCCAGTGTAGTACATGTGACCAGAGGGAGTACGACTTTGTTCCAGAGGAGATGGACAACTGGAGACAATAAAAATTTAGAGTTGACGAGAGGCATCAGGATCTAAGACATGGTGAGGCAGGAGGTAAAGTGTCTCTCGCACCATCAGCACTTGGATCTTTACTCGGTGTGCCGTTGGAATTACTGACTCCTCACGACGGCTCGCTGATAGCAACCTCCTGACATTCCTAGATGCTAGCTGACACCCATAGATTGTGACTGGCGCTTAAAAGTTATGATGCTCCAAGGCAATAAAAAAAAAAATAACTTCGTTTAAAATTATTTCATCAAAACTAAAACTACATCATCTTCCTCAGTTCATAAAATGTTTGTTATGATATTTTGAAAGTATTATCAACAAACATTTCGAGAGAATCATCAAGCATATGAGAAGAGGTGTTCTGCAGTCCTCCCACACCCTCCCGATGTGTTCCTGCCCCCTTGTTTGCCTCGTCTTGATGGCGGTAAACTCACGGGGAAGCGCTACATACGCTCATATCACCGTCATCGCCAACCACAACATGAGACTTGATGGTCGAGTGACTGTGGGTGCTGGATCGTTGCCCTGACTGTCCTCCCTTCCCACCTCTCTCTACTCCTCATTCCTAACCCCCCCCCCCCCATCCCCCTGTTTTCCTCGCCGCTTCTCCCTCCTTCTAAGTCATTATATATTTCCACTTTTCCTCAGGCCTGCCATTTCTCCTCCTCCTTCCCAACCACCCCTTACCTTCTTTCTCCTCTCTATCTCCTCTCTTCCCCGTATTTCTTTCCTCTCCACACCCCTTATCTCTCCTTCTCTACTCCCTCCCCTTCCCCCACTTCTCCTTCTCTACTCTCTCCCGTCCATCACCTCTCCTTCTCTACTCTCTCCCCCGCCCTTCACCTCTCCTCCACATATAGCCACCCTTTGCCTCTTACTTCTCCCTCAGCTTTCCTTGAGTAAAGGTCGACCGGTTTATGGCATTATTGTCACCCAGACCTTAATAACTGAGGCGGCAACGCTGTGTGAGTTATGGTGTGTCCAGGTACAGTTGTGGGAGAGGCAGGGTACAGGTACATGGGTATGAGAGGCAGGATACAGGGGTATGAGAGGCAGGGTACAGGTACATGGGTATGAGAGGCAGGGTACAGGTACATGGGTACGAGAGGCAGGGTACAGGGGTATGAGCGGCAGGGTACAGGGGTATGAGAGGCAGGGTACAGGGGTATGAGAGCCAGGGTACAGGGGTATGAGAGGCAGGGTACAGGTACATAAGAGGCAGGGTACAGGGGTATGAGAGGCAGGGTATAGGTACAGGGGTATGAGAGGCAGAGTATAGGTACAGGGGTATGAGAGGCAGGGTATAGGTACAGGGGTATGAGAGGCAGGGTATAGGTACAGGGGTATGAGAGGCAGGGTATAGGTACAGGGGTATGAGAGGCAGGGTATAGGTACAGGGGTATGAGAGGCAGGGTATAGGTACAGGGGTATGAGAGGCAGGGTATAGGTACAGGGGTATGAGAGGCAGGGTATAGGTACAGGGTATGAGAGCCAGGGTATAGGTACAGGGGTATGAGAGGCAGGGTATAGGTACAGGGGTATGAGAGGCAGGGTATAGGTACAGGGGTATGAGAGGCAGGGTATAGGTACAGGGGTATGAGAGGCAGGGTATAGGTACAGGGGTATGAGAGGCAGGGTATAGGTACAGGGGTATGAGAGGCAGGGTATAGGTACAGGGGTATGAGAGGCAGGGTACGGGGGTATGAGAGGCAGGCTACAGGGGTATGAGAGGCAGGGTACAGGGGTATGAGGGGCATTGTACTGGGGTATGAGAGGCAGGGTACAAGGGTATGAGAGGCAGGGTACAGGGGTATGAGAAGCAGGGTACAGGGGTATGAGAGACAGGGTATGGGGGTATGAGAGGCAGGGTACGAGGGTATGAGAGGCAGGGCACGGGGGTATGAGAGGCAGGGTACAGGGGTATGAGAGGCAGGGTACAGGGGTATGAGAGGCAGGAGGCAGGGTACGGGGTGTCTCAGAGCGTGATGGTGTGGTTTACTCGTGTGGCCGTCGGTTCTTCCTTTACATCCTGGGTTTATGGTTTTAGACACTTGTTGTAAGTTGTGTCGTGATCCCTCGTGGACCCGGGTAGTTTTTTTTTTAGTTTAAACAAATTTATTGGCAGAGCTTGTAGTACAGTTTGCCTATTCTGAGTAATTCAGTCAGGTCTTGACACTGAGGGTGGTATCACTTCTCACTGTCACGCAGGACAGAGGTTCACACACAAAGAAATACATCATATTCATTAACAACTATAAATGTATATAGGTCAGATTCATATGGGTAATGTCACTGTTCACTGCCATGCAGGACAGAGGTTCGTACACAAAGAGTTGCATCATATTCATTGACAGTACATATACATATATGTAAACACACACACACACACATATACCTACATATGCGTATATACATACACATATACGTGTACACGTACATATACATGCACACACGCACACATACATACATGTACGTCGGTCAGATTCATGTGGGTAATGTCACTTTCCACTGCCATACAGGACAGAGGTTCGTACACAAAAAATGCATCATATTCATTGACACTATATATATAGGTCAGATTCATGTGGGTAATGCCACTGTTCACTGCCACGCAGGACAGAGGTTCGTACACAAAGAAGGAAATACATCACATTCACCAGCAGCATATATAGGTCAGTGGATCACATATATTGGAGTCATATTCTAATTGAAGACTGAATGTAATCAGTGTGGGCTAGCAAATCTGGGATAAACAGCAAGAATGTCCTCAAGCACACCTGATTCAATGAAGTAATTACATAGTTCAAGATACAGTAAGTCAGGTGGCCTGAAGTCTTTGACAGTGTCACATTCAATAATATAGTGTTCAAGTGTATGCTTTAAAGGTTTATCACACAGTTTACATGCTGAGTGTTCCGGTATGGGTACAGCGTTACTAACTTGCCAGATGTGTCTGTATCCTAGCCTACTTCTGGCCACGACTACATCACATTGTCTGGTTCTGTCCTTATGCTGGCCATACCGGTACCTCTTGTTACAAAATTTGTCATATTTACTAATGCTACAACTGTCAGGTCTCTCTGCATTTCTCACTTCTTCTAGATCAGAGTTCATGATTCTGACTTGAATGTTTTTAATTACAGCATTGGACAGACCAAGGTCACGGTCAACATTTTCTTTCTTACATGCCTCATTGGCCAGTCTATCAGCACGGTCATGATACCTGATTCCAACATGGGACGGAATCCACACAAATTCGATACGAAAGTTGTTCTCATTGGCAGTTATCACATTCCTTTTAATATCACATGCAACTTTAGACATAGAGCCTGACGGGCTGTTCATTGATTTCAAAGCACTTTGAGAGTCACAGAATATCACCCCACCTCCATTTTCTTTGAGGTAGTCTGTGGCTAAGTAGATTCCAGTTAGTTCAGTTTGTGTTGTGCTGGCCCAGTTGTTCAGCCTTTGTTTGTTTGACCCGGGTAGTGTGACGAGTGGTCCGGGTCTAGTGTTTCAGCCTTCGGGTCTGTAACTATTGATGCCTGAGTTATGTGGTAAGTGGGTACACAGGTGAGCTGGGTATAACGAGAGGTGTGTGTGTCAGTGACTCAGTGTCCTCAACTACATAATTATGAACCCGGTTTTGTTGGGAATCATTGCTTTAGAGTTTAGATCATCTCTTCAAAGGCATCTATTGTCTAGGTAGTCAGATGGTTGTAATACTTTATTTATGCATTTACTTTTACTGTACCATTAGAAACCATTATGTAGCTCTTTGTAGCTTCGATAAAAATTACCATTGCAGTGATAATATACTTCGCCGTCAAGACATGATCCTGGCTGTGTCTTTCCCTTTGTTTGACCGTAACACAACCCGTGTTGTATCGCTTCCACTCATCAAATTATTGTACTGTATATCAACTCTATTGTAAAAATGTGTATACAGTATATTTATAATATGAATATAAAAAAGTGATAAACGTGGTATTTACTAACACCATGTCAAGTAGTAATCCAGATGATACTAAATGTTATATAATAATTCCTTAAGATAAATGTACAGTATAGATCAGATGCCACTTGGCTCAGCCATGTTAATATTGCTCTTAGTGTCCGTTCTGTATGTGTAGTTTCAATATCAGTTAGCTGTAAAACACATCTTTACTTGACCTACCAACCATACATCCGTAAAATTATCCTGTTTTGTTGAATATACTGTACAGTAGTGTGTAATATTTATTTTACCTCCGCTCAACTTACTGATAATGATGTGATTTTTTTTTATTTTTTTTTAGTCTTCCAATGAGTTTTAGCTCAGTAAACTTGGCCAGTTATTTGTCAAGATGATGTAGCAATTTATAAAACGGTTGGAAATACGTATCATCATTGGGTATGACTTTGCTTGGGAGATTCGTATCCCCGTATTCTCTGAGCAACGCTCTTGTGCATTATGCAGAAGACCCGACAGCCGCACCATTATCCACTACCTCCTAAAATGTCCCCACACACAACGCTTCCGTGACGCCTGCTGGACCACCACACCACGACCCCCTGACGGAGACACGATGATCCTCCCCATACTGCCCAGATATTATGTAAATAACATTGATTATGTGTTAAAGGAATATCCTTCCTTCCTCAGGCTTTAGTAAGCCCCTTTATAATATTTATACTGGATATACTTGTCACACTTGCCAGATGCTTCTCGTGTTATTGTACAGGGGTACCTAGTGACAGCACTAGGATCCCGCTTCCTCTATCAAGGAATAAACAATTGAAATTGAAATTGAATTGGTTGGAAAATAGTGTGTTGGTTATGGTGGTGACGGCCACGAGACACTTAACTACGACAGGTGGCTGTCTGGCAGGAAGCTCGCTGAACTGTCTTTCCTCTCTTCCCTCCTTCTTTTCCTCCCGTCTTTCTCTTCCTGTCGCTCCTCCCTCTTCCTGTGTTGCCACTTTCCTTCCCCCACCCTCTATACCCATATCGTTTTTTTTTTTTTTTTGGTTGAGAAAGAAGGGGTGAAAGAAGATTAGAGGTGGAGGAAGGAAGTTATAGTACGGAAATTTAAAAAATTTAGGAGGTGGTAGGAGGCCAGCTGACTGCTTTGCTGTGGGTTAGCTAAGCTAATAGTGTGTTCGGGTTGTGTTATGGGTTAGTAATTGTCTGTCGGTACAGGCACTAGACAGCCTCCCCTATCCTATATATGGGTGTTTTGAGGACCTTATTTCATATTCCGTCAACCCTACTGGCGGATGCTGGTCTAAGGATGTTGTCTATTGCCTGGCCTTAAAGATCTGGGGTGGTAATGGATCTTTTGAGATTTGGTAACTTTTGGGGAACCATTTATGGTTATTGTTGTTGTCTGGTGGGAGTCTTTGAAGTAGTTCTTGCTCTGATTGTTCTATCTTTTGCCAGACTCTGCTGGCCAGGGTGTGCAGCTCCTGGTTGATGGGTTATATTTTCAGGTCTCTATGTATCTCGGTTGTGGTTTTGGTGAAGGGGTATCTGTCACCTGTAGCGAATCTCAGGGCTTCATTTTGGACCACCTATAATTTTAATAATTGGGTGGTGCTCATAGTATAAAGAGGTACTGCTGGGAAGGTAATATCGGTATGATAAGTGATGTAACCAAGCAGAGTTTTATTTTCTCAGGTAATCGCATTAAAGCGGTATATTGGGGACTCGCTCGGGTAGGTGGGGGCTCCCTCGGGTAGGTGTGCAGTAGTGTGTGTGTGTCAAACTTAAGTACTGTATCTGTCAGTCGTCTAGTACCTGTGAAAGATTTACCGGGTGTTTATCAAGGACCGCCCAGGGGGATGGTGAAGGACGGAGGAGGTGAGGCGTTTATGGGTGTACGTGAGGCAGAGTTGTAAATCTTGAGAATGACTGACACTTTATTGTTTCCCCTACAGTTATGTTGGTATGTCACTCCGTATACCTCACAGTAAGGCTCCTCCACGTCTAACTCTTACTCCCAGTGATCACTCAAGCAATTTTCTTTAAATAATCGTTTAGTATACAGTATATTGTATATGGGTCAACAAAGCTTTTGTATGGAAGAAGTTTTGAAAAGACAAGTTAGTTCAGGACTCAGAACTGTACATTTTATGAGGCTCTTATCAGTTCTACTAAAGACTCGGTTATATATTTTCATATAGGAAGTCTTCCTGTTTGAACAGGAACACATCGCCTCCAGCGAATGATTGTGTTCTTTGCTTCTCATCGCGATATAATTGGCGATGCTGGCCCCTCCTGTGTAAGGTGAAGTTTTTCTTTATTATCAATAATTTTAATTTTAGTTACATCGCTAACGACAGGAACTGACAAAGCTATGCCAGAGGGATTTAACTTTTGTGTCTGGTTAATGAGTAGGCCTCAGGTGAGCGGGTAGAAGGTAACACGTGCCTCAACCCAAGATCCCTGTCTGCCCTCTTCTATATAGAAGAGGCCAAGGTCTATATTTATAGACCTTGGTTTTATGTACAGTTGCGGACAAAAGTTCGCTCCCCGTGGTCAACCTGAGTCTGGAGAATGGGTCTCCGAACTTACCCTGACTGTCGTCTGGTGAGGGTGTGCTGTTTTATCTCATGCAGGGTCGATGCTGCTTCATTTTGGGAGGGAGCGAACTTTTGACCCCGACTTTACACTTATTAACACAAGCACTCTTTGCACTTACACCCTTAATGCATGAGTCACGAAGGCAAGCATGAACTCCACATTCTTCTTCCCTGTTGGGCGCTGCAAAAGCATCTGTGCTTCGTCCTGCATAGGATGCAAGGGGTGCCCAATAAACTAGCCTCCTCATGGGGCAAATTGTAAGTTTGTTGCTCTAAAATTATTGTTTAGGAATTTTTTATGATTGTAATCATTTGCCTGAGTGAATGAAATATTAATTATGCTGTAGCTGAAATTTAGTTATAACACTGTCACTGCGTAAGGAACCAGTCGCCCCGGGGTATTGCTGTGGTCCGTCATCCTTCAGAGGAAAATTAAAACCTAGTCGTAAGTTGCACCACATAACAAGGGAGCGTGGTTGACCAGCGTCAAGGCTGTCTTGCCAATGTTGTTCACTGGTCATGGTCGTTATGGTGAACACTTGACGGTCATACTGAACTAACACACTGACTCACTCACCTCCCTCATCATAACCATAAATATATCCAGACAACTTTTATGTATTAATGTATCATATAAAGTTGATGTATATTTTATCATATTTAGATAAGAATAGTTAGTTATTAATTGATAAATACATGAAATCATAAAACTATTAACTATATAACTGAGTATCATTCCGGTCAGAGCGAAGAATGTTCTTATATTATCATATTTGGATATACCTTACAGTACACCAAACATATACAGTAATATATCATTGTATGTGTTGTATCTGACGTTCAGTTGTGGGTAGCGTGTGTTGGAGTGGTGAGATAAGGAGTGTTGTGTTCCTGGTGGACCTATACAGTACAGTTTACAGAATCAAACAGCACCAGTGTAAAATAAAAATAATAAGTAGTGTAGTAAGTAATAGCACGTAGTAGGAGTAGTGTTGGTGTATGTATGGGAGTAGTGTAGCAAAAAGAATTAGTGTGAGAATAGGAAGAGTGTGTTTAGGGGAGGCTGGGATGATATGGGCGACGGATCCCACTTTCTCTGGTGGTGTCGAAGCCTTACTCATTCACGCTCCTCGCATACCTCTTCAAGCGGGCTCTCTCTCTCTCTCTCTCTCTCTCTCTCTCTCTCTCTCTCTCTCTCTCTCTCTCCGCTGTATGGTCATCACCCCTACTTGACTACCCCTATTTGGCCATCACCCCTACTTGACCATCCCTATATGGCCATCACCTTTACTTGACCACCGTTGTATGGCCATCACCCTTACTTGGCCACCCCCATGTATGACCATCACCCCTACTTGGCCTTGACCACCTCTGTATGGTCATTCCCCTACTAACCACCGCTGTATGGCCATTACCCCTACTTGACCACCCCTCTATGGCCATCACTCCTACTTGACCACCGCTGTATGGCCATCACTCCTACTTGACCACCGCTGTATGGCCATCACCCCTACTTGACCACCCCTATATGGCCATCACCCTTACTTGACCACCGTTGTATGGCCATCACCCTTACTTGGCCACCCCATGTATGACCATCACCCGCTACTTGGCCTTGACCACCTCTGTATGGCCATTCCCCTACTAACCACTGCTGTATGGCCATTACCCCTACTTGACCACCCCTATATGGCCATCACTCCGACTTGACCACCGCTGTGTGGCCATTACCCCTACCATGAAGTTTTAGTGGTGAGATACTGGTGATGTAATAGTACTGGTGGTGAGATACTGGTGATGATGTAGTACTGGTGGTGAGGTACTCGTGATGATGTAGTACTGGTGGTGAGATACTGGTGATGATGTAGTACTGGTGGTGAGGTACTGGTGATGATGTAGTACTGGTGGTGAGATACTCGTGATGATGTAGTACTGGTGGTGAGATACTGGTGATGATGTAGTACTGGTGGTGAGATACTGGTGATGATGTAGTACTGGTGGTGAGATACTGGTGATGATGTAGTACTGGTGGTGAGATACTGGTGATGTAATAGTACTGGTAGTGAGATACTGGTGATGATGTAGTACTGGTGGTGAGATACTGGTGATGATGTAGTACTGGTGGTGAGATACTGGTGATGATGTAGTACTGGTGGTGAGATACTGGTGATGATGTAGTACCGGTAATGATGTAGCACTGGTGGTGATGTAATAGTACTGGTGGTGAGATGCTGGTGATGATGTAGTACCGGTAATGATGTAGCACTGGTGGTGATGTAATAGTACTGGTGGTGAGATAATGGTAATGTAATAGTACTGGTGGTGAGATGCTGGTGATGATGTAGTACTGGTGGTGAGATGCTGGTGATGTCGTCGTTGCAATATGGTTCATCAAAAGCAAAACCACCTCCCTGGACGCCTCCCTCACCACGCCTCTTACCCTACTTCGACACGCCCTACACTCTCCTCCCCACCCCCGCAGGTCCGCTAGATGCTGCTAGTGTAGCCTTGAACTGTCGTATGGCCGCTATTCCTTTGTTACACCTGTTGATCAACTTATTTAATGACTTCCTGCCAGTCCTGGATACACCACCGTTGCCTCGAGTGGTGTTTGGTCCTGAACACTATCGCCCCACCCTCTCTCTCCTGTTACTTCCTTAATTATCTTCCTTCACCTTCTGAGTTCCTGTTTCGTTTCCTCCCTATACACCTGTCCAGTTCTCTCCCCTTCCTTATCCCTTCATCTTCTCCGGCCACCTCCTGCAGCTGTCGGCGTTCCACAGGACATAACTTCATTTATCCTTATCCAGTCTGGGCCTGAGATCTATTATCCTGTGTCTGGACATAGTTGGTGATATTTGCTTTCTCGATTAATCTGTCTTTTCTATCACGTCTTCTTTCTCCTCTCTCTTTTATCTTCTATCTCTCTTGTCTTCTCCACCCCACCCCACCCTTCCCATTACTCTGTGCCCCAGTCGTGTCTCAGCCTGGAGCAGTACCCTGGAGGAAAGCATCTCTGAGATAAGGCCACCTCAGTACCCCCGCCTCCCCCAGCCAGTGTACCCGCGTGATCAACAAAGAATAGACCCCCGGGCCTCTTCGCCAGCGGCCATTGTGCAAGACGGGTTTTCGTGATCCAACTCCCGAGTCACAAAAATTCCTGCTTTATTTTTTTTTTTTTTTTTTTTTGCTCTCTGAAGAATGTATCTAGTTATGGTAGAGTGAAGGTTAAATATACATTACCTTCTGATGGTCCCTGAGGCTTGCTTTCTCAGAGATTCTTAAGGCAGCATTTTCTCCTGTCTGGCATGAGAGAGCACATCTAATTATGGTAGAGTTTCAGTATAATCTCTACGTAATTTAAACCATCGTTTTGGTATCATTTCACTCGTGAATTGTTTAAGACGAATTTTCAGCTCACCAGAAAGAGGGATAATAACTGAACCTTGGATTTCCTTGTCTATATCAGGAAAGCATCTCGGTAGAGTAGAGTGTAGGGCCAGTAACACTCGTAAAACTTATTCAACTCGGGTGGTCTGGCGGGGGCGATGATTAATATTATCAAAGATTAATACGGCAACTTTTTACCTGCATGTGAGGGTGAATGAACACGTCTAGCTATAGTACAGTCCTAGTGTAACTTTGTCAGCCTTTTTCGTATCAGGTTTTAAATGAAATAAAATAAGTAGGCTCTCTCACCTTCAGCGGGGGGGACTTTTGAGGATACAGCTCTCCTCCCCCCACTGACTCTCCAAGGTATGATTGAATTCTGTGGCGTTCGATTTTATATCCGTGTTCTTGTGTTATCTTTGGGTTGATGTTCAGTTTTTATTGGTGTTCTCTTCTTCACAATTGATTTTATGTTATTTTCGGTACGCTTCCTTCTTGTTATGTTGTCATGTAGGTGATAAATTTTGGTCACCCTGTCATTCTGTTTTTCTCTCCCATCCCTCAGGTCACTCACTCCCACCTCCTCCCCCACCCCTACTCAGTGCTCCTCACTTCCCATTGTGGCTTTGCCTAACGGTAATACATTAGAGAAAGGATTAGAATCAGTTGGCTGGGCCTCCACTCTACAAACTAAACTGTTGGCTATCACAGCCCTGAAACTTGTTGGAGGCATTACCATCCCTGATTCCTTAGCCTCACTACTTGCTCATGACATCCTCAACTCAGTGTGTCACACACTTGTCTCTAAAACCAGACACAAATAAGCATGTATTGGATCCCATCTCACATAGGCCTTATTGAACATGACAGAGTTGATGCCCAAGCTAAACTTGTGTCCAGCAAATACATTACAATCTAGGTCTGGCATCCAGAACCCTTAAAACTATAATCTGGAAGAATTTGCTGATGAATTTGAAGCAAGCAGACAAGTGCAAGCAGGCACTTGTCAATCCATTATCTGCTATGATGAGATGTATGAAGTAAAACGTGTATATAGGACAAGTAACAAGATCAGTAGACTATAAGATGTTGAAACTGATAGAAAACGGTTAGGATATAAGTTCCTCTGTCAGTGGCAGTTGCCCCTCATGCAGATGTGAACAGCACAAAATGTAAAGTGTTTGTACTTCATTCTAAACTGTGAGCAAATAGAAACTTGCAAGGAGAAGGCCAGGCTTACAGTGTGTGCATTTGCGCAACACCTTATATAGCAAGATAACTGATGTATTAAAAGTGTATCCACGTTTTGCACCTTGTAGATAAGTCAACTCCTAGACTCAGACCTAAACAAATAATGTTCTGGACAATAAATCCTGATCACTAGGGTCTGTTAAACAGGAAAAATATGGGGTGCGCAATAAACTAGCCGCTGTTCACGAAAATTTTTAAACAAAATTAAATAAATACCCCCCCCCCCTTCCTCTCCCTCAGGTCACTTGTCCACCATGATACTTGGCTCCCTCCAGGCCTTCCCCCCTTCTCTCCTCCCATTCCAGTGACTGTCACTACCCTTCTTTCCTCCCCTCTCCCTTCCCCACCCATCATCCCCACGCCTTTCCCCCCCATCACCTCCTTCCTCCCTACCCCACTATCCATCACCTCCCAACCCCCCCCCCTCCCCGTCACCCACCCCTCTACTGGTCCGTCACTCCCCCCTACAGCGTCGCCCCCAGGGAGTAACGGCTCCCTCACAATGCTTGCATACTCTGACAACATAACATTTTTGTTGTTTGTTTTGCTTTTGTAATCCTTTTTCGTGTCTCAGCTAAGAGGTATTGTCATCACCCATGCCGTATGTGAGTGGGTGGGCAAGCAGGTTTGTATTGCCGCAAACACTAACCTAACCTAACCTAAATTAAACTTGGCCAAGAAAATAAGTCATGCAGCACCAAGTAAACATCTTCATCACCACCCAGAGATGAGCTGTGTTGGCGGTCACGCGATCGAAGGTGATGGTCAGCTGAAGATTTTGTTGGTGTTTTTTTTTTTACAATAATTTCTCATTGTAAGTTTAGTGCCATAGTTTCAAATAGAGTTGATGGATCCTCACTGTGCCTCACCTGAACGCCTCATAATAACCCACCTGAGCTGACTTGACACTATCTAGTTTGGCTTGACACTCTTAACACGAGTTAGCTTCGGTTAAGCTTGTTTAGTCATTACGTATATTACAGCGTCATAACCTCTCCAAGAAACAATATGTCAGCCAGCTCCTTCATGAGGAAAGTAACACCTGACATTACAGAGTTAGTAAGTTGTTGTCATTATAGTCATCATCATCATCATCACACTTCATCATCACCATTATCATCATCATCAATCACACATCATCTTCATCGTCATCATCATCATCACATATCATCATCATCACACATCATCGTCATCATCATCATCACACATCATCATCATCATCACACATCATCATCATCATCGTCATCATCATCATCATCATCATCATCAATCACACATCATCTTCATCGTCATCATCATCATCACATATCATCATCATCACACATCATCGTCATCATCATCATCACACATCATCGTCATCATCATCATCACACATCATCACACATCATCGTCATCATCATCATCACACATCATCATCATCATCATCATCATCATCATCATCATCATCATCACACATCATCGTCATCATCATCACACATCATCATCATCACACATCATCATCATCACTCATCATCATCACACATCATCGTCATCATCATCATCACACATCATCGTCATCACACATCATCGTCATCATCATCATCATCATCATCACACATCATCGTCATCATCATCATCACACATCATCATCATCACACATCATCATCATCACACATCATCATCATCACACATCATCGTCATCATCATCATCACACATCATCTTCATCGTCATCATCATCATCACATATCATCATCATCACACATCATCGTCATCATCATCATCACATCATCATCATCATCATCATCACACATCATCATCATCATCATCATCACACATCATCATCATCATCACACATCATCGTCATCATCATCATCACACATCATCATCATCATCATCACACATCATCATCATCATCATCATCATCATCATCATCATCATCATCATCACACATCATCATCATCATCATCACACATCATCATCATCATCATCATCATCACACATCATCACACATCATCATCATCATCATCATCATCATCATCATCATCATCATCATCATCATCGTCATCATCATCATCATCATCATCATCATCATCATCATCATCATCACACATCATCACACACTGACGGGTTAGATTTAGATTTTTTTTTAGACTGCCCCCGAGGGGGCTAGTTTATTAGGCACCCCCTTACATCCTGTGCAAGGTGAAGCGCAGAAGCGTTTACAGGGTTGGAGTGATAGCCAAAGGTCGCGGCATTGACAGTGAAAGGTTGCACAGTGAGCTGTAACTCCTGCTGTTTGACGTTGTGGCTAGAACAGTGACAATCACAACTTGGACACAGTCATGTACGCACGCATAACATACATACGACTATATATGCACACACACACACACACACACAGGTGTAGATAGATAGATAGTGTCCTGCAACAGACTGTGTGCCGTCCCAGAGCGCCCTTGACCCGCCAGTCTGGTGTTTGCTGCTACCTCATCATTTAGCATTCCTGATCCACCTCCCACCTCAGGGCATTCATCACCCGCCAGTTCTCATCGATTATCCTCTGGTGGATTTTTCTTGAAGGTGGCCGTGGGCGGCCCGTGACCCACACTATCCTGTCATCATGCGCTGCGTCGTACCCGTCCACCGTCACCCTCACGTACCTGTGTCTGCCACCTGCCCGTCGTTGTGTGCCATTTTAACTAGTATCCGGTTGTATGGTGGTCCAGCTCTTGTGTGTATGGGGCGTATGTATCGTACAGTTGCGCAAATGTGTTCCTACACCCACTGTGGTAACCCTTGTCTCCAAACGGCACCGTCGCAGTAGTAGTATCACTATTTATGATTGAAAGGATATTGGTTGTGTAACGATGGACGTGATTGGTAGATCGGTTTGCTATAGGTCATATAGGTTGGCTGTTTGGAGACACGGGTTACTACATGGGGGCTTAGGAACACATTTGCGCAACTGTACAGCTCTTGTATATACAGTATGTGTGTGTTTATGCACGTGGCTCAGCTCTTGTGTGTGTGTGTGACTGGCTGGTTGGTTGGTTGATTTGGCTCTCAATGAAGATGTTGGCTGCTCTGGTGTGTAATGTTGGTAGTAATAGTTGGGCGGGGGGGGGGGGGGGGAGGGGCAATGTAGTGACTGTAACTTAAACCACCACTACCACCACTACCACTATCACCACAGACGGTAAAAACATGACTGCGGGAGAGGACCGTGGGAGTATTAACGCCTTACTGTACCCACACCATCAACGTCTCCCATTTTATCTCTACATCAGTCTGTCATTAATGCATGAGCCCCTCCCCTTCTTCCCCTACCCTCCTCCTTCCCTTAACTACTCTTCCTTCACCTTCCCTCCTCCCCCTACCTACTCTTTCCCCTAACTACTCTTCCTTCACCTTCCCTCCTCCCCCTACCTACTCCTTCCCCTAACTACTCTTCCTTCACCTTCCCTCCTCCCCCTACCTACTCCTTCCCCTAACTACTCTTCCTTCACCTTCCCTCCTCCCCCTACCTACTACTTCCCCTAACTACTCTTCCTTCACCTTCCCTCCTCCCCCTACCTACTCTTTCCCCTAACTACTCTTCCTTCACCTTCCCTCCTCCCCCTACCTACTCCACCTTCTCTCCTCCTTTGACAAGCTAGTGGAGGGAGGTGTAGGAGTGGTTACTAAGAGAGAGAGAGAGAGAGAGAGAGAGAGAGAGAGAGAGAGAGAGAGATGCTAACAATGATAGTGTATATAACAAAGGCACGAAAAGTTTTGTTGGGTGCGTAACAAAAGCTGTAATGTTTGTTGGCGAGTGTCAGGTGTTGTGTCGTGTCATGTGTTAATGGTTGTGATGTGCTATGTGTCATGTTTGCTTGATGTGGTGTTGAGGTCATCTAAACTCTGGAGTACGTGTTCAAGTCGTGTTCAGTACTCTCTCTCAACCTTCGAGCTGACCCCCCCTACCCCCCTCTTACTCCTGGTATCTCGCAGTGGTGTTGATATTCCCCAGCCCTTAATTATTTAACATTTGAAAGTACTATATAATGTGATTTTCGTTACCTTTATTATAACTAATGGAAATCCGTGTTAACAAACGATATTCACTTATTATAAAAAAGAATTAGTACATGTTGTTACGAAAGATATTTATATAACATGTAGATATGCTTCCCAAAATGGTTAGATACATTTTCTGTTTGCAGACGACTGTGCGAGTGTGGGTGAGGTGCCTGATGCAAGAGATGGAGTACAAGACCGTGTGCATCACCTACACCACCACCTGCAGGGAGCTCGTGCACTCTATACTCTCCAAGTTCAAAATGAAACATCGAGATCCGAATCTTTTTTACTTAACTATGGAAGTAACCGTCAGGAAAACTGGTAAGCTGGAAATTTAATTGTTTTGTGAATGGGAAAACTGTTCATTGTTGAGGAAGATAATGTGAACGAGCCAGAAATGTCGTTTGAAGAATGACATTTCCAGGAAAGAAATTAAACAGGCCAAGATTTTTTTTTCATGGGGAAATATTCTTTAATGTCATGTAAATTTGTACTAGTGTGGAACATAATTATTCTCTGTTAATGAATACGAGGAGAGAATTTTTCCTCAACTTGACACACTTGTTGCCCTTAGACTGATGATGTGCACAGTGCATATAACTATTAACTTATGAATTTCTTTTGTAAAAAATACTATACAGTACAGTATTATGAACTCTGCCACACCAAGAGAATACAGACAGTTTTAACCTAATCAACCTTGCACACACCTAAATTTTATGCTCATAAACATAATACCAGTATATAGATCGACGTACAAGGCAGATACGTGATTTACTCATTCAAAGGTGTCTTTCTAGGAGGCATTATGAGAACAACCCTAACCCTGGAGGATGACTCGAGGCCAGCAGAGCTACAGTCATGTCACCCTCGGGGAGACTCCAGATTAGCCCTCAAGATGAGACCAGGAGGTCTTGTAAGAGTATATGACGGGGCACTTGTTCTTGGGGTACGTTCTTTTGTGGTTCTGCTGACATATAAGGATTTGCTCATGCGCATCTTTGAATTGCAGAACAAGGATAGGATTTAAGGAGTTTTATTTTTTTTCAGTCACAGTACAAGAGTTTACTTGTCAGTGAGAGAACCACCTGTGAGGAGCTGATACGTCTGGTGCTGCTCTGCAACAACATCCACAATAATGTTAATAATTTTTCTATTTACGAGGTATGTGTGTATCCCTTATGACTTATGTAGTAATAAATAATCTCTGCATAATTATAATAAAGTGGAAAGGCTTATGAAAAAAAATCACATGATTATGCATATATTCTATCATACTTATGGTTTGCATATTGAATTATTTTAAATTGATTACAATACTGTGTTATAATAAAGCCTTTCTTCCTACGTGCTCATTATACTGTGTGTACGGTATATATACATATATACATGTGTGTGTGTGTGTGATTTTGTACATTTATGTCTTTTTGGGTGTACAGTACAGGTATTTTTATCTTTTGATGGCTTCATATTATTTCTAAAGTGTCACCGTGTTGATACGTCAGTAGAGTATTGACACAAGTTTATATGTTCTGTACAGTATAACAATAACAAGGTAAACTGTTTAGGTACGTCGAAACGATGGACGAGAACGTAAGCTTCATCAAGATGAAAGGCCACTAAGACTGACATCACGGTGGGTTTCTAGAGATCATGCATGTCTTGTGGTACGTCACACACCCTCCCCTGCACCTGCTGAGGCCCACATCACATCTCTTGCAACTCTTAGGTATTTATGAAAATCCTTTTTATATAGTCTTCATTGTTGATGTTTTCTTCACAACACTAGGACAGGTGATATGCTTTCTTCCTAATGATGCAGTCTCTTGCATTTCGTAATGTTTAAAATCCCACTATATCATAGCCTAAGACCTTATATACATCTAAAATCATTTACTTTAAGAGAAAAGTAGAAATGGAATGACAAAATACTGTAAATTTAAAGTTAAACCTCGTTCGTATTGGCAGGCGTTCGTAAGTATTTACGTTTTAACAAAACTGGGAAAAACACAGTAAGAAAGTTACAATTCCTCTATTTTTTTTCTAGAGGTAAGAAAGAGTTTTTTTCTATTTTTTTCCTAGAGGCAAGAAAGGGTTTTTCTGTAGATTTTTTTTCTAAAGTTACTCCTTTTTATGAGTAGGTGTTCCTAGTTTTTGACTTGGTTAAGTTACGTTAGGTTGGAAGCTCTTCCAGTAAATGGCCGTGGTACTTGACTACATAATGGTCAGTCAGGAATTTTGTCTCTTTTGTCACTTGGTATATAAAATAACTGAACACTATACTTGTATAATACAATATTAATTTATTGTCTAAAGTAATTATTATAATTTATTTTGTTTGATATTTCGGCTCTTGCTGCAATTAAACACCACTGTCTCAAAATGCAAATTTGAATGATCCTGTGTTTCAGATCATCCCTTAGACGGTGTTCTACCAAGAAGATCAACACTAATGTACACAAAGACAACACTCCTGTTTCACCAGCTCAATCCCCCTCCACATCATCCACCTCACCAGTAGAAGCCCCATCTGACAACATGGTGCCTTCCACCACCATTACTATCTCCCCTAATGGAGCTTCAACAGTCACAATCAACACACCAACTATTAACACTAACCTTAATAACAATAACTATTGTAAGTCTACAAATAATATTGAGGAGACAGAAAAAATTGAGGAGCCTTGTCCAGTTCCTCCTCTTAGAAGTCCACGGCCAGTTCCACCTTCAAGAGCAGCAGTAAGACGTCAGGTACTGTAAGAGGCCTTTGTTTTTGGCTTTTTCAGTCGTGGTAAAATACAACCATAACTCTCTCTCTCTCTCTCTCTCTCTCTCTCTCTCTCTCTCTCTCTCTCTCTCTTTTTAATGTTTTTATAGCTTTGGAATCAACATGATCAGCCTGTATTTGTGGATTGGGTTATAAATTAGAGGACAGTACAGTATTTAATCCATTAGAATATATTTTGTTTTTATGTAGAGTACAGTAAGTCCTCGCTCACTGTCGGGGTTACGTTCCTAAAAACGAGACGTTATACAAAACAACGTTAAGTGGATCAATTTTCCCCATAAGAAATAGATTAAATATGGGAGTTACGTTCCTGAGCCTCCCTTTGCCCCATGAAATACATAACATATACAGAAAATCATTGCCATTTCTATAGAAAATAGAGCATAGGTATACAACTACAGTTTCTCCTCGACTTACGACATATTCGACTTATGACAACCCGGACATGCGACAGCCATGGTTGTATAAAATATTTTTCACATTACTTATTTTCGAGTCTCGACATTAGTGATCGCGCTGTGTACTGACAAAATTTTCGTTTGAAATTCTCTTTAAAATGGTTGGCAAGCGTAAAAGTGAGAGTTCTCGTGGTGCTGAGAAGAAAAAGAAACACTCATTTTAGAATTTCTATGTATTATTTTCGCCTTTTCGACTTGCGACCTGGTCGTCGGGACGGAAACCCGTCGTAAGTCGAGGAGAGACTGTACTAAGTTTGTATTGGTACTCACTGATGGGCGGAGGTGGTAGAGTGAGTGTGGGGTGGGTAGTGAAGCGGAGGAGGCGGATGGCGGGAGGGGATGATTATGGTGGGAGCAGAGGAGGGTGGTGAGTCACTGAGACTATACGGTTGCCGAGAGAGCGTAGTGCGGCCAGACGAGAGAGAGGGTGATGCGCCATAAAAAGTAGTCCTTGACAACGTAAAACGACGTTGTACTGAGTCACTGGGAGGTTAAACGAATTTTTGGTTTCTAAAGATTAGCGACATAGTGCCGAAACAACTTGAAGCGGGCCGACGTCATATGAGGACTTACTGTACAGTGATCCCTCGGTTAACGAACTCAATCCGTTAACCGAAAAGTTCGTTAACCGAAACCATTGTTTCAATGGGTTTTTGGGTAATTGGTTCCAGCTCACCGAAAATTTCCTAAGTTCAACAAAAATGGTAGAAAAGTTCACTTACTTTAAGGTGTGTATGTAGAAGGCTCCTGGATGATGATGATGATGATGGGATTTAGAATGGGGGTGGAGGAGAAGGAAGAAGAGAAGGCATTGGGGTGGAAGAGAAGTCACCCCCATAGCGCCATTTCACCCATAAAATTTTAGCTCTCTTGGAGTAATTCAAGATTATTTTCTTTAAATCAACACTGCACTGCATTATATATTGTCAATATGTAAAATATATTTCAAAATGACCAATAATTTGCTTGGAAACACAGAAAAAAAGTGTTTACCGTAGTTGAAGAGAGTCTCAAGCAAGATGTTACCTCCAGTGAAAACAGAGAGAGACTAACGCCTGTTTGCTATGTTAAGAGGCTGGATGCCGCGCATTAAACTAGTCACTTTACCTTCAATTATGTTCAATAATTGTTAAAATGGCTAAAAAATTGAATATTCAACTTTTAAAATTATTGAACAGTATAAACTTCTTGATATTTACTAAAATAGTAAGGAATTTACGCCTTAGAACCGATTAATGTATTGGCGGACTGATACTAAAGCTGGTTGCCTGGTCAGTGCAAGCGAAAACATGTTGAAGTCGGTTCGTAAGAAATTCGTTAACCGAATTTTTGTTCGTTAACCGAATTGAAGATCCTTATGGAAGGCAGTTCGTTAACCGAAATTTCGTTAACCGAGGCGTTCGTTAAACGAAGGGTCACTGTACACGGTTTATGCCCACTTTTTCAACTGCCATTAAGACTACACTGACCCTACTAATCTTCAAAAAGCACCGCAGCAGTCGGTAGTCAGGTCACAGCTCGATCACTAACGTCGAGACTCGAAAATAAGTAATGTGAAAAATATTTTATATGACCATGGCCGTCGCATGTCCGGGTTGTCATAAGTCGAATATGACCTGATTACCGACAGCTGCGGTGCTTTTTGAAGATTAGTAGGGTCATTACCTAATACCTGACCATTGTGGACTTGATCTCACCCTCCTCTGTATATATATACCTTGTTATGTACTTCTCCTTAGTCTGTACTCACCCCTGAAGATGTGAATTACATGATAGCGCTTGGGAACTTCGTGTTTTCTTTTTCCTTGTGGTTATCAGTATAATGTAGTATTTTGAATGATTGCAAAGCTAGGATCTATTCAAATTTAATGTATCATTATAAAAAAAATAACATGCATTTTGAGGAATAAATAATTAATAGAGTAAATTAATTTGCTTTGTATACAGTACAGTATATAGGTATAAGTATTCCATAACATACTTGCCTAATTTTCTTCCTATTACCTCAGTTGCCCTGGACCCAGAGTGTGGATTTGGTTGAAACACCAGTAGATGATGACAATGATGATGAACTACATGCTAACGTACGGACACGAAGAGCCCACTCATACAATGACTATGAAAACTACTTCTATATATAGGCTTCTTTGAAAGAGAATTTAATGAACAAATATACTATAGGATAAAAGTATTTTTAAACATTGTGTATTAAATGATTATTAACAGTTCACTGAAGATGTTACTACACTTTAGTAATGTTAATAGAAATGGGAACAAATATTACATGATATACAGTACAGTTCACTGTCAGTTATGGTAAACAGTGAGGATTTATTTAAGGTGGATAATATGCAAAGTTCCATATCATTTGCTTCATTTATGCTATTATATATGTAATTATTCAAATACATATGTAATTGTAATTCCATTATTTAGTGCTTTGTTCTTAAATTGACAATTGTTTATTTTATTGGTGTGCTCTTTGTGTGTACTGTACTGTACAGTACTGTATTTGAGATGATTAAAGAACTTATATACTGTATACTATACTGTACCTGTGTTGTCATCTTCATTGTTGTGACAAAACTATAGTGTGATTATGTTTTTCTTTCTTTTCTTCAGTTTGTGACCTTGATTGAATATTAATAGTAAATTTATAGACATAAATAGACATCTACTTCAGAATAAAATCAAACCAACAGATCCTAACTATGGAATACAGTACTGTGCATACACAGAATTTTGTGCAACAAAGTATAGATTTTTCTTAATCTACAAACTTCATTACAGTATTTGTTTTACAGATCCAGTAAGATAGTAAATGGTTGGCCATAACTTGAGTTAAATACAGTAATACTGTATGTGTGTGTGTTTATTGTGAGGCTTATATAAAGATAGTTTTGACCATCTAAGTTGGCTGTCATTCTAACTTGTTATATTTATCTTGCAGGAACCTTTGTTAAAGTATTAGAACCTTTGATACAGACAGTATTTTGTCAAGATATTTGTTATGATAACTAGCACAACTGAAGTGGTATTGATATCAGAATCCCAAGAAAACTAAATTTAAAGCTAAATATCACTGTGCTGTTAAAGTGTCTGTAAATTATTGGTATCCAGATTTAACTTTGCTAAAGGTTTTATGACCAGTAGGTTCTTCATGACAACTGGAGATCATTTTCTGTACAGTACTGTACAGCTATTGTCATTTATGTTGCGTGTTTGTAAATGTTAACATTTTGTGTCCAAATCATACAGTATTTTGATAACTCCTTACCATTTCATTTTATATCCGAAATGTATTGTCATTTGGCACAACAGGCGAGCAGCCATATTTTAAGGCATACGTATAAGATGCACAGGCAGGGAATATTTAGGATATTTTTTTTTTTTTAGTGTACTTAAGCATTTAATGTTTACTCCTACTGATATGGAATATGATGCAGATAGTCTGTGGCCATAGTGTTCTAAAAATGAGGATATAATTCCATAAACTCAACATGTTAGCACCATCCTTGTTGATATGGTTTTACTAAGTTGTTGATGTTATGATTGTTACTTGCTGTACTAAGATGTCCATACTATGGTAAACACAAAATGGCAACTGAATACAGTATGTGCTAGTCTTTGTTGTACGCCCATAAATGGCATTACGTGCTGGTGAGACTATGAACGAATGGTGATGACCATCGGTGTTTTTCACTGTTGTCATCATGATTTAAAGTTTTTTTCAAAATTTAAAGGATGTTTTCCAATAAATATACAGTAATAAGATAAATGTGTCAGGTATGACATTAATAGATAGTAATGCTTGTAAGAGTTCAGAAACAGTTACTGATTAGCTCTGAAGAGTTGGGTGCCATATTTTTATGTACCCGGTATACAGTAGTGTACTGTATGTTTAAGTAAACAATAACATTTTTATTCTGGAGTTGGGCTAGGTGAATTTAGCTTACTGGAGACAATGTCTGAGGGATTCATTAGCCTGTGGGAGACCTACAACCTCACATATATATATATATATATATATATATATATATATATATATATATATATATATATATATATATATATATATATATATATATATGTATGTGTATGTATGTATGTACAGTTAACCCTCACTTTACGCAGTCCCGCATTCCGCTTTTCCACATTTACGCAGTGCCTTGCCAGAACCTAACATGCTCACATTACGCGGTACGTGAACCCCATTACGCGGAGAGTGTCCAGCGCGACGCTATTTTTAGATTCGCGCCACCCGCCCGCCTGCCTGCCTGCCTGTGCTCCTCGCCTCTCCCTCCTCCTCCCTCCGCTTGGGCAAGCCGCGCAGTAAGGTTGCGCAGTGTGTGTCTTTGTTGCGTTATCACTGACGTCATATGACGTATCGGACTGTGATTGGCCATGCATCCCTACCCCCCTCTGCTGCTAGCTGTAATTGGCTTAAAGTATTATGACGTGTCCACCCGGGGGAGGGAGGGAGGGAGGAAAGACGACGCTTGACCTAGCCGCGGCAGTTTCATCCCTCAAGGCCACACCGTGTAAACGTGCAACCATTGTTCCGTAAAATGGCTTCCACCGGACCACCACCCCCAGAGAGAAACCTTTCCTTACCTGGACCCAGCGGCACTAAGCCAAAGAAGACACGACGTTCCTTAAGCTACGAGGTGAAGTATACCATCATCCAAGAGTTGGAGAAAGGAACAAGGCAGGTTGATTTGGCGCGCCAGCATGGTGTGAATGAATCTACGATTCGAACAATAAAGAAGGATGCAGCCAAGATAAAGGAGCACATGAAGATCACAAAGTCTACAGGTGCTTCTATGATCAAGTATTTTCACAACCAGGTGCTTCTCAAGACAAAAAAATTACTTGTGAGGTACTTGGTGCGTCAGGCGCGACGGAACATGGCGGTCGACACGCGCTCTGTTAAGGACTACGCACGTGAACTGTACATGGCAGTGGCACGAAAGATGGGAATTACAGAGCCCAAACCCTTTAATGCTTCCTCTGGGTGGTTACAGAGGTTTAAGATCCGGAACAAGATCACCAATATAAACATTGGTGGTGAAGAAGCGAGTGCTGACCGTGCTGCGGCTAGGGAATTTCCTCCGTTTTTACGTGAGATTATGGAGGAAGGACAGTACAGTGACGACCAGGTGTTTAACGTGGACGAATCTGGTCTTTTCTGGAAAAAGCTACCTTCCAAGTCCTTCGTTGTAAAGAATGCCAGCAGGATTCGGGGCCGGAAGATGCAGAAGGAACGCATCACCGTCCTGTTTACCACCAATGCCTCCGGTACCTGTAAGCTCAAGTTATCGGTGATCCACACAGCACGCAAGCCGCACGCCTACAAAACCATGGACATGACCAAGCTAAATGTCCACTGGCTGACCGCACGTAAGGCGTGGATGTTCTCTACACTGTCCCTCTCCTGGTTTGATGACTGTTTTGTTCCCTATGTAAAGAAATTCTGTGAGCGACAGAATGTGCCATTCAAGATTTTGTTGCTGCTGAACAACGCACCAGGATACTCGCCCCTACTGTTAGATCGTCACCCCAACGTAAAAGTGGTCTTCCTTCCTCCCAACACTACGTCTATATTACAGCCCATGGACCAAGAGTTAATCTGTAATGTAAAAGCTGCATTCTCAACAAAAAAATTCAAACTCCACCAACACCAGGGAAGAGTTGCGTAACCTGAGTGACACCACCACCTATAGCAAGAGCGAAGAAGATGAGGATCAACAGTTGGCACAGCAAAAAATACTGTTCAAACAATTCTGGAGAGTATTTAACATCAAGAAAGCTGTGGACTTCTTGGTGGAGTCATGGGATAAGCTGTCTATTGCTACAATTCGTCACGCATGGAGACATGTGTTGCATGGAATACCAGGTGAGAGGAGGAGTCAATCTGTGACTGGTGAGGTTCAGAATGTTGCAGTAGCAGTGGACCTTGCCAAAGCTGCGCAGACTGTTACAGTTCCAGGCTTCTCCGAGACCACCAACGACGACATCCTGGAGATGATCAGAGATCCTGAAGTGACTGCCGACGAGATGTTGGAAGAAGATCACGTCAGTGAAGAGGAGGAAGAAGGTGCGTCATTCTCCGAAGAACACAGTTCAACTCATAGTGATATTAAGGGTGCCATGGAGTGTGCAGAGAAAATGAAGTCCTTCCTTTCCCGCGACAATGACGACCGCTATGAAGTCTTCCATACCCAGCTGGTGCAGGCTATGGAGCCGTACATCACGGCAACATAAACACCAGCCGTCAAAAAAGCATAACCGAGTTCTTCGCCCGCAACCCACCACAGCCAGCCCAAGCCAGTGATAGTGACAGTGAAGATGACTTTGAGGGATTTGTCAGGGAAGCCCTGACAACTGTAAGTGACAGTGATGGTGATTCACCTAGTAATGGTGATTCACCTGAGGGCCAGTAATCTGCCCTCTGCCTCGGAACCAGCCTCCATCCCCGTATGCCGACCCATCTCTTCTACTACCGTAAGTGTTCCACCTAACGTTTAGTTTTTCTAACCTAACCTTTATTTTTCCTAACCTAACCTCTTCTACTTGTTTTTTCATACCATCATAAAGTTAAGATAAAATTTTTACTACAACATAGTTGTGTGTCGTCAAAAAGTGGAGTTTGGGGGTCGGCCTGGACTCCATTTCAATTAATCCCATATGTTATGTTATTCACTTTACGCGGGACCCTGCAGGTTACATTAACCGGCTAAAGTGAGGGTTAACTGTATATATATATATATATATATATATATATATATATATATATATATATATATATATATATATATACATATATATATACAGTCAACCCTCGCTTTACGCGGTCCCACGTTTCCACGTTTACGCGGTACCCTGCCGAAACCGGAATACTCACATTCCGCGGTGCGTGTCCCCCTTTACGCAGAGAGCGGCTGGCGAGCTGCGCCATTTTTGGATCCAAACCTCCCGCCATCCACCATGTTGTGTAAGCGGCGCGAGCAGGGTGCGCACAAGGTCACCCAGTCATCAAAACATTACTGAGTTCTTCACCCGCCACCCACCACAGCCGGCCCAAGTCAGTGAAAGTGATAATTATAGTGAGGATATGGACTTATATGAACTTTGAGGGATTTGACAATGAGGCCCTGCAAGCCTGTGTGGTGGATAGTGATACAAATGATACAGGTGAGGGCCAATAATCTGCCCTCTGCCTCGGAATCAACCCCCCATCCCCGTGTGCCCAGCCATCCTTTCTACTAATGTAAGTGCTAAAAAACCTAATATTATTGATATTTCTCTTAATTATTAATTGTGTGTGCATACCATCATAAAATTAAGAATTTATTTTTACTACAACGTAGGTATTGTGTCTGAAAAAGTGGAGTTTGGGGGGTCAGCCCAGTCTCTATTTCAATTAATCCCATATATGTTGTTCACTTTAGGCTTTTCTCACTTTCCGCGGTACCCTGTGGGTTGAATTAACCGCGTAAAGTGAGGGTTCACTGTATATATATATATATATATATATATATATATATTTATCTATATATATATAAATATATTATATTTATATATTTTTTTTTTTTTTTTTTACTTATTTATTTTTTTTAGCCTTTTTTTAAAGTGCATCTTATATATCATAAAATATGGTATATTGTCTTCTACCAATGCCTGTTTGTAAACATTATATTGAACTTGTATGCAGATTGCCCAGTTTATCCACACATATCATGGCTTGGATCAAACTTAAAGAAATTTTCTGTTAAAATGCATTCAATCTTGTACTGTATTCATATCATGTCTTGAAATAAGATAGAATATTTATTGTACAGTATTTCTATTTGTGTGTGTGTGTGTATGATAGTTACATATGACAAAGTACAATGCTTTTGTACATGCAATCTCTTTGTTCATTTGAAGTTTATTGAATGTACTGTGTGTACTTAAGTGCAGTACTGTGTGTGTGAGTGACTATTCTTGTTCACGCATGTGAATATGGTACAGTATTTTATAAACGCACGTGTCTTGGAGTGAAATTGTGGGTAAGTTTGTATTCTGTATCTGTGATCTTCAGTGTGTGTGTTTTTGTGTTTAAAATTTTTATTTATGTCGAAATTGAGTTGATTTTCACTGAACTGCTCAAGTACTATCTCTTTGTCATGATGAAGCTTCCAATTACAGTAATCAGACTTGTTTAGTGTCTATCTGAGTGAACAGAAGTGGTGGTTCATATAATAGATGTGTTGAGTTAGTCACTTGTGTTAGCTGGAATTATGTCTATTTATGTTCTTGCCAAGTCTTTCTTGTATTATATTCGTCGTTTTTCTTTAAATACTGTACAATTACTGATATATTCAGTAGAGCTTTAAGATGTACATAATTTTGTAAATGTGTGTATGAGTATGTATTGTATGATACATATTGCCAAAGATTGTTAAGTTTAATTTGAAATATATATTGCTGAGAAAGCGAGAAAGTAGCATTTATATATTTATTTTTAACCCTATGGTATCACAGTACAATTAGTAAAACTAAGGCAAATTCGTATTTGGATGATTGTCATTTTGTTAATACAGTGATCCCCTGGTTAACGAAATCCTCCGTTAATGAAATTTTGGTTAACGAATTACCTTCCACAATATTCAATTCGGTTAACAAAAAAAATTTGGTTAACGAATTCCTTACAAATTTTTCCCAACACTTTTTCGCCTGCTTTCGCCTGCTCACCAGCTGTAGTATTAGTCCGCCAATACAGTAATTGGTTTTAGGGCTTAAATTCGTTACCATTTTAGTAAATATCAAGTCTTATATTAAATTTTTAGTCATTTTGACAATTATTTAACATAATTGAAGTACAGGGAACTAGTTTTTAGTGCACCAAACAGCCACTTGACTCGCCCAGAATGGCATCAGTTTGTGTCTGCTCAGTGGAGGAAGCATCTTGCTTGAGACTCTCTTGAACATAAACTATTTTTACATTTTTACAGTACAATTATTGGTCATTCTGAAATTTATTTTCCATATTGACAATATATAGTGCAGTGCAGTGTTGATTTAAAGAAAATAATCTTGACTTACACTTAGTGAATTTAAAATTTTATGGTGAAATGGCAGCATGAAGCATGGGGTGACTTCTCTTCCGCCCCACTGCCTTCCCTTCTCCTCCATCCCGACTTCTAATTCCCATCATCATCATCAACCAGGAGCCTTCTACATGCACACCTCAAAGTAAGTGTACTTTACTGCATTTGTTTTTAGTTTGTATGTATAAATTTCGGTGAGCTGGAACCAATTACCCAAAATCCCATTGAAACAAAGGATTTGGTTAACGAACGACCTTCTGGAACGAATTGTGTTCGTTAACCGAGGGACCACTGTACTGTACAGGGTAATTAATTTTCCCTGTAAGTGTTCCAGTGATTTTACAAAGCATATTTCATTTGAAGTTTTCACATACAATTTGAGCAGTCGTTCTTAACCTGTGGTGTTTGCCTCCCACAAAAGATTAAACATATTTCTGACTTAGGTTATAATTATATGCCTAACAAAATAAATTTGTATTTAAAAAATTGGCACAGCAGCATAGGACAAGGAAAACTTGTCATTCATTAATCTCAATCTTAATTTTATGTAGTATTACCAGAGATGTCATTCTATTTCAGGGCTTCCCCTCAGCGATAATGAAATTTTTGGGAGATGAAGAAGTAGCAGAAAGACTAACATAAAAATGAGATGCAAATAGAATACCAGTGCTTAAATGCATATTAAAGCTGCAGTTCTGCTTGAATGAGCTGGGACAGTGCTTCTGGAATAGCTACAGATATGGTGGTCAGTCACTGGACTCCAGGTCAACCCAGCCCTTAACAATTCAACAACCAGCCAACTCACCTCTGGTAAACTCATCCCCATGTCAACTCAACCCCTGTCAATGCAACCCCTTTCAACCCTACCCCATCAACACAACATAGACGGATCTAGGGGGTGGGTTCCTGGGAGTCCAGATCCCCCCCCCCCCCCTTTTTTCATGAGAAAATTCCAATACTTTACTTTAATGCAGCATTGTACTTAAGTGTTTTTGTATTGCAAAAAGTAATTACTATTAACCTCAGAATATCTCAATATCAAATGCACATGCTTTCAAAATGGCCTCAAAGTGCCTGTCTGTGGTAATGGTCAGATTTAAAAAAAAAATTTATGTGGGCTTTACAGTGTTCCCTAAAGATTCCCTAGCTGGGTGGGCTCACTGTGCTCACCATGTTCCCCTACCCACAACTTCTTAGACCCCCCCCCCCCTTCCTTTTGATATTCCTCGATCCACCCTGCACAACCCCAATCAACCCAACCCCATCAACCCAACTGCACAACCACTATCATCAGTGGCGTAGCTAGAGTGTGTGCCGCCCCCCCCCCCCCCCCCGGTGGCTTTCGTCTGGGGGGCTTTTGTCGGGGGGGCTTTTGTCTGGGTGGCTTTTGTCGGGGGGGGGGGGGGGCTTTTGTCTGTACCCCAGTGAGGATAGTGTCTTAGTATAAAATCGCAATGCTGTGAAACAAAATCTTAATATTTAATCTCAGTTCCGCAGCAAAAGTCACATCAATATTTTTTAACCAATACTTTAATATTTCTTACCTTATAGTATTATGTCTTCCAACGAAGTAAATAACTGGATCGAAAACACAAGAGAACTTAAAGTCGTCTAGCCTCCCCTCGTCTTGTCACGATGGAGACTTGTGCAGAACTGAAGTGAATTGCTTGTAACTGGTGGATTGGTCGGCTGTACATGAACTGATATGACCCGAGACTGCATGGTTTTGCAGCTACTGGAGACGTTAATCCTTCCCTTTGTATCGGCGGCAAGTTAATCCTCGTCGTGTCTGACCTAACACCTGACCCACACCACATGAGCTCACTGGCATACTTGTTTGAAGTTGTTTCCTTAATCCTCAACAGGTTACAGGTTGTGTGTGTGGCGGGGGGGGGGGGGGGGGGCGCATAGCAAGGGTGTAGCTCATGACGTGGCCGTGATGATGTGGGTCAGGTGTTAGGTCAGACACGACAAGGATTAACTTGCCGCCGATACAAAGGGATGGATTAACGTCTCCAGTAGCTGCAGATATGGGTGATGAGCAGACCTAAAAGTGCCGCCCCCCAAAAGTGCCGCCCTTCAAAAGTGCCGCCCGGGGCGGACCGCCCCCCAAAAGTGCCGCCCGGGGCGGACCGCCCCCCCCCTAGCTACGCTAGTGACTATCAACCCAACTCTTGTCAATTCAACCTGTCTGTTTATTTGGATCTAGAGAGGCAATAAAGGCAGTGAAACCGAAACTTGAAACAAATTATTATTAAGCCCTTTGGTATTGAGGGGAGGGGGGGCACCAAGGATTCAAGATTGATCCTAAGAGGGTGGGATGCTGCTCCACAAAAGGTCAAGAACCACTGAGCTAAAGCCACTTGCTCAAATATATGTATGATGTGATACAATACCTGAAGTAGAATTAAACCTATTAGTTTACTGTTTTCGCCATTTGGGAGTTGGAAGTTTTATGGTCACTGAGTATAACTATAGCTTTTTTTTCTGCTCCTCGGATGTTTTTTGTGACCACAGTGGATGGATTATTGGTTCAACAAGATGTGGTTAAATGTCAATTGTTGCTATCAATCTCGTTTTCTTAAGGGTGATAGGTGTTAAAGGTGATTTTCTAAGGGATGGTAATTAGTTCAATCACCAATAAAAAGGGATTTCTGGCTTTAGACCCAAAGCTGGCATCACTACTGTTTTACAGCTATTTTCCACAATTACCAGATGGCATGGTGTCCAGGTTACCTTAAGGCAAATTTGAAGCAAGTTTAATGGTTAGATGCCCTTCCTATCACCAACCCATTCTAACACATTGGGAACTGGGCATTATAAGTTGGACTTCCGAGCACCTTAATGGCTAGGCAGGGGTTGCAACACAATCAGGTAATCAAAGATTAACCGTCTACTCCTTGTGCATGCAATACCTAAATTGCCTAACTATGGGCTTGATTCGAAAATGGGATTTTAAGCTCAATCTATCATATCATCCCTATTTTACAACCACTTTCCACAATGCATGGTTAGCTGTGATTACCTGATGGCAGCTCTCCATGCTGCAATGTCTCTTGCAGCCTCTCTTGTCAGGTTCCTTGCTCTGAAATCAATCTTACAACCTCTACCCCTGTCATGCTTCGCCTACCCTATCTCCCTTCCCCTCTACATTCATATTCATATTCTCCTCCATTCTCTCCACCTGCCCAAACCATCTGAGTCTAGATCTGTGGTATATAAAGCTTCACCAGTACCCTCTTAGCTCTCTCAACATCACATTACACATTCATTTTACCACTCATTTTATTTCCACTCAAGCCTACACATGTCATCCTCGTTAACAGCCCACATTTCACTGCGATGCAACATCACACATCTAATGCCAGTTGCATACATACATCTTTCCTTTCACATGAAGAGAAGGTAGGTCCTCTTACCACCACTAACTTTATAAACTTCCAGCTACTTCTGACTACTGCAACTGAGCTAGCTCCAGCTGCTTCAGCACCACCTCTAGCTCTGGCCATGTTACCCAGGTAGCAGAACTCATTGACATAATCCAAGAATATATCCCCTATATAGGGTTCCAGCCTTGCTTGGGCCACTTGATTACCTGCCCATTCAGTACACTTAAAGTCAACAACATTTTACAGTCTGCCATATACTCATTACACCTAATGCATGCCCATCTTTCACACCCATAACACATTATTGAGTTTCTGCAAACACCTTTCTTACAGACAGCACAAGGCCATTTTCCTCTTTCCACCATAGGTTCTTCACCCATGCCACTAATCAATACTTTTGTTTTTACTATATACAGTACAGTACATACTCTCTTAGCCTTTGATTCCATTCCATCCTTCCATTTTTTTAAATTTTCCTCTACCCAGTGCTATCACATTTAACTTTCTCATTGCCCACTGCACTGCCTCGTGTCAAAAGCCTTCTCTAAGTCTGCATATACACAGTAAAACTTACTCTCTTTCCATAGGTATTTGTCTTTAAGTTACCAGGCCATAAATACCCCCTTCTTTAGTCCCCCTGCCTGACATGAACCCAAAATACATTTCATTAACATCCGCTGTCTCTCATCCTGTAACAGCCAAGCTCACTACTCCAATGTTATGTTTTCTTGTTCTTTATTTTACCAAGCATTTTAGAACCGAACACCAAGGCCACACACAGATTGTTGGTCAGTAACAAGGATGAAATATCTACCAGAAGGAAAAGCTTGCATATTCTTATAGCCTCAACGATGCATAAATTACCAACATTATTGGTTTTTCATAGTAGGCAACGCTTTAAAGTAGAGGGAAAATGTGGGGTAAAATGCTTAAAAGAACCCCAAACAAACCGTTGAAAACCTCAACTAACTTTTCTTAACTTGTAATACGGTCAAAAATTGCTTTCGTGTTTATGGGTCCCCTCCACATCTGAACGCTGAAAACACCACCATCACATACTCAACACCAAAAACACGAGTAAGGTAGGGTTTTTATAGGTTAAGAAACGCTAGGTAAGGTTTTCAAAGGTTTGTTTGGTGCTCTTTTTAGTATTTTACCCCACAATTTCCCACTACTTCAAAGCCCTGCCCACTTTAAACAACCATGGCTCATTTGCGACGGAAATGAAAGTCTGGTTCCTTTTAAACACACAGAAAACCTCCTTTTTTTTTGTAGTTTCCGTGTTGGTCCGATAACGAATCTTTACCAAAATAAGAATACTTCAATTTATTGCATTTTTGGCAGTTACTTTGATTTGTGAAGTAATGACAATTGTATGTCATTGACTTCTGTTCATTGGAGTAAATTTTGCGGTATTTAATGTTTACTTCTCAACGTGAACCTCACGTGATCACATTTGGCCAATGAGGGTACGTCACTGTCACGTGAACGATGTGCTCATGCGCAAGTATTTGGAATGAAAATGATCGGAAATTTTCAGTCTCGTTATGTTTTCGTCGTGTTAAGTGTGTTCTGCGTCTATAAGTGGGAAACTGTTCAACGTGTTTTGGACAACACGCATCTGTTGACATTTTCAAGGCTCTTGGTGTTTGGCTTACTCAAAGTGTGGTGCAGGCTGCCATTATCGTGAAGTAAACACCTTTGCTTTTGATAAAAACAAAATCACCAAGACAAAGGTAAGTTCAAGTTAGTTCAGGTTTCCTTAGGTTTGATTAGGTTTTTTTTTTTTTACATGAATTTTATCCCACAATTCCCCCGACTTCAAAGCCCTGCCCACTCTGTACAATCCAAATACCGTAGTCGGCAGTGGGGTTGGATCATATCTCCATAACTATTCATTTCCACCAGAAATGAAGGTAATTTTTAAATCACCAATTGCACAAGAAAAAAACTTATTTTGGTAGAAGTGGAGATGATTATCAGTTATCGCGAGAAAGTTTTTTTTAGAGCTCGTTCATTTTTTCCAGATATGTTGTTTGGACGATATTACGTAATAAAAACGAAACGACAACTTTTTCCTATAATTTTAAGTATTTTTATTTTATTTATTTTTTTCGTTTTTCTCTACCCCATGATCTCCAATAGTGGGCAGGGCATGAAAGAGGGAAATTGAGGGGTAAACATGACGAAAATTTATCACACGACAGTAGTAAGCCGTCTCTCAGTGCTTTATAAGCTAGGAAATAATTTACGTAAAAATGGTGGCGTCACATCGCCCTGCCGCTCAAGATATAAGGGTCAAGGGAGGTCTACATTTTCTTTCTTACATGCCTCATTGGCCAGTCTGTCAGCACAGTCATGATTCCTAATTCCAACATGGGACGGAATCCACACAAATTCAATACGGAAGTTGTTCTCCTTAACAGTTATCACACTTCTTTTAATATCACAGACAACTTAAGACATAAAGCCTGACGGTCTGTTCATTGATTTCAAAGCACTTTGAGAGTTACAGAATATCACCCCACCTCCATTTGATTTAAGGTAGTCTGTGGCTAAGTAGATTCCCATTAGTTCAGTTTGTGTTGTGCTGGCCCAGTTGTTCAGTCTTTGCATGTTCTTCAAAAGTTTAACACAAAACATGGTATTAGGTAGAACTATCCTCTCAGATAGAGAGGGCAGCCCGGACTCTTTCCTCATGTTTACTGGTAGATTTTGGGCATCCGAGAATGATGCGCATGGCTTCATTTTGTACTACCTCCAGGCTGTTTAGTTGTTTAAAGCGAATAGTTACTTGATGGAAAGCATGATAGTCAACGTCTGATTAAATGAAGTGAAGATAAAAATTACGAGCATAGATGTTGTTACTTCCACAGCTCTTACCAACAAGGGTTCTGATAGGTTTAATGCGATGCAATAGTTTGGTACGACGGTTGCCGACGAAGTTCGCATCATTCACATTAATTCCAAGATATTTATAAGAGCTACATAGTTCCAAGGGCATGCTGTTAATGATAAAGTTAAGAGGCAGAGGGTGAGGTCCCTCTTTCAACAGATATTATGAGACCACATTCCACAGTCCTCTGACCAAATACATCCAGTTAGGCTTGGAGCCTGGGATTGGTCTGTGCCATAATGCAGATATCTCAGCATAACATATTACAGCTTTATTCGGCTGAGCTGGAATGTCAGCAATAAGCTTGTGGATTACGCTTTCGGAGGACGCATTTAATACATACTTATTTTTACTGGACCTCGGGAAGTTGTGCCATATATTCCTGCCGACAAAACCCCAGTTTAAATATAGTGCAACCCAAGCCAAAAATAAATAAAATAAATTAGCAAAAAATGTAAGGTCTGTACGGTAACAAAAGGGAATTTAGTGTTGGTTTTATATACCATCTCCGGCTATGCTTATTCTAATAAAAAAATTACAGTGGGGAAAGAGTTGTTTAGCTACTTGAATTGAGTATTAATATAGCGATTCATCATATATTAACCATTTGACCATTTAATCACGTAATTCATTGAGCCAGAGCACGAGAGATGGGGAGGAGGGTAACTCCACCCCTTGCCCTAGCTCTCCCTCTCGAAGCTCATCAGAGCTCTCTGATATAGTAACATCGAGTATGCATTCTTACATGTCCCTCTTTCAAGGCAAGATAAAATTAAATTTATGAAATACACCATAATACTTGTGTGAATTCTCATTCCTAATATAATAGGTATAATGCTGAAACAGAATATGAGGGGATGTATATGTCTCCCGCCACCTTTAAATACCCTGCTGCTGTATGTCAGGAGGCAGGGAATTGACTTGTGACACACCAGACCATTCGTCTAATAACATTTCAGCGTATTCTGCGGGGCTTTGATGAAGTTGGACTGGGGTGGGTGACTTGGTAATGGCTCTAATTTTGTTCCACACTTATGCTAGAGTCGTTGTTCTGTTAATACCCTGTAAGAATTCTTCCCAATAGGTGTTTCTCACCTGATTTTTGAGTTCGCGAAATGCTCTGTTAGCTTTGAGGAATGGCAGGAGGTTATCACTACTTTTATTCTGATTATAAGTGTTGGCAGAGGATAGGGTCATGTATCCACAGAGGTGGTTTAGTGCCGCTCTCCTTCCTCCTTGACTTAACCCAGGTGGTGTAATATATGGTAATGACCCAGGTGTATATCCAGCATACCATCTGTGGATGTAAGCCTTGAAGTGCAATTTAAGATTATCTGGGATGCTAATTTTGAGCTGAGGATGAGATTCACACTTGATATATGCAACAGTGTATTCAGTAAGTATTGTATAATGATCACTGACTAGGTGGTTTGGGATTTTTATGAAACGTTAGTCACTTGTTTTCCTACTTATTGGCAACATTCAGAGCAATTTTGGAGGCTACTTTTTGAAAGACAAAGAAGTTAGAGCTGTGCGAGTGAACTGTGTGGACCACAATACGTGCATTTTTTTTTCACGGTGTGACTGTTGGTGTGTCTATATCTACAGTAGACATTTGACAGGCTATTGCATGACCAATTACACTTTTTTACGACCTTTCAGTATGGTTATTTTTATAATCCACAGAAATTTAGGGTACCTTTTTTGCACACAAACACCCCATTAGCTGTCGGACTAAAGTAGGTTCACGACACACCTCTGGATCCTTTGGAAATCTGAAGAAAGACAGGTTTCTGCTCCTTTTGGTGTTGGAACAATTTATAACTGCACAGTAGTTGAATCCCATTGTAGATGGTAAAATAATATTATGCCGAGGCATAATTTAGTCTTGTAATTTTGTAAACTAGGTGTTTTGGGGAAACTTTCGTCGTGGCCCTCGACATCTCCAAAGCATTTGACGGTATGGCACAAGTCTTTGCTCTCTAAACTTCCCTCTTATGGTTTCTATCCCCAACTTTGTTCTATAATTTTTGGCTTCCTTGGGAACCGATCCATGGCAGTTGTTGTCGAGGATCGATCTCTCGCTACTTCTCTACCAATAGTGGTTTTCCCGCAGGGTTCTGTTCTTTCACCTACTCTCTTCCTTCTTTTTATCAATGATTCTTAACACTACGACTAATTCTATCCATTCTTACTCTTCACTCTTCTTCACATTTTCCCCTTCCCACTAATTCTCAAACTAGATGTTTCTAGAGCTGACAGTAGTTCATTACATATTAATTTTAACAATAGACAAATCCAAAGGAATAGAAATAAGAAGACGCATTTTCTTTTTCTGGGCTTAACTGATATTTGCGTTCTTATCCCCTGTCACAGCAGATGAATTATACCATCATCCACGGTCCCGCGTGGAAGACGTCTTTAGTTTCCAATCTGTAGTTACTTTCTCTTGCATTTTATACAACTTTATATTTTTGCATTTCACGCCCCTATAATATGATGTAATAAAACTCAAATGTTTATAATGTGATGCGTTTATTACACAAGTCAACTGACAGCACAAGATGGAGGCTCAAATACGTATGGTATATAGTATATTAGAAGTACCTGGTACATTTACTTACAATTAAACTAGCGGGTATCTAAGCTAGGGTCATCATGTTATTGTTTGCCCAAGATGAATTACAGATTTGTACTTTTATTACAATAATAGCAATAACAGATAAGACACATTATCACATACATCGCAACAAGGCAACACCTGCAAGCGAAACTGGAAATCACATTACGTTATGTTTTTATGATCAGTCGATTAATGTAATGACGATTTAAATATGTTAGGTTAATTAATTTCCAGTGACATAATATACTCAAGAATGGATATCCCTGCAGTGGTAGACTGGCTTTGTTTGAGCATCCCACGTTCACTGACTCGGTAGGGTAGTCCACTGACCTATACCGGACACTGCCCAAAACTCAATTTCGATCTTTGGTCTTTTAAATGTGAACGCAGCACTAAAGGGTCCATGGGAGATAGAGAACAAAAGAATCAAATACGATGAAGGTCTAGGGAAGAACAATGGATGCCAGAGAAAGCTCACTTTTGGAATGTGTAATAGGCGTCAGTGGTGCTACGGCATCACTTTGGTCACATAAATAATAACTCAATGGGATGACATGCAGGTATATATAGACTCATATTTTCCTCGCTAGTAGTCCTTTACTTCTCTTTGGTAGTGCTTCCTTAAGTCTCCTTAGTAAAGGCCCCTACAATTGTATACGCATTTTTAAACATTTCTATATCTTTAGATATCGTAGTCATATATGAATTATTACCGAAATATATGCAACTGGGTGATAAAGTTAACGTATTTTTTTATAATAACTTCAATCTCCCTAACAGTTGGAGATTAGAATATGGAATAACTAGAAATGTAACTTGTTCCTTCTTAACCACAGATTATAGAAAGGAAATTGACAGTGAGCGGGGGTCAGTCTTACCATGCATGCATTCGAATAATATTTTTGTCACAATTGATGAACCGGATAAAGAGAAAAAAAAATGGCGACAATGAACTTGCGTGTATGTGTGCGCGTATTTAAATACACGTATGTATAGACTGGCAAAGTTTTTAGTAATACAATATTGCTTACAACATACTGGCAATGTATTGATCACATGCGTCGTACAATGTTGCCCATGTTAGGGACTGTACTACATGACGGTGGTGGTGTTCAGTGATGTACTGTAACATCCAGTTTCTGCATCTACGACTCGGCACAACATAAGACAAGTAGTAAAATGTGATTTACTGTGTAAGATGTGTCAAACTGTTATACAATAATGAAGCGATGATTATTTATAAGTACATGAAGGAGTTATTATTGGAGATAATAAAAATTCACAACTGGATCAAACATTACATGATGGTAGAGGACAGGTGATAACAAAGGTGCAGGGAACATTACGGATGATATATTATACTAATTCATGGCCACAGTAACCCGAGGCCACACACGTATCAAAGACTCACCGGTGATGTCATACTTGCGTCATTAGGCATCTTGTTAGTGCTGATAATAAATATAACGATGTAGCGACTGAATAATATAAACATTAGCTACAAAGTAGGGCTGTTTTCACGTGATGAAAACCGATAAATAAATTAAGTTAGAGAAGCTTCATGATGACCAGGTTTTAATTAGGGGGAAGACAGAAGCAGCCTTGATCATAAATTTTTGAGTTGACGAAATCCATGTATTTTTCAAGGCGGGTGTAGACACCCGGGTACTTAGCACGAGCACACCCCTGGCCCCACGACACCACACCTGCAAGGTTGTAACAAAATTGGTTTAGTGGTCACAATCAGTACAGCACGAACACCTACTGCGCTGAGAAGCTTTGTGGTGTCTTCATGTTTATTTCTTAGTGTCAATTTAACTTGATATATTTATTTACCTATTTCTGAAAATGGGTCCATGTATGTTCTGGTCTGTCAGGTGACATTAAATGAATTAAATCTACCTCTTCAGATTTTTTCTTAATAAAGTTGTACATGTGAATGTAGTAGATCAGCAGAGTGAACATTACTGAGAATTAGATGTGGGGTAGAGTGGAATGGATGATATATGAATGTGTTTAAACTTCAGGCAAATGGTTGGTGGGATTCGGTGGACATAATGATGTACACAGGAAGCATCACAAGGTGACACAGCTGGAATACGGCAGAGAATCTCCAGATGACGTGAGAGGAGAAAACCAGCTAAACTAATACGGACCTTAGTGATTAGCCGGTCTGAACGCTAGGTATGATGACAGGGTTATGTGCCGTGGATAAATGAGCCTAGATCGCTATACTATATAATCATTATATAGACAACTTGAAGTTCTTATATAAAAGTACTGGGACCTTTTCCAGAAGGCCAAATGATTTTGTGGTATTAGAGATAAATGTGATTTTACATGCTAATAATATTTATCCGACCGAAAAGACTTACTTGTTATTTCTGTCAATATTTGGTCATATCAATAAACAGAATGAATCCTAAAAACTGATGTTACTTCAGGAAGTGAGGTAAGTCGTCAGAAGACGCTAGGATCAGATAGATTAATGTGTGTGCACTAATGTAAACTTGGGTTGTGTGGAGGAGGGCAAAATTCTGGCACTTCCTCCAATTTCTGTCGAATCCCGGCACACCATATTAACCACAAGTCTACCGTAGTACAGTACTTTGAGCATGAGAAGTTTTAGTAATATTGAGTATATTGTGATTAGCTTACAGTTAAATAATTTTCAATATATTCACCCAAATAATTTTAGTCGTTTTAAATTCAGAACAGAATTAGCGAAATCAGAATCAGACTTATATACCTTCTAAGAAATGTGTCATCAACTGAATGGTCAAGAAGAAAGTTGCCTAATGTTAATTGAAAGGAAGAAGTTAAAAAAAATGGTCATAACGTCGAGGAGGAGACAGAGCAAGTTCAAGTGTAGTCATGCTTCTCATGTGTGGCAAAGTGACTGTTTAATAATACCATGTGCTTAGTTTATTTTGGGTCATATTCTGCAGTGGAGCAATGTGACGTGCCATAAAATGCTGGGGTAACTTTTACTTACCGATGATTTCAATATTCTTGCCGGTATCAAGGAGAAGAGGACCGCCGCTATCACCCTGTAATATTATGTTGCAAGTTACAAGAATATATGTGTGTGTCGTAATCATAATACCGTACTGTATTTATACACGTGTACTGTTATACTAGTAGACTAGCAATGAATGATGACTTTCACTTATAAATGATGCACCAGAAGTAATAATCGATATTTGTGAAATATATTTAGGGCTGTATACTGTAGGTAGCACAGAATCCCAAGCCTTGACTGGTGTATATTAGCCCTTTACTGAATGACGTCATTACCTGACAGGCGTCGATTTTGCCCTGGTCGTAGCCAGCGCACATCATGTTGTCGGTGATCTCACTTGGTCTGTATTTCTTCTCTTTACACTCTTCGTTGCTGATGATTGGCACCTGCACCTCATGCACCACTTCGCTGGGGTCACCGTTCTCTGACAATCTCCCCCATCCTGGGACGATGCCTGTCAGACCCGTGTAGTTCCCATCACCTGTGGTGCGAGTCGTAGGTGGTAACTAAATATACCTCGGACGTAATAGTACAAGGGGATAAAGATAGATGAATACTCTTTCTTTAATTATCACGTTGTGTGCGAGTTCCCCAACTAGGGGCTAATGTCTTTCGGTAAGAAATGTACAATATTTGTGAATAAAAAGACTTACTTATTCAAATTGGAACAACTTACCTGAGACGGGTAGACACACGGGTCTGACGTGTTTGGTGATTTCGACCGCTTCATTCAGCATGATGATGCCGATATCGTTGTTGTAGGAGCGACGGTCAAAGCGTTGGTGAGCCCACCAAGTGCCTACCTTACGGACCTGTCTCGATGGTTCATGCACATCGGTCTTGTTGTAGCTGCCCAGCACGATCTTTACATTGTTGAGATTCACCCTGGGGGAACACCGAGAAAGTCGATTGTTTTCATTTTAAACCGATAAACTACATTAGGTGAAGTTGAATCCAGTATCACACAGTAAAACAATAGTGAGTCATAATGAGTAAAAGCAGTTTAGACGAAGATTATGGGAGACTGACCGCTTGACGCAGTGAGCGGCGGTGATGAGGTAGCGATTGTTGATGAGAGTGGCGCCGCAGTAAAGCTTGCCACGGTAGAAGAGGGACACTAGCCACGGGTACTTGCCCGCGGAGGTCGGCGTACCACCCACCACACGTCCGCTTCGGTTGACAGTCCCACAAGCTGTTCAGGTATGAGCACCACTCGTTAGTTTCTTCAACAGAAAGTAGGTCGTGCATGTTACGGCACAATTAATTGTTAAAACCAAAGTCGAATTATACCAGTCAACCCACTTCGAGTCGAAAATTCGTCCTTCACCGCTCATGACATCTGGCCTGGGTGGGAGCTCAGTAAATGCCTCAGTTACCAGCTGGCCGTCGTGGTGCGAAAGTCTATGACAATGCCTGGTAAATGCGCCGTATTTGGATGCATATCAAATTGCAGACTACATGATAAAAGCTTGAGATTTCATCGATTTCCAAACGATGAAAAAAAAGTGGATTTTATTGTGCATACAGCAAATATACAGGGTGCAACAGGAGGAAGGGCAATACTTGAGAGTACCTATTTGTTGCTTGAAACTGCTGTATAGCCTAGCCATCTCTAATATATCTAGTGGCCATATTGATAAATTGAAAACCTATACACATACTGTATATATCTGTGTTCACTGATTTACTGTAATAGCTTGGGAAGAGAGAGTGATGATAATAATAATTAAAAATTTATATTATTATTTTCTTTAAATATTTTATTTAATTCCTGTATTCCTTCTGCCACCCTCCCCTCCCCCCCGTAAATAGCTAGCCCATGTACTTAATTGCTTATACACTGGTTACTGGCGGCAAAATCATAAGAGTATAAATAATAATAAAGAGAGAAAGAAGAGGATTGTTAATATTAATAATACTAAATTTTTAATAATAAGAATAGGAATATCATAAAAATAATGATTACATGAGAAATTCAAGTGGCTAACTGAAAGATGGTGTGCCAGGGAATGAGAGAATCAGGAAATATGGCAAGAATATCTACCTCGGCCAAGACATCGAGCTGCGCCCACGTGGGTAGACTTGGTTCACTTAGACTTTGGTTAAAATTGTACGACCATAAAGATTAGAGTTCATTATATATTGATCATAAAAAATTATCCCAGTTTAATTATTGATTCATATATTTTACTTTCTTCTAATCCCCATTACAGTAAAGTATATGCAATGACAGGACCCTGATTTTTAAAAGTTCCTATGTCACCGGAATTAGAAGACCGCGTCGAAAGTGGCTAATATATCCGGCAAACTCTTACATATACTGTATATATACCAAACATATCGCTTGTCTTTCACTTCCCTGAGTTTTAAGTATGACATTCTACTCACGTTAATGTATTATTTTATTTTTTTACTTCTGCACCAAAAATGTAATCTCTGTCTATTCAATGCCTTTTGTGCCAACTGACTTTTTCCTGCGTCTCATACGGGTAATATCATTAACCATTTATGTACGGGGTTCCCTCTGTGCTGAATAAAATAGTCTGGCGTTAACCAAATAAAATATTGAAAGTGGCATCCTCGTAGTGAAGGGGACCTTTCGCCATTGTAAATCGGCATATAAATACCACTCTTGGGGCCAAATTTGTTTTGAAGGTCGAAAGCGTTAAAGCAAAGTCGATAAATCATCAAGAATTATTAATATGTGGAAAGAAAAGAAAAATTATCGAAACGAAGGCATGCATTCGTGCTATGATACCTTCATTATTTTTGCGTAAACAAACACACCACTTGTGTTTCTAATATGTGAGGACACTTAAACGTATACTGCGATTCGTTCTTAGAACCCAGACTATTTTTATGATAGACGTTTTATGCTGGTCAATCTACCGTCCTCATATCTGAGGGTTGGCGACCACAATCCTCATTTCTAAATGTTCTCAGGCTGCTGGAGGTTAAAGAACAGCAGTCACGTTACTGCTCTTCAGTTGTTTTCAGTCCATTTTTTTTCATTTTTGCACATAGAATACATAGTTTTACAAAAAGGAAAAATTATCCTATGTAACAAAAAGGAGTTCAGTACACTGTACTGTATTTGCCATTTAGCTGGTGGCCTATGCACATGAAAACTAGCTTTGACGTCTTGTACTATTTTAGCTCAGGGAAGCAGTTCTTGGAAGCGCCAGCTTTCTCTGAAAATCCACTGAAAATTTTATTTCAGTTGTGGTGAGTGATGAATTGTAGTAAGGGAGGGGTGTAGCCCACAGCCTAGTGTAGTGGTAACTACAGTGTTGAGGTAGCTATAGTGCTGAGGTGTAGCCCACAGCCTAGTGTAGTGGTAGCTATAGTGTTGAGGTGTAGCCCACAGCCTAGTGTAGTGGTAACTACAGTGTTGAGGTAGCTATAGTGTTGAGGTGTAGCCCACAGCCTAGTGTAGTGGTAGCTACAGTGTTGAGGTGTAGCCCACAGCCTAGTGTAGTGGTAACTACACTGTTGAGGTGTAGCCCACAGTGGTATCAGCATTATCAAAGACGACTCGGCCGTCATTCTACTCACTGTAGCTTTTACACACGCCGTCACACCTCCCTCTACTTCTGGTTTTTAGGCGCCTGTCCTCGGCCTGGAATAGAATGAGAACATGCTAAAATTTACGTCCTGGGTAAATATTTCATGAATAAAGCAAACCATTAACTGCTTTATAAGAGATAAGCTTTACTTTCGTTGTGGTACAACCGCCTTACCCTCACTATTTTATATATATATATATATATATATATATATATATATATATATATATATATATATATATATATATATATATATATTTCATTAGCCCAATAAACCTTTATAGCCACTTCCTCTCCCGGTGTGAAAGGTAGTCACCCTTCACGCTAACGCCTCTCACTATTTCACCACTCACCACATAGTTAGCATTTTCGTCTTAATGCGCTTTGAAAAATTATCATGGTTACATGTTACTGCATTTTGTACACACAGATCATGCACTAGTATCCTTATAAAACAGTCTTGTAGACAACACCTCACAAGCTTAAAATTCAGATAAGTTGTAAGTAGTATTTAACTATTAACAGCGGCCCAACCAACACTGTCAAGACAAGGAAGCGAAAGCTCCAGCCAAACGTGATGGTCCAGGAGTTTTCCTCTCGCCTGCATCACTTGCCATGTTTATGATGACTCAACCGTAAAAAGTTTTGGTTTGCCGGAGTGACAGAATTTAAAGGTCGCAATGATGATTCTGTTACACAAAAGGGTCGGCAAGTGACATGCCGGAGGGGAAAGAGGGAAGGAGGTTCCGATAAAATGGTGGCACCTCTAGTGTACTGGAGGACGGGTGTGGCGTAGTGGGTGAGGGGGTGTCAGCTACTGGAGGACGGGTGAGGTGGCAGGGAGAATGACTGTGTGGTGACTGGACTAGTGCCAGTTAGATGTAGAGAGCGGTGTTCCCTCGCTCATACCCTGAGAACACTCAAGTAGAAAGCTTAGTTTTTTCCAAAAGCTTCAGAGAACGATTGATGCCAAGAGGGCCTTGGCAGCGACTATCACGTACATTAAGTAGAAGACATGATCATTACAGGCGATGTAGTGCCCTTTAGCCGCGTGTGTCTTTAGATGTTAGTGGACCACGTGCTAATTCATAATTATTTTCACCAGTAATGATGCGTATTCATAATTTTAAAGGTGTCACTTATTACCTGTGTTATGGAATAAAATAAGTCTTAATAAGGCCCTCCCCAAAAAAGTGTGACCGCGTCAGCTATAAGAGAAATGAGGTAGGTAGGTCATTTTTTTTACTACCGTTAATTATTTGACCCAATAAGTGTTGTATATTATGTGGATGTGTAGATGGCTGCAGGTACAGAATATTTAAATTGACAACATGTTTATTGGGATATTGTTGTTTAGTTTAGTTTATTGTTTTATTCACCGGAAACCGGTAGGGCCCGAGGCAAAACATTTTGTCAGGGGGAAGCGGGAAACACTGTCAAACACATGTTTTAACCTGATGAACCAAACGTGTTATTTCGTGACAAAAAAACAACAACAATTGAGTAAAAATAATGTAAAGCAACGTTTACAAAGACGAAACATTATATTCTGTTACGACTTCTATTTATTGGTGGGGTTTCCTTGATCTGATAACACTGACAAGTTTAATGCTAACAATATATGTTCAGTTAGCTAAGTAGAGGGAGGCAAGAAATGGAGCAGTCTATAAGAGATGACAGAAAAAATAAAGGTGAACAAAAATGAAAGCGGAGATGGAGGGAGAAGCGACCGCAAAGTGAGGGGTGGAGGCGACCTCACTGGTTGTCCTCTGCACTCAGGGATAAATCTAATAAAAACACGCCCGTACGCGCGCGCGTCACAATCCACTATCTAACAAGAAGCTCCATTAAACGCGGTTGACAAATTGGGGAAATTAATCCACTTCTTTTCATATCGTGCTGCTTGGGCCTGTATTTCGAGACTGTTACAGGGTCACTTTAATTCCCTTAAAAATATTTTGTGCGAGACAACTTTTATATCTGGGGGGAATTGCACGGCCCTCGTCACTCTTCCTCGCTCACTTCACTAGCCAATTCAAGCTGTTGTCAGAAAACAACGTAAAATAAATTGTCCACATTTTACAGTAGTGGCATTACTCAACGTATCAGCACGCTAGCTTTCACTTTTTTGGTAAAGTGGCGTGGCGTTGTTACCCTTCGCTGCCACAGTCACGGCTCCTTCCCCCACCATAACCACACATTACAATTTTCAAAATTCTTGATTTCACCAAAAAGTAGATTTTTATTGTGAATAGCTTACTGCGGTAATCTTTTCTCCTCTCGTCTTAATTTTAAGTTGAAAGTCTCAGTAATAATCTTACAAATTATTCACAGTATTCAGTTTACGGTTAATCTTTAATTATTTAATCACGGTGTCCTTTGTTGTCGTCCTAATGTACTCCTAAGTCCTCTGAGGACCCAGTGTCTTATACCAGGAGACCCACACCTACCAAAGAACCACTATTACCAGGTGTCATCTCTCGAGACTTGAAAGAGTGTAGGGAACAGATTAGCGGACCCCTTGTAAATTTATTTACAAAATCACTAGACACCGGAGTTGTGCCAGACTTGTGGAAACAGGCAAATGTAGTACCCATATTCAAAAAGGGAGACAGAGCATCATCGTCAAATTACCGGCCGTTCAGTTTGACGTCAGTAGTGGGGAAATTTCTTGAATCAATTATAGCAGATAGCATCCGATCGCATCTAGAGAAAAGCAAATTAATCTACGACTCGCAACATGGGTTTACAAAGGGAAAATCTAGTCTAACAAATCTGCTGACGTTTTTTAGGAAAGTCTTCGAGGTAGTAGATAATGACGAAAATTACGATGTTATTTACTTAGACTTTAGCAAAGCATTTGACAGAGTACCGCATCAGAGGCTTCTGAGAAAAATTAAGGCTCATGGTATCGAGGGGAAAGTTTTAAATTGGGTAAAATTATGGCTCACCGATAGAACGCAGAGGGTCAGCGTAGATGATGTTAAATCTGAGTGGGGCCGTGTAACCAGTGGGGTTCCCCAGGGGTCAGTACTAGGCCCACTCTTGTTCATAATCTACATAAACGATCTAGATACTGGGATCAGCAGTGACATAAGCAAGTTTGCGGATGACACCAAAATAGGGCGGCAGATTAATTCAGGGAAGGATGCAAATGCATAAGAGGAGGATCTAATTAAACTGCAGGTGTGGTCTGAAAAATGGCAAATGAAATTCAACACCAGCAAATGCAGCGTACTTAATATTGGAAAAACAAATACTGACATCGTATACAGCCTTAACAACATTAACCTAGATAAGTCGACTTGTGAAAGAGACCTAGGGGTACTTGTAAGCCCGGACCTACGGCCTAGAAAACAGTGCGTTAATGTTCGAAATAAGGCAAACAGAGTATTGGGTTATATATCTAGAAGTGTAAGTAATAAGAGTGCAGAGGTCTTATTGCAACTATATCTTGCGCTAGTCAGGCCGCGCCTCGATTATGCGGTTCAGTTCTGGTGCCCTTATTATAGAATGGATATAAATTCACTAGAGTCGGTGCAGCGAAGAATGACGAAAATGATTCCGGGACTTAGAAACCTTCCATATCAGGATAGGTTAAAGAAACTTAACTTGCATTCCCTAGAAAGACGAAGAGTGCGGAGAGATATGATAGAAGTATTTAAGTGGGTGAAAAGAATCAATAAAGGGGATATAGATAAAGTTCTTATAATATCCGAGCAGGATAGGACTCGGAGCAACGGATTTAAGTTGGATAAGTTTAGGTTTAGGAGGGAGATAGGAAGAAACTGGTTCACAAATAGGGTGGTGGACGAGTGGAACAAGCTTAGCAACTTTGTAGTAAGTGCGGGAACTCTGGAAAGTTTCAAAAGGAGGCTAGATAGATTCATGGATGATAGAGAGTGGGAGTAACTCTCGACAGGAGCTGCCATGCACAGGCCAACCGGCCTATTGCAGACTCCTTATTTTCTTATGTTCTTATGTGATGTGCGGCGGATAGCGATTTTTTTTTTCGGCATTCTGTAGAAAAAAAAACTACCGCAACCTAAGATAATGCAGGTTAGGTTACGTTACGTTAAGTTAGATGGAGCTGTGATTTGATTTTTCCGCGTGATAGAAATCTGGTCAAGAATAACGAGAAAGGCCAGGCTGCTTTTGGCATTTTTCTTCACGCTGGTTACCTGTCTCAACACCTTCACTATGGGACGTCACTTTTATTACTTTATTTGGCTAACTTCAGACGATTTTATTGAGCACAAAGAGGCCCCCGTACACAAGGGGCTAATAAACTATTTCCATTAAAGATATCGGGACTGGGTGTTAAGGTGGCAGTGTGGACCAAGTCGGTGAGTGAGTGTGGTGCAGCACGGTCGTGCTGTTGCTGCACCAGAGAAAGTTAATGACTGCCCATGACGCCTAGCCTCTCATACCTGGCTTGCCCTATCTCGCGCTGGCTTACACCTCAATTACAACTCCTGATGTAACACTCAATAATCTTCGTATATCGCAAGTATCTCTCGAGTCGACCCTGTGTGAACTGTGGGGTATAATGTTAGGTGCGCGACACGCCCTCCAGGTAAACCTTATGTGAATTTGTTTTTTCACATCACCAATAAGTAAAAAGGAAAAGACTGACATTTATGTATTTTTCTTCTCTTAACTAATACAGAGGTCATATTTGAAGTTTTTTGGTTTGAGCAAAATTCATAAACGTCATAATAACTGAGCTTGTAAACATATTTATCTGTGTTGATCCTGCGAACAGTAACCGTGTATAAGCTAGACGTCGCCACGCCCGTAGTTGGCACCACAAGCTTGTCATTTGTCTCAGTTTCCTAATGGTGTTTTTTTTTACCGAGTTTCTCACTTGTACGCCTGTAAGTGAGTTTCTCGATCTGCATTGTTGTATTATTGAGACTTTAACAGAAGAGAAAGTAGAGAGAAATTTAGCAAGCGCGGACCAGAACAGGATGTCATTGTTAACAAAATGTTATTTAATTATCACAAACAGTTACCATTTAGAGACCCGTGTACAGTACAAACTGCAGTGTTGAACCGTCTTGTGCTATAACATCAGTGAAAGGTAACTCGAGGCTCCGGGTGAACCAAGTGTGCGGCATCAGTTTTACGTTCTCTGTCTCACGCGACGGCAGGAACTCCTTGTGATGGTCACTTTGGGTAATAAGTAACACCTAAATACAATACTTGATTGTAAGAGAGAATCAAGAGCTGGCCGGTGCATGACGTCCCTCTGGACTCATGGAGGAGTGAGTACAAGTGCACCAGTTGGCGCCATGGTGATTCCGGAGCGTAATTCCACCACACTTTTTCTGGATGATCTATACTTCACATGGGCCAGAAATGAAAGGAAAGAATAATTTTAGCAATCACACAATAGCTGTACTTTTAGTAAGTGTGGTGCTTCCCCTCTCTGTTCCCTGGCTGTGAACGTCTTAGGTTGTAATGCTGCGCCAATGTGTGACTCTTACTTACTGGAACACCAATTTGTTGCTCTACGTCAATAATATCCATGAACATAGTAAATGTATTAACGTTGAGTTTTTTGTTGGGTGTTCATGACTTAATATTTACCTGAGAGTGGCTGCAAAAGTGAACCAGGAGGATCAGCCCGCAGAGTAATGTGAGGCGTGGAAGGTACATGGTGCAGGTGGCGATAACGTTGGATGCGTTGGGCACTAGTCTGCTGCTAAGGGAGGACCTGTTGTAGGTGTATAAAGAGGGTGGGTGCACGTTGCCTGGCACTCTCTCACTCACACTAATAACTTTCACTCTCTGGCCCGCCATATAAACCCGCGCTGAGGATGGAACGGTGGGGGCTCAGGATGTCGCCCGACCGCCAGTCTTCACAGCTCTCCAAGCCTCCACGCTCGGGTTCCCACACACTTTTCTTGCCCTATACCACGCTTCTTCTCCCGCTCGTGCACCTTACGGACAAACAATTATAATAACTGTAATATTAGTATTTGTATATATAAATAAATATAAGAGAAAACAGTCGTTGAAAGTGAGATGGTCGGCGGAAGTTGAAGGTGAGGCAGGCGTGGAGGACACAACTGTTGCATCATTAGCGACCCTCATCTCCCCCTCCATCCTTCATCTAGTGTTATTCTCTCGTCATGTCCCTCAAAACATTCACTGTCCGCTGTCCCGTCCTACCATTTTGCTTATTATTTAACCATTCCCTAACGTCTACCTCCTGCTCACTGTCTACCCAGTTCGAATGTTCCTTACGGATCCAGGAATATTAAAAGAGGGGTCCAAGAAGTTGTGGGTGAGAGAACGTGGTGAGCACAGTGAGTCCACTCAGCTGGGATGGCTTTGGGGGTGCTGTAAGCCCCCCCCCCCCTTCCTCCCCGAAAAAAAATGAAATCCGACCAATATCATGACCACTTTGAAGCCAAGTGCACTTGATATTAGATATTATGAGGCCAATAATGATTACGTTTTACTAAACAGAAACGCCAGGGTACAATACTGCACTAAAGAAAAGTATTGGAATTTTCTGATGAAAAGGAGGTGCCCGAACCCCAGGACCCCCCTTTATCTGCCCCTGCCTACTCTTTCCATTATGTTGCCTGTTGTTTACACCTGATTCGTTGTTTTAATTGCTGGTCGTGGTTAAGAGCCTCAGCGTGAGGCGATCTAGGCTTGCTTAATGCTTTCACACAGCGGTCAATCACTCCTCTCCACACTAAGTAAACTTCACCTCCGCCTGTATCCACTACAAGAAGTCAGGCAGGGCGGCACGAGATTTATTCATACAAATTTATTTTTATGTTTTGATAATGTCTTCGAACAATGTGTGAGATGAATCACATATACACATACGCACAAACATACGCACACACAAACATACGTACAGTACATACACATACATGCACATATGCATACACATTCACACATACGCACCCGCTTGTCGCGGTAGAAGTGATAGTTAATTCCTTATCTCGACCCAGATACCGAGATTATGTTGGGGACTAGAGAACACAGAGTTACGGTACAAAATTTTCTTCACCATGTCGACCTTCATATAGTATGTCAGTCTTAGGCGAACCCATTAAATACTTATTCACGTCATTGATTTGGTGGAATTTTAGCGTACAAAGATTTAGGAGAATTTCTTGCTGTGGTTACCTTATAATTTATTGTTCCCGTCAAGAATGTTCTTAATGTAAGCTGAGGTTGAGACATCTTATAGCAAGTTCAACTATATTTGCGGACAAAGAGAAGTTCCCTCCATGTACCAGTGGACAACATACAGTATATTACAGTTCTTGCAAAAGAACAAATATTTTTTTTAATGGTGAGGCGAGCGTTGACCTGTTATGAAGGCGTTACAATGAATCAATGAATAGTAATTAGAGGGTGGCCGTTGTAGTAATTACAACTATTTTATTTTATTTATATTTTTACAGGTACAGTACTCTGCCTTATAGTAATGTTCTCTGTCTTCTTTTTTTCTGACAGATTTGTCATGTATATTTCTGCTACATTAATTATTATAAGTAACGAGGGGAACTTTTTTATAATGAATTTCGAGGTTTTTATGTATTACGTATTAACAATAGGATATGTGTGTTTCTCTCTCCCTTTGTTTGTGTTATATGTACTGATTAGCTCCTAGGCTCACAAGTCTGGATTGAGTTCTGTAGGATCTTATCAGATGTTTTGTGGCCGGGGAAATGGAGGGGGGGGGGGGGGGGGGGAGTCTTCCACCTACCCCGAACACTAAACTACTAGATAATTGTAACCAGGTGAGAAGGTTGGGTCACCTTACCCTCTGACCTGACTACCGACCGCTGTGGTGCTTTTTAAAGATTAGTAGGGTCATTACCTAATACCTGACCATTGTGGACCTGGTCTCACCTTCCTCTGTATATATACACCTTGTTTTGTACTTCTCCTTAGTCTGTACTCACCCCTGAAGATGTGAATTACACGAAAGCGCTTGGGAACTTCGTATTTTCTTCTTTCCTTGTGGTTATCAGCATATACCTGGATCACGCGCACCTACAGTGGCTAAGATAAATCTTGATAAAATCACACAGGAAAATGGAAACAACGGAGCACCTTAGCTTTCGTCTTTATTCAAGACATCTTCAGAGGCAACTGGATTACATGGACAGAGAGAGGCTTAAATATACAGGGTGACCTTAAAAACATGAGGTCAGGTCATAATGATGTCATCCACTAATCCCTACACCAACACACACGTAGAGGAGCTTAAGAGAAGGGGGGTGACGTGAATAGTCAGGTCAGGTCAAAAACATCTTCAGAGGCAACTGGATTACATGGACAGAGAGAGGCTTAAATATACAGGGTGACCTTAAAAACATGAGGTCAGGTCATAATGATGACATCCACTAATCCCTACACCAACACACACGTAGAGGAACTTAAGAGAAGGGGGGTGACGTGAATAGTCAGGTCAGGTCAAAAACAAGGGACCCACAAAATAACTATCATACATCTAGATCAAAGGTTTTCAAAGCATTTTTAACCTTGGGCCACTGACAAATAAATTTATGTTTTTAAGGTCACCCTGTATATTTAAGCCTCTCTCTGTCCATGTAATCCAGTTGCCTCTGAAGATGTCTTGAATAAAGACGAAAGCTAAGGTGCTCCGTTGTTTCCATTTTCCCGTGTGATTTTATCAAGATATATATATATATATATATATATATATATATATATATATATATATATATATATATATATATATATATATATATATATATGCAAGTAAATCACTGTAGGTGCGCGTGATCTAGGTATATGCTGATAACCACCAGGAAAAGAAGAAAACACGAAGTGTTTTCTTCTTTCCTGGTGGTTATCAGCATATATATATATATATATATATATATATATATATATATATATATATATATATATATATATATATATATATATATCTATATTGGTTGTGGTAAGCATTAAGCAAACAAGCAAATTTAATTAGTTATTCGTAAAAACAAATTATAACCAGCAACACCGATGTGTGACAACTAGTTTCGCTCTTGGAAGAAAATTTGGTTCAAAGTAAAATTTGTTTTATAAAGATTATAGAATCAATAATATTCTAAGATTATTCAAATTATTCTGACTCGCAATATTTGTACATGCTAAAACAGGTGTTGCATCAGAGTCAGGGCCAACTTTCTCTCAACCATCAACCATACCTGTCGTCTCTGTGTATAACAGGGGAGCCAGTTTAAGCCTAACACGATGGCCTAGGCCCAAGGGAGTGTCGGTCACACTGGGAGTGACAATGACACAAAGAATGACATTAACTCTTGGGGTCACAGTAACCGAGGGCGTGGGAAACATGTGATGATAGTGACACTGGATGACGACAACTAACCTTGATATAATGAATGGCGGTGACTGACACAAGGAGTGACAGTGACACGGCGTAGGAGTGTCACAGGGAGTGACAGTGACACGGCGTAGGCGTGTCACAGGGAGTGACAGTGACACGGCGTAGGAGTGGCACAGGGAGTGACAGTGACTCCTCGTATGAGTGTCACGAGGAGTGACAGTAACACGGCGTAAGAGTGTGACAAAGTGACAGTGACACGGCGTAAGAGTGTCACAGGGAGTGACAGTGACACGGCGTAAGAGTGTCATAGGAAGTGACAGTGACACTGCGTAAGAGTGTGACAGTGGGGTCGTGTAACCAGTGGGGTTCCCCAGGGGTAAGTACTAGGCCCACTCTTGTTCATAGTCTACATAAACGATCTAGATACTGGGATCAGCAGTGACATAAGCAAGTTTGCGGATGACACCAAAATAGGGCGGCAGATTAATTCAGGGAAGGATGCAAATGCATAAGAGGAGGATCTAATTAAACTGCAGGGGTGGTCTGAAAAATGGCAAATGAAATTCAACACCAGCAAGTGCAGCGTACTTAATATTGGAAGAACAAATACTGTCAATGTGTACAGCCTTAACAACATCAACCTAGATAAGTCGACTTGTGAAAGAGACCTAGGGGTACTTGAAAGCCCGGACCTAAGGCCTAAAAAACAGTGCGTTAATGTTCGGAATAAGTCAAACAGAGTATTGGGTTTTATATCTAGAAGTGTAAGTAATAAGAGTGCAGAGGTCTTATTGCAACTATATCTTGCGCTAGTCAGGCCGCACCTCGATTATGCGGTTCAGTTCTGGTGCCCTTATTATAGAATGGATATCAATTCACTAGAGTCGGTGCAGCGAAGAATGACGAAAATGATTCCGGGACTTAGAAACCTTCCATATCAGGATAGGGTAAAGAAACTAAACTTGCATTCCCTAGAAAGGCGAAGAGTGCGGGGAGATATGATAGAAGTATTTAAGTGGGTGAAAGGAATCAATAAAGGAGATATAGATAAAGTTCTTATGATATCAGAGCAGGATAGGACTCGGAACAACGGATTTAAGTTGGATAAGTTTAGGTTTAGGAGGGAGATAAAGGAACTGGTTTATAAATAGGGTGGTGGACGAGTGGAACAAGCTTAGCAACTTTGTAGTAAGTGCTGGAACGCTGAAAAGTTTCAAAAGGAGGCTGGATAGATTCATGGATGATAGAGAGTGGTTGTAACTCTCGACAGGAGCCGCCATGCACAGGCCAACCGGCCTATTGCAGACTCCTTATTTTCTTATGTTCTTATGACACGGCGTAAGAGTGTGAGAGTCACAGTGACACGGTGTATCAATGTCACAGGGAGTGTGGTATTAGGAGTGACAGTGACACAGATAGCAAGTGTCTGTGAGTGAGTATCAGGGAGTGGCAGTGACATAAGGAACAACTGTGACCATGCCACAGCCAATGGCATTGACACTGGCCTGGCTCACGTTAACTCGACCGTGACCCAGAAAACACCACCTATTGTTGTCACTCCTCGCTGACACCTTGTGTGAGTGTGTGTGTGTGTGTAATAATAATAATAATAATTAACGGTTTATTGAAAAAATCGGCAGCCCGAATGCTGAAAATATACATTAGACAAAAATGACTAATTACATAGAAAGATATGGGGTGGGTGGGCCGTTTAACAAAAGCTTTTGTTACTAAAAGGAAAAGGAACATTGCTTGAACATACAAATTATTATAGTTTACAGTTGATGGCCCGGGCGTGGGCTGGTCATGGAGACACCAGGTGGTGAGGTGTTCACGTGGTGTAGTAACTCGTCCTCGGGTGTTGATATAAGGGACCTCACGTGGTGATGGAAACATCGGGTGGTGTGATGTTCACGTGGTGTGGTAACTCGTCCTCGGGTTAAACAAATAACTGAATAAACTTTACTACGTTTGGTTATATTATTCATCATACCGATATTAACCTACCCAATGTATTTTAAACTATGGGGCACGAGACCATTATCGTCGTCCAGGCTGCAAAGTCCAAGCACTTGGTCTGAATTTTTCTACTGACCAATACAGTACATACATGGTGTTGATGGTTTGTTATTAGTTTTGTTGACACACTGCTGTGTAATTATGTATGGATTTTATCACTTTCTTTTAATTGTCATATTTTCATGCTGTGCCAACTTTGTAATCAGCTCGCTCTTTGTTTCTTCTCCATTTTTTCTTTCTGTTTGTGTGCTTTTTTTTACGTCGAGGGCTGCTGAGTTACTCCTGGGTTTTAGCATTGTACTGTACAATGTACTTTTTTGGAGAATGGGGAAATGGACTTACAAATATGCATTTTTTAATGTTGGAAGGGTTTCTGAACCGAAATGGTTGCTCCAAGTTGCTTGTTTGGCAGATTTATCAAGTGAAATGACTTCCCGAATTCTTCCATGCAAGATCGGGGTCAGACTTTCATCGAACTCACTGACAAACTTTCCTCATTGAAGGACTAACTGAAGGTGTGGGAAAGCAAAATGGAGCGTGGGGAAACTGGGTCTATCCCGCCCTTAATACAAGTGGTTAAGCCATCTATTGGAAGAGTTTAAGGTGAATGTATCAGCATCGTTTGAAGACATTCGTGGTAGTGTCTTGGGGCACTTGAACAAACTCGGAGAGAAAAATCGAACACCATATTCCTGCTGAAGATACTAAGAAATACTGCTGGGATCGAAATCCTTTCGATGTTAATGTGGGAGATTTGCTAGACGACATCACACCCGGACCTGCTGGACCAACAAATAGAAATACAGCCTAAAGAATTACTGCACTACAGTTTCAAGCAATAGTCCCTTTACTTTGTGGGTCACATCAAGGATTTCGAGACTGTAGTAGGACAGCTCACTTTTAAAATATATATATATATATATATGTATATATATATATATATATATATATATATTATGAAAATCCACAATGAAAACGTGGATAAGATAAATCTTGATAAAATCACACGGGAAAATGGAAACAACGGAGTACCTTAGCTTTCGTCTTTATTCAAGACATCTGAAGATGTCTTGAATAAAGACGAAAGCTAAGGTACTCCGTTGTTTCCATTTTCCCGTGTGATTTTATCAAGATATATATATATATATATATATATATATATACTCTACCGAATCTTAACCATTTGGTTTTTCATGAAACGACACAAAATTATCAAGACAATGGTAACGTTAATGTCAGGTAGGTAAAGTTAGGTTAGAACGTTAGGGTATGTAAAGTTAGTTTATGTAGGTAAAGTTAGGTTTGCTTAGGTTAGGTGAGGTTTCTTTAGGTTTGCTTAGGTTAGGTTTGGTTAGGTTCATGTTTTTACCACACAATTTGGGTTGGGTTGGTATGGTTTTCATGAATTTGACCAAGAAATAAAGAAATCCATTCAAAACACATCGAAATAGTATACAGGAAAACATAATTTTGCCCAAAAAGTTGTGGACGGTGCTAACCAATCCAAAACTTCAAAGTTCCAGTCATATATTTTCGACAATGCAACAGTATCCTGTCCATTTTATAAATCCTAATGATACTCTGATGTTTAGTAGCAATTCCGAAGAGTTGAACGTTATCTGTACTAATATTAAATAAAGAAAGAGCTCATATAACCTAATGAACAATCAACCTTGACAGAAGGTGTACAATTCGCCCCTCTTTATCTTTCGGAAATCAAAAGAAAGACAGATTTCTGTTCATTACAGAGCACGTGATAGCTGCACAGTACCGGGGTCCCATTGCAGCTGCACAAAATGAACAAAACAATAGAAAAGCGTGATTTCCCCGAATTACTCCCTTTATACCTTGCTTAGTAACTATTTTGTCTACACCGGACGCTTGGGCAGTGAACTAGTTCGCCCTTTTGAGTGAGCTGTCCTCCAGTCTCAGCATCTTTGGTGACACTCTTCACTGTAAAAGTAATCGTTACTGCTATACCTCAGAAAGTCCTCACGTCATTCACGACCACGTAACATACCTTTGTGAGGCAGGATTTCAGCATTAACAAAGGCGAACTTTCGTAAAAGGCTAAGATAAACCAGTCATTCCTCTCATTAGTTTGAGTCATATTATTAGTGTATTTTATGTTATTATTAATTTGAATAACATTATATTGCTCTATTTCTTGTATACCGGTATACAAAAAAAAAATTGCAATCATAGTGTTCATTGTGGGTCGTGAGCATGCCTGACCGATCTAGTTTTGGGTTGAGATGAAATAAAACCATTGCTCTTCGAGTCGACACGCTGTGAGCTCCACCCAAATACAGTACTTCTTCAATTTTCGAACCACCAATACCTTTCCATTACAAATCATCTTTGACCCCATCTTTCTCTGTAAAAAAATCACCCATATACAAGGTCGATCACGTCAGCACGAGGCGGGACTCGTGTAGCTATATCTGGTGTGAGAGGTGATGACCTCATTACTTTGTTATTATGCTGTGTACGGCCGCCTGAACATCCGTTGTGTGGAGGAAGTAGTGACGGTAATCTTGGTGTAGGCCACTGATCAATGCTGAATGTGACCGCCTAACTCTCTACACAACCGGACCATAACTTCATGTACTGTAGCATGCTTGAATGTATACCACACACACACATATATATATATATATATATATATATATATATATATATATATATATATATATATATATATATATATATATATATATATATATATATTTCATGTAAATCCACAATGAAAACGTGGATAAGATAAATCTTGATAAAATCACACGGGAGAATGGAAACAACGGAGTACCTTAGCTTTCGTCTTTATTCAAGACATCTTCAGAGGCAACTGGATTACATAGACAGAGAGAGGCTTAAATATACAGGGTGACCTTAAAAACATGAGGTCAGGTCATAATGATGACATCCACTAATCCACACACCAACACCATCACACACGTAGAGGAGCTTAAGAAAAGGGGGTGACGTGACTAGTCAGGTCAGGTCACAAATAAGGGACCCACAAAATAACTATCATACATCTAGATCAAAGGTTTTCAAAGCATTTTTAACCTTGGGCCACTGACAAATAAATTTATGTAGCATATTATCAGTTTTGAACTGACCATCACTAAGGTTTTTAGATTTTAATTCCTTAATCAAACTAGCTTCAACCAGAAGTCTTTCTGTGACACAAGATGATTTGAATACTTCTAAGCTTTTTTCCCAAGCAATGGGGTGATTATTATTCCTAACATGAACGAACAAGGCACTGCTTTCAGATGTAGTTTTGATATTGTACTTATGTTGTTTGATTCTGAGCTGCAGAGTTTTTCCTGTCTGACCTACATAATTACAATTACATTTGCTACATGGAATACAATAAACACTTCCATTTACATTCAAACTTGGGCTATTCCTTATTAACATATTGGTAATGGTTGAGTCATACTTGAAAACAACATTAATATTTAGAAGCTTGAGGGACCGAACTAACGGGACAAATTCATTACGATAGGGCAGAGTCAAAATATTCTTAAGTGTAGGAACTTGTCTAGTTTGAGAGGAATGAAAGGATTTTTTAGCCCTTTTAAAACAACGATCAACAAACACAGAAGGGTACCCGAGTTTCTGTGCAATGGAACGAATGTGTTTCAATTCATCGTCAATAAATTCAGAGTCACAAATACGCAGACATCTTAAGAACAGGTCAATCAGGTCAGAATCTCCATCCCAGGGAGGGTAAACTTCACGTTATCACACCCTGGCCACAACCTGTGCCTGGACTTTGAGAATGAGAGGAACAACTCAGAGTTTCCGAAGGGCGTAGGTCACAGCATTTAGTGGATGTAAAATTTATTTTAAATGAACCTGAACAATTAATGAACTCTAGAATATTGTGGTTTATTTATATGCTGGTCTTGGCGAGAGACGGCACGGCATGATGATCCTTATATAGTGTAAAGCTTTATGGTTGTGTTAATATGTGTTCATGCATAATATTTGTAAGTGTATAATGTTAGTGTTGAAGTGCTACTATATAATACATTTAGTGCTTTCTTTATTAAAATCTTTTGATGATAATAAATTTTACATGTCCTGTGGGGCTTTGTTCTACACTCAGCAAAAATATACTCCCAGAATAGTCAGTCGATCTCAAAGTCTTGCTGCACCTTAGAATATCATAAGTATTCCCATCAACATGTAAAGTAATTTTATAATTATTATATAAGTGATGGTGTTAAAATTTCGTGTCGCCTGATAATCCTTGACCTCGGCTTAGACTTTGTGACCTTTCTTTGGCTTCGGCTCCATGTCTGCCACACACACATCATCGTAAACACATCCTCCAACACACATCCTCCAACACACATCATCCCGCATACATCTTCCCGCACACATCCTCCAACATATCGTCCCAGATACGTCCACCTTTCCAACACACATCCTCGTTTATACATCCTACGATACATATCCTCCAACACACACATCCTCTTATCCACATCTTCTCATACATATTCTCCAACACACATCCTCCAACACACATCCTCCAGCATACATCCTTCAACACATCCTCCTTCCAACACATCCTCCAACACCTCCTCCAACACACATCCTCCAACTTATTGTCTCCAACACATTCTCCAACATACATCCTCCAACATACATCCTCCAACATATATCCTCCAACACACATCCTCCCACGCAAATCCTCCCACGCAAATCCTCCAACACATTCTCCAACATACATCCTCCAACACACATCCTCCCACACACATCCTCCCACGCACATCCTCCAACACATTCTCCAACACATTCTCCAACATACATTCTTCCAACACACATCCTCCAACACATTCTCCAACATACATCCTCCAACACACATCCACCCACAGACATCCTCCAACACACATCTTCCAACACATCCTCCAACATATATCCTCCAACACACATCCTCCAACACACATCCACTAACACACATCCTCCAACACACATCCTCCCACACACATCCTCCAACACACATCCTCCCACACACATCCTCCAACACACATCCTCCAACACATCCTCCAACACAATCCTCCAACACACATCCTCCAACACACATCCACTAACACACATCCTCCAACTTACATCCTCTCACATATCCTCCAACTTACATCCTCTCACACATCCTCCCACACACATCCTCCAACACATCCTCCAACACATATCCTCCAACACACATCCTCCTGTCCAACACACATCCTCCCACACACATCCTCCAACTTACATCCTCTCACACATCCTCCAACACACATCCTCCAACATATATTCTCCAACACACATCCTCCAACACACATCCTCCAACACATTCTCCAACATACATCCTCCAACACACATCCACTAACACACCTCCTCCAACACACCTCCTCCAACACACATCCTCCTGTCCAACACACATCCTCCCACACACATCCTCCAACTTACATCCTCCAACACACATCCTCCAACACACATCCTCCAACATATATTCTCCAACACACATCCTCCAACACACATCCTCCAACACATTCTCCAACACATTTTCCAACATACATCCTCCAACACATCCTCCAACACACATCCTCCCACACACATCCTTCAACTTACATCCTCTCACACATCCTTCAACATATATCCTCCAACACACATCCTCCAACATACATCCTCCAACACACATCCACTAACACTCATCCTCCAACTTACATCCTCTCACACATCCTCCAACACACATCCTCCTGTCCAACACACATCCTCCAACACACATCCTCCAACACACATCCACTAACACACATCCTCCCACACACATCCACTAACACTCATCCTCCAACACACATCCTCCCACACACATCCTCCCACACACATCCTCCAACTTACATCCTCTCACACATCCTCCCACACACATCCTCCAACACATATCCTCCAACACACATCCTCCAACACACATCCTCCCACACACATCCACTAACACTCATCCTCCCACACACATCCACTAACACTCATCCTCCAACACACATCCTCCCACACACATCCTCCCACACACATCCTCCAACTTACATCCTCTCACACATCCTCCAACATATATCCTCCAACACACATCCTCCCACACATCCTCCAACATATATCCTCCAACACACATCCTCCCACGCACATCCTCCCACACACATCCTCCAACTTACATCCTCTCACACATCCTCCAACATATATCCTCCAACACACATCCTCCCACGCACATCCTCCCACACAGATCCTCCAACAAACATCCTCCAACACACATCCTCCAACACACATCCTCCAACACACATCCTCCAACACACATCCTCCCACACACATCCTCCAACACACATCCTCCAACATATATTCTCCAACACACATCCTCCAACACACATCCTCCAACCCACATCCTCCAACACACATCCTCCAACATACATCCACTAACACACATCCTCCAACACACATCCTCCAACACATCCTCCAACACACATCCACTAACACTCATCCTCCAACTTACATCCTCTCACACATCCTCCAACACACATCCTCCTGTCCAACACACATCCTCCTGTCCAACATACATCCTCCAACACACATCCACTAACACACATCCTCCCACACACATCCTCCCACACACATCCACTAACACTCATCCTCCAACACACATCCTCCCACACACATCCTCCAACTTACATCCTCCCACACACATCCTCCAACTTACATCCTCTCACACATCCTCCAACACACATCCTCCAACATATATTCTCCAACACACATCCTCCAACACATTCTCCAACATACATCCTCCAACACATCCTCCAACACACATCTTCCAACACACATCCTCCAACACATCCTCCAACACACATCCTCCAACACACATCCTCCCACACACATCCTTCAACTTACATCCTCTCACACATCCTCCAACACACATCCTCCAACACACATCCTCCAACTTACATCCTCTCACACATCCTCCAACACACATCCTCCAACACACATCCTCCAACACACATCCTCCAACATACATCCTCCAACACACATCCTCCAACACACATCCTCCAACACACATCCACTAACACATCCACTAACACACATCCTCCAACACACATCCTCCAACACACATCCTCCAACACATCCACTAACACTCATCCTCCAACTTACATCCTCCAACACACATCCTCCAACTTACATCCTCCCACACACATCCTCCAACTTACATCCTCCAACTTACATCCTCCCACACACATCCTCCAACTTACATCCTCTCACACATCCTCCAACACACATCCTCCAACATATATTCTCCAACACACATCCTCCAACACACATCCTCCAACACACATCTTCCAACACACATCCTCCAACACACATCATCCAACACACATCCTCCCACACACATCCTTCAACTTACATCCTCTCACACATCCTCCAACACACATCTTCCAACATTTATTCTCCAACACACATCCTCCAACACACATCCTCCAACATGCATCCTCCAACACACATCCTCCAACACACATCCTCCAACACACATCCACTAACACACATCCACTAACACACATCCTCCAACACACATCCTCCAACACATCCTCCAACACATCCACTAACACTCATCCTCCAACTTACATCCTCCAATGCACATCCTCCAACACATATCCTCCCATACACATCCTCCCACACAGATCCTCCAACAAACATCCTCCAACACACATAAGAACATAAGAACATAAGAATGGAGGAAACTGCAGCGGGCCTATTGGCCCATACTGGGCAGTCCCGTTTACACCCAACCCCTATTGCTCATATGAGCATCCAACCTATGTTTGAAGCAATTCAGCGTATTCGAGTTAATGATGATATTTGGTAACTTGTTCCATTCATCCACTACTCTGTTTCCAAACCAGTGTTTACCTATTTCACGCCTAAATCTAAATTTGTCCAATTTAAAACCATTGTTACGAGTTCGCTCCTGGTTGGATAATTTGAGTACCTTTGTAATGTCCCCTTTGTTTAGCCCTGCCTTCCATTTATACACCTCTATCAGGTCGCCCCTCGCTCTACGTCTCTCAAGGGAGTGCAAATTAAGATGCTTTAACCTGTCTCTATACTCAAGGTTCCTGATACCCGGGATTAGTCTTGTCATTCTCCTCTGGATTCTTTCCAAGGATTCTATATCCATTCTGTAATACGGTGACCAGAACTGGACTGCGTAATCCAGGTGTGGTCTCACAAGAGCAAGATACAGTTTTAGGATGACCTCGCTAGTCTTGTAACTAACACTCCTTTGTATGAACCCAAGTACTTTATTAGCCTTGTTACGAGCAAAAACACATTGTTTACTTGGCTTAAGGTTCCTACTTATCATTACTCCTAAATCTCTCTCGCAGTCGGATTTCTCTATGGCATCGTTGTTCATCTGGTATCTGGTTTCCCTGTTTACATTTCCTATACAGAGTACTTTACATTTGTCAATGTTGAATTTCATCTGCCATTTTTCAGACCATTCGAAAAATTTGTTTAGATCCTCCTGTAGTTTTGCCGAGTCCTCGTCAGATTTGATAACACGTCCTATTTTAGTATCATCAGCAAATTTACTTATGTTGCTGTCTATGCCGATATCTATGTCGTTTATGTATATAATAAACAATAATGGTCCAAGTACTGAGCCTTGGGGAACTCCACTTGTGACGTTGCTCCAATGGGACTTAGTGCCGTTAATGCTCACTCGCTGTTTCCTGTCCTGTAACCACGCCCTAATCCATTTAAGGATGTCACCTTTGATGCCATGAGCTTCTACCTTTCTAATTAGTCTTTCGTGGGGTACTCTGTCGAAGGCTTTGCTAAAGTCGAGATATACCACATCATAATTGTGCCCCTCGTCCACTGATTCGAAAACTGATGAAAAGAATGTTAATAGATTAGTTAGGCAAGAACGTCCGCTTGTGAAGCCATGCTGGGAATCATTGATCAATCTGTGCTTCTCCAGGTGATTTCGAATAGAGTTTGAAATGATTGCTTCCAGTAATTTGCCTACTATTGATGTTAGACTGATTGGGCGGTAGTTAGAGGATAGTGATCTATCCCCCTTCTTGAAGATCGGTATTACATTCGCTATCCTCCAGGATTCTGGTACTACACCTGTTTTTAAGGACATGTTAAACAACTTTGCTAAGGGCATACTAAGCTCTTCCTTACATTCCTTTAATACTCTGGCAAATATCTCATCGGGACCAGGTGACTTATTAGGCTTTAGTTTGTCTATTTGCTTACTAACATCGTTACTAGTCACTACTATCTCACTTAATTTGTTTTCTTCACTATCTCTGAGTAGAGTCGGTGCCTCGGGTATCATGTTTAAATTTTCGCTGGTGAAAACTGTTGAAAAATATTTATTCAAATTATTGCTCATTTCTCCGTCGTTATCAGTGAGCTCGCCGGAATCTGACCGTATTGGTCCAATCTTTTCTCGTGTTTTAGTTTGGTACATTTGGTAGAATCCTTTGGGGTTTGTCTTTGCCTCCCTTGCTATCCTTACCTCATTATTCCTCTTTGCTTTCCTTATCTCGGTTTTAACCCTACTTGCCAATACCCTATAATAGTCCCGGAGGTGAATTTCGCCACGATTTATCCTTCTACCTATAGCCTTCCTTTGGCCAATGATGTTCTTTAAATAATTATTTATCCATTTAGGGTCATTGTTGTTTGATCTGAGTTTTTTGTATGGTATGTTCTGCCTTTGTGCATTAAGTAACTCACTATTTAAATTGTCGTGGAACTCGGCAATCTCAGATCTCGTTATCAGGTCGGTGTCATCTGTCAGGTTCACGGCCAAGCGCGACACCCCCTCTCTTAGCTGCCTCTTTAAACTGTCAAAGTTTGCCCTTCTGAAATCTGGTACTTTAGTGGAATTTTCCTTACGTCTGCCCTGAAAATCTAACTGGAATCGAATTTCTTTGTGATCGCTGTTTGCAAGTTCGTTCCCTACCTCGACATTGCTAATGAGGTTTTCTCTGTTTGACAAAACTAAATCCAATATATTATTACCCCGTGTGGGTTCGGTTATATGTTGACTTAGGAAACAGTCCTGGATCGTCTCGAGAAAATCCTCTGATTCTGAGTTTCCCGTAAGGTCGGTCCAATCTATTTGGCCAAGGTTAAAGTCGCCTACTATACAGACTTTGTTGTGTATGGAAGCCCTGCGCATTTCATCCCAGATAAGTCGCTCATTGACTCTGTCAAGATTGGGGGGTCTATATATTACTCCTGTGATTAATTTTTCCCGACCGTCGCTTAATTCTATCCAAATTGTTTCTGTATTCCTCTCAGTTTTTATTTCCTTATTTATTTCACACTTCAGATTATCCCTAACATAGATTGCTACTCCGCCTCCTTTCCTGGTCTGCCTATCGGTATGGAACAGTTTGTAACCCGCAATTTGGTATTCGACTGGTAGTTCACGTGTGTCTAGGTTGATCCATGTTTCAGTGAATGCAATTATATCGATTTCTTCTGTACATACCAAGGCCCTAATATCATCCATTTTGTTTCTCATACTTCTACTGTTCGCGTAATATACATTTAAGTTAGTCGTGTTCTGAGTCCTTCCCTTACCGCGTTTAGTTTTAAACTCCCTGTCTAATTTAGTTTTGTCATCATTCCTAACACTATTTCCCTGTAATCTTTCGCCTTGTTTACCCGCTCCCACTGCAGTCTCCTCCACCCCCGTGCCCCTATGTTCTCTTAGCAGTTTAAAGACTTCGATATCTTTTGAACTGCCCCCTCTAGAGCCCCAGCACACATCTATCATAAACACATCCCTCGCCATCACATTCCTATATTTTGTTTACCCATCAACTTCCTGGGGGCGTATAACCCTCCGTGTCTGTGTGTATGTCAGACTGTGTGTATAATCAGGCTGTGTGTATAATCAGGCTGTGTGTATAATCAGGCTGTGTATATGTCAGGCTGTGTTATCATTTATATCTCCGAATTAGAAACTAAAGTGTCCTGCATCGATAAACATGACAGTGCATAGGTCTCTTGCCACTGAAGAGACGCAGTTCCCTATTCCTTTCGGGGTTACCGGGTCAAGGTCACGGTCATTTATATATATATACCGCTGGCCAAGGGGGTCTTCCGTGATGTTTTGGCGGCTCTTTGCTACCGGTAGTTTGTGTCTTTTTTATCCCTGATCTATTTTCACCCCCCAGCCAGTTATGTTATGCACTAGCTGTACTGAGGCTGTAATATTTTGTCTGTTTGTCTGTTAATAGTTTGGTTTTGCTTGATGAGTTTTGTGTTGCGTATATGCAGTACACCTCCACAAGGGAGTTAATCTGATGTAAATAAAACACATATTGGTTTTCTGATGTAATGGTCAGAGGTACAGATCATTATTATCTCTATACATTAAGGCCATATGTATTGGTTGAGTTTCCGCATGGAGACTTTTGTTTTATGTCATACACCTTCACTAACTATGGCTTTGGGGCGCTCGTTTAGGTGTGGGATTAAACAGTCAAGGTCACCTCACTAGGACTGGGGATGTGAACTTGTCGTATGTGATGTGTATTTTGCAACACTCTTCTGGTTGATTCAAATTGATTGGTAGACGTAAAGTAAGTTATGGTTCTCGAGTTTTAGGACCTCGTGCAACAGCTGTGTGTGAGAGGCAGCTGGCGTCGGAACTATCACAATAATTGTTTCAGGATTCATAGAAGATCCCTAGAGCGGCTGTAATACAACAATGACACATCTGTCCCGATGATCCCAAAATATATAGTAAGCTGTCTTTCAATGGGAACAAGGTACCTGTGTACTTTGGAGCAAGGTACAGTACCTGTGTACCTGAGAGCAAGGTACCTGTGTAGGCAAGGTTCAAATAAGGATCATTTTGTCATGGGTACCATCAGTGGTTCTAGGGTGAACGCACTCAGGAAATTGAAGATCCACGAGAACTTTGGTCTGGTATGTTGAAGACGACTTAGATGTAATATTGGATTTTGATCAAGCTTAATATCAAAGCAAGATCTCACACTAGTTCCATGGTCAACATTTTCTGTCATTATGGACGCTTGCACCTTACTGTGTTACAGTGAGGAATTTGTCACCTTTAATGGCAAACTTGTTATTCCCCGTCACCTCTGACTGGAGATGTAATAGCACAATACTTGTCCGTCCATTCGTAATTGTGTGTGTGTAATAATAATAATAATAATAATTAACGGTTTATTGAAAGAGCTTGGCAGCCAGAAGGCTGAAAATATACAGTTACATATTTGGGGAATGGGTTGCGAATTACAAATAATATACAAGTAACATAAGTGTGTGTGTGTGTGTGTGCGTGCGCGAGTAAAGGAAACGATTTCACTGGTTCTTTTGTACAATCTGTGATGTAATCCCACAAACAATTTGACACACTACTTGTCAGGACTGTTTAAATTTAGAAACATAACAGTGTCATTAATTACTGCACTGAAACCTCATTTCGTCCGCCACACGCTGGCCATCTAGGACACTCACTTGTTTCACTTTACTTATTTAGAGTAAGCGGTGGAACAGACGGGGTCAGTTTTGTGGCCTCAATAAAACAGTTACAATATTGAAAGTGTGAAAATTTCATTGACACATTATTTAGCACTTACATAAATTAATTCCAAGGTGGTGACTTTATTCCTGCACTGTGCATCGTGAGGCGGAACAGGACCCGCCCACAGACAAGCTGAAGGTAACGTACACGACAATACGTGACCAATGTTAGCGGAAGGATTAGCCTCATTTTGGAGAGTTAAACAAAACCTTCATTTTCTCTGCATTGTTTGTATATTAAGCAAATTTAAATTTTAAATTAGAATTCTCCGAAACCTTTCGCAAGCTTTAACAATAGAACATGATGTTCATATTTTTCTTGGTGAAAGCCGGAAGAGGTGTGTGTTTGGGTCGAGAATATGTAACATAACGTGCGGCTGTCACGCGACCTTTACCATAGAGTGTGAGAGCAAAGGGAGAGAGGAAGAGTTGGGGTGAAAGTAACATGATGACCGCCACAACATCGGCTACGTGCTGTTGCCTCACCATTGTTTACATATATTAATGTGTGGCGAGGTGGGCGGGGCCACAGGCTCACACCCCTGCCTGGTCAATACCTGTCCCCAAAGATCTGTTATCTGTGATAATTACCGTGTTTACACCCAAGGTCTATAGAAGACCTTGCTTATACCTACCCTTACTGTTGCTTCTCGTAATTTGCGTAATCTATGGCGCTGTTATAAGTACAGACATGCATAATTTGCACACACACACACACACACACACACACTCACACTCACTCACTCACTCACTCAATTGATCCATTCACAATTATGTAAAAATATATTTTCAGCGTTCGGTGTGGAGCGATCTCCCAGGTGAGAGGGTCGATTTGGCACTTTTTCATTTTTTTTCTTAAGACTATCCTTATACTTTTTCAGTTGCCCGCCAGCGTTACGTTTACTCTTCGTAAGAAGACTGTAAAGTAGCTGCTTTGGCGGTCTACTGTCGTCCATACGGGTAACATGGCCAGTCCAACGTAGTTGTTCATGGATGGTGGTAGCCTCGATACTCCTACAGTTGGTGTCAGCAAGAATACTGGCATTTGTTCTCTTGTCTTCCCAGCGAACTCGGAGTATGGAACGTAAACTACGTTGGTAAAAGTTTTCAAGTACCATGAGGTGCCTCATGTCTCGCTGCCATATAGCAGGGTGGGGAGGACCACTGTTAGATATACATGTAACTTTGTAGATAATTTCAGTTCCCTACAGCTGAAGACATGGGAACGGAGTCTACCAAAGGCTTGAGATGCACATCTGATCCGATGTTGAATATCTTTATCGATCTCCGCGGTGGTGGACAGGTGGGAGCCGAGATACTGAAAGTGGGTAACATTAGAGAGGGTAGTACCGTTAAGCTGGATGGATGGTGGAGGTGTGGCTGGACCAGGGGCAAGCTGAAAGAGAATCGGAGTCTTACGCACATCCATCTCAAGGCCGAAGTGTGCATACGCATCTGCGTATAGGTGTTCAGGATCTCCTGTAGGTCGCGTTCAGTGTGAGAGACAAGGGTGAGGTCGTCTGCATACTGAAGTTCAGTAATGGAAGCTGCCGTCACCTTTGTTCCTGCCTAGAGTTGTCTTATTTTGAAAAGACCCTTCTTCCGGTACTCTATGTCCACCCCGCCGGCTAAATTGGCACTAGCACGAGTAAGGAAGGCAGCTAAGAAAATGGAAAAGATAGTTGGCGCCAGTACACATCCTTGTTTTACCCCCGTTTAAGGGATGGGGAAGAACTCAGACTGGGTGCCATTGTGCAGGACACTGCCGTTCATGCCGTCGTGGAGTTGCCTCACAATGGCGATGAATTTTGGTAGGCATTCAAACCGGCTGAGGGTCCGCCAGAGGGCTACCCTGTTGACACACACACCATACACACACAAGCACTTCACAAAGGCAGGCGCACCGTGCCCTGTGCAATTATGCACACACTTAAAGTTATTTGAATTTACATGAATTAAATGCCAGAAACGTCTAATGTGTTTATTAAAAAGTTCGTAAATGATTTTCGAACTATCATGTATGATAATGATAAAAACATCATAATGTGTTCATCCTCGGTGGAAGGAAGACGTCATTATCTACTGATTCTTCGTAATTTAAGTTTCTCCAAGAAAATACAGTCCACTGTCCCTCGGCACTGGCCCTGTTATCTGGAAACTTGGTAGATACGTACTTTACCAGGGCTGGAGGTCACACACTATAAAAATGTTTGTCCAATCCTCCATACTGTAACTAGTCAATATAGAATTTGGCATAATGACACAGAGGGAAAATGTTATCTCAAAATTATGGGTTTTGTTCAGTTCTCTTTAAAAATTTGATACGAATCAGTATATACTGTACAGCTCGTGACAAACCCGCTGACTGGCTGGACAAAAAATGTCTGTTTTGTTGATTATATGGGAGACAAATATTACGACAACTTGCCTCACAGTTCTTCACATTTTCACCAGTCGGGATGACACTGCAGATACACTTTGGCAGACCTCGTAGACTGATCCACACGGACAGATCCGAACTGTCCGCAGATCCCCATATTAGAGGAATTGTACCTATCATGTACTTATGTTGTTACCAGTGTAGAAGCTAATTTGATTTTTTTTTCTTAGCACCCTTCACAGTCCAGCGTGTATATACCGTAATGGATTTTGTTTTTAGTTGGGTGTACAGTGGTCAACGGTAACCTTTTAATTTTATTGTTGACAGATCCTGGACATGTTCTGGTTCTTGAATGTACTGTACCTGCACATGTTAGTCTGACAGTTTTCCCTGTTGAAAAGTTTCTTAACTTGAGGCTGTGACCAAGTGGAACGGCCGTCAGCTAATTCCAGATCTGTACGAGTACATCTGACAGAGTAGTGTCTTTTGAGGTGTTTGTAAAGCGTATTTAAGTCACCACTTGTTCTTTTGTATTACAAATTGGGCGACTATTAACTGTCTAGTCACCTGGTGAGAAGCTTGAACGTTGGCACCACTCTGGTAGATCAACGCCCGACTTCTTGATCAATATATCTCGGAAGCCATCTAGTTACGTTTAAGATCTTAACATTAATCAAACCCCAGTAAGGAATTAGAGGCGGAAACAGGTGAAAGCAATCCTAAGAATGACTTATAATGCTTATTTTCCGAGCACGCCACATGACATACGTGCGGCCTTGAGGCAGTAGGGTGTGTAGTGACCTTGATGAGCGGAAGATCGTAGTGGGGTGAGGGAGAACGAGCTGCTCCACTGACCTTGACTGACACAGACTGGATAAAATGTGGGTTAACGAGAAGGTACGGAAGCTAGCGTGGCAGGATGTTGGAAACAGGTGTGACCTGCGGCCACTCCCGTCGACACGCGCTCCCCTGGCCCAGATTGTACCAGTGTCATCTTACAGCTATTCCCCTGGCCCAGATTGTACCAGTGTCATCTTACAGCTATTCCCCTGGCCCAGATTGTACCAGTGTTATCTTACAGCTATTCCCCTGCCCCAGATTGTACCAGTGTTATCTTACAGCTATTCCCCTGGCCCAGATTGTACCAGTGTCATCTTACAGCTATTCCCCTGGCCCAGATTGTACCAGTGTTATCTTACAGCTATTCCCCTGGCCCAGATTGTACCAGTGTCATCTTACAGCTATTCCCCTGGCCCAGATTGTACCAGTGTTATCTTACAGCTATTCCCCTGCCCCAGATTGTACCAGTGTTATCTTACAGCTATTCCACTGGCCCAGATCGTACCAGTGTCATCTTACAGCTATTCCCCTGGCCCAGATTGTACCAGTGTCATCTTACAGCTATTCCCCTGGCCCAGATTGTACCAGTGTTATCTTACAGCTATTCCCCTGGCCCAGATTGTACCAGTGTCATCTTACAGCTATTCCCCTGGCCCAGATTGTACCAGTGTCATCTTACAGCTATTCCCCTGGCCCAGATTGTACCAGTGTCATCTTACAGCTATTCCCCTGGCCCAGATTGTACCAGTGTCATCTTACAGCTATTCCCCTGGCCCAGATTGTACCAGTGTCATCTTACAGCTATTCCCCTGGCCCAGATTGTACCAGTGTTATCTTACAGCTATTCCCCTGGCCCAGATTGTACCAGTGTCATCTTACAGCTATTCCCCTGGCCCAGATTGTACCAGTGTTATCTTACAGCTATTCCCCTGCCCCAGATTGTACCAGTGTTATCTTACAGCTATTCCACTGGCCCAGATCGTACCAGTGTCATCTTACAGCTATTCCCCTGGCCCAGATTGTACCAGTGTCATCTTACAGCTATTCCCCTGGCCCAGATTGTACCAGTGTTATCTTACAGCTATTCCCCTGGCCCAGATTGTACCAGTGTTATCTTACAGCTATTCCACTGGCCCAGATTGTACCAGTGTCATCTTACAGCTATTCCCCTGGCCCAGATTGTACCAGTGTCATCTTACAGCTATTCCCCTGGCCCAGATTGTACCAGTGTCATCTTACAGCTATTCCCCTGGCCCAGATTGTACCAGTGTCATCTTACAGCTATTCCCCTGGCCCAGATTGTACCAGTGTCATCTTACAGCTATTCCCCTGGCCCAGATTGTACCAGTGTCATCTTACAGCTATTCCCCTGGCCCAGATTGTACCAGTGTCATCTTACAGCTATTCCCCTGGCCCAGATTGTACCAGTGTCATCTTACAGCTATTCCCCTGGCCCAGATTGTACCAGAGTTATCTTACAGTTATTCCCTGGCCCAGACTACCAATGCAGTGGAAAATCTAGGAATGTTACAAGCGAGGAGTATACACACATAGCAGAGCACTTCTACACACATGTATTGACATCACTGTAATAAACCTCTGCTATCCACACAGTTAGCAAGGAAATTTATAATTGAGTCTTCGAATAGTAAACCAAGCTCTACCAGTTGTGTAATACTAAATTTTAGCAAGAGAAAAATACATTAAGACATAAAACATCGTACACTGAAGGCATCGTGATATATGAGTCATTATTTCAATCAACCATTCATAGTGATACAAATAATTAATAGATTCAGTGGTTTAAATTTGGGTGGCGATAAGGATGAGGCGAACTGTGGCGGACGCTGAAGAGAGGCACTGATATGTGAAAAAGTCAAAATGGCGCTTTTTAAATATGGATTTTGTAGTATCAATATCTAACTCTACTCTGTTATAAATATGAATGTTGAACACAAACGTCTCTGAGAATTCATTTTTTTTCTGATAAAAATTTTCAATCCACAGATGTGAAAAAAAACAAGGGAAAGTGAGAGAGATATCGGTTTATTCCTCTCACCTGACCTGACCTGTGATTGATAACTTTTATTTAGTCTCAGAACATTGATATTTAGTGTGTACGATCAGCATATTAAAGGCCTTGATTTTCATATCGGTATAACCAAGTCCTGCCTAATTATAACCCATGAGTTCATTGGTAAAACTGTCCTCATTATTGCCTGGTTAACATGTAAACCTTTATAGGAACAAGTAGTGCACAAACAGACAAATTCGATAATGGGAACATTAATCTAGTCCATTGTTACAACTCCCCATGATGCAAGGGCGGATCCAGGGTGGGGGGTCCTGGGGGTCCGGATACCCCCCTCCCTTTTAATCAGAAAATTCCTATACTTTTTCTTTAATGCAGTTTTGTACTCAGGCATTTTTGTATAGTAAAAAATATTTACTATTGACCTCAGACTATCTCCTAATATCATGTGCACATGGCTTCAAAATGGCCTCTAAATGCCTATGATATTGATCAGATTTAAAAAACATGGGGAGGGGGGGGGGGGGGCAGAGCCCCCCCCCCCCCCCCAAAAAAAAAAAAATAATAAATAAATAAAAATAAAATAAAATCCCCACACTGGATGGGCTCGCTTTGCTCACCATGTTCCCCCACCCAAAATTTTATGGACCCCGTTCCTTTTGATAATCCTTCATTAGCCCCTGTTATGCACACCATAGTGATGCATTATAAGAACAAAAGAGAAAAGTTCTGGTCGAGAATCAGTCAAATTAAATGACAGGAGCTTCATGCAGGATACATTGGTAGACCAGACCTGGATACTAATGCACGACCTCACCCGTGTTAAAAATACTGCTTAGAAATATTATAACTGCCAGTCATGTAAGAGGAACCTGGTTTTTGGTAGTGGTAAACCTTGCCTAGATAGGTGTACCCATCCATGCCAAATATAGCATATCACATTTCTTTAGTACAAGGTACGGACGATAACTTCAGACACGGTTCATGTATCACTTAGGTTGGGTTGGTCTGCGCCCATTGTTTCATAATCTTTCAGGCGCTTGGAGTCTCGATACTTTCTGGATTGGTTGTAAACACAAACTGGCCTGAGCTAATCCCTGAGTCCTGAAACAGGCAGCCCCCTATATCACGACCTCCAACGAAGACACTGAAACAAAGAACAACTATATATTTAAAGCTGTTGTAATCTCGAATTGGTGTTTTATTTTTTTTCCTTGAGATAAAGTGATTTATCAGTGGGCCAAGATCACTAGCAGTGTTAACCAGACCCTAGATCTGTCTATGAACTACCTTCTTGTATCTCTCCTTTGACCCTGATTGTACCTGTGTTATCATACACCACTAGCACACACATTGTACCACTGTTATCATACACCATTAGCACACACATTGTACCAGTGTTATCATACACCACTAGTACACACATTGTACCAGTGTTATCATACACCACTAGCACACACATTGTACCAGTGTTATCATACACCACTAGCACACACATTGTACCAGTGTTATCATATACCACTAGTACACACATTGTACCTGTGTTATCATACACCACTAGTACACACATTGTACCACTGTTATCATACACCACTAGCACACACATTGTACCTGTGTTATCATACACCACTAGCACACACATTGTACCAGTGTTATCATACACCACTAGCACACACATTGTACCAGTGTTATCATGCACCACTAGCACACACATAGTACCTATGTTATCATACACCACTAGCACACACATTGTACCAATGTTATCATACACCACTAGTAGACACATTGTACCAATGTTATCATACACCACTAGTACACACATTGTACCTGTGTTATCATACACCACTAGTACACACATTGTACCTATGTTATCATACTCCACTAGTACACACATTGTACCAATGTCATCATACACCACTAGTACACACATTGTACCAATCTCATCATACACCACTAGTACACACATTGTACCTGTGTTATCATACACCACTAGTACACACATTGTACCTGTGTTATCATACACCACTAGTACACACATTGTACCAATGTTATCATACACCACTAGTACACACATTGTACCAATGTCATCATACACCACTAGCACACACATTGTACCTGTGTTATCATACACCACTAGCACACACATTGTACCAGTGTTATCATACACCACTAGTACACACATTGTACCAATCTCATCATACACCACTAGTACACACATTGTACCTGTGTTATCATACACCACTAGTACACACATTGTACCAGTGTCATCATACACCACTAGTACACACATTGTACCAATCTCATCATACACCACTAGTACACACATTGTACCTGTGTTATCATACACCACTAGCACACACATTGTACCTGTGTCATCATACACCACTAGTACACACATTGTACCAATCTCATCATACACCACTAGTACACACATTGTACCTGTGTTATCATACACCACTAGCACACACATTGTACCAGTGTTATCATACACCACTAGCACACACATTGTACCTGTGTTATCATACACCACTAGTACACACATTGTACCAATCTCATCATACACCACTAGTACACACATTGTACCAATCTCATCATACACCACTAGTACACACATTGTACCTGTGTTATCATACACCACTAGTACACACATTGTACCAATCTCATCATACACCACTAGTACACACATTGTACCTGTGTTATCATACACCACTAGCACACACATTGTACCAGTGTTATCATACACCACTAGCACACACATTGTACCTGTGTCATCATACACCACTAGTACACACATTGTACCAATCTCATCATACACCACTAGTACACACATTGTACCTGTGTTATCATACACCACTAGCACACACATTGTACCAGTGTTATCATACACCACTAGCACACACATTGTACCTGTGTTATCATGCACCACTAGTACACACATTGTACCAATCTCATCATACACCACTAGTACACACATTGTACCAATCTCATCATACACCACTAGTACACACATTGTACCTGTGTTATCATACACCACTAGTACACACATTGTACCAATCTCATCATACACCACTAGTACACACATTGTACCTGTGTTATCATACACCACTAGCACACACATTGTACCTGTGTTATCATACACCACTAGCACACACATTGTACCAGTGTTATCACACACCACTAGTACACACATTGTACCAGTGTCATCATACACCACTAGTACACACATTGTACCAATCTCATCATACACCACTAGTACACACATTGTACCTGTGTTATCATACACCACTAGCACACACATTGTACCTGTGTTATCATACACCACTAGTACACACATTGTACCAGTGTTATCATACACCACTAGTACACACATTGTACCAGTGTCATCATACACCACTAGCACACACATTGTACCTGTGTTATCATACACCACTAGTACACACATTGTACCAGTGTCATCATACACCACTAGCACACACATTGTACCTGTGTTATCATACACCACTAGCACACACATTGTACCTGTGTTATCATACACCACTAGTACACACATTGTACCAATCTCATCATACACCACTAGCACACACATTGTACCTGTGTTATCATACACCACTAGTACACACATTGTACCTGTGTTATCATACACCACTAGTACACACATTGTACCAGTGTTATCATACACCACTAGTACACACATTGTACCTGTGTCATCATACACCACTAGTACACACATTGTACCTGTGTTATCATACACCACTAGTACACACATTGTACCAGTGTTATCATACACCACTAGTACACACATTGTACCAGTGTTATCATACACCACTAGTACACACATTGTACCTGTGTTATCATACACCACTAGTACACACATTGTACCAGTGTTATCATACACCACTAGTACACACATTGTACCAGTGTTATCATACACCACTAGTACACACATTGTACCAGTGTTATCATACACCACTAGTACACACATTGTACCAGTGTTATCATACACCACTAGTACACACATTGTACCTGTGTTATCATACACCACTAGTACACACATTGTACCAGTGTTATCATACACCACTAGTACACACATTGTACCAGTGTTATCATACACCACTAGTACACACATTGTACCAGTGTTATCATACACCACTAGTACACACATTGTACCTGTGTTATCATACACCACTAGTACACACATTGTACCAGTGTTATCATACACCACTAGTACACACATTGTACCAGTGTTATCATGCACCACTAGTACACACATTGTACCAGTGTTATCATACACCACTAGTACACACATTGTACCTGTGTTATCATACACCACTAGTACACACATTGTACCTGTGTTATCATACACCACTAGCACACACATTGTACCAGTCTCATCATACACCACCAGTACACACATTGTACCTGTGTCATCATACACCACTAGTACACACATTGTACCTGTGTTATCATACACCACTAGTACACACATTGTACATTACCAGTGTTATCATACACTGGTCACATACAACAGGACGTTATGGTCACCTGCTGACCGGTAAACTATAACAGTATGCAGTAAGTTGTGTAGGTAGAATTTGTTTATACAACAGCGCTGTGATAGGAACTTAAGCTGAACTAGTCGTTCATGTTATGGTTTGTGCTTGGTTAAGTAAGTATCCGAAACCGCCGACTGTCTTCTAATCCTGGCCAGTTTTGTTTGCATTCTATTATATTTGTTTATATGTTACTTTATTTTTGTATTTATTTATGTGTCTGAAGAAGTGTCCGAGGTGGTGAACACGAAGCACTAACAAGGAATTTTAACCATGTTTGGTATATTAGATGCTCCGGGTGAGAACAATGCAAGCGGCATGTGGCATGAAGTGTGGTTATTATTCCGTAATAGCGTACGTTTTCTGGTGGTTCTTTTTTATCCGCTTTTCTGCTACTCTTCTTGAACTCCTCATATAGATATCTCGCCATAAGATATCAGAAGAATTCGATAATCGTCTTTTTCAGCTATTAATGATTGATTCAGACATTGAACTGAGGTTCTCGGGCCATTGTAAGAAGAAGGTGAATCAAACAACTAAACTAATAGGTCTTATAAGAAGGTCGTTCAGATGTCTAGACGGTCCATCTCTCGTAACGATCTTCAAGAGTGAGGTGCTTTCCCGCCAGGAGTACTGCCTGGTTCCCGAGATATGCTAGGGACTGTCAGTTAATTGAAAATATCCAAAAGAGGGCCACCAGACTGGTGCTTGCACTTCGGCACCTCAGCTACCCTGGCAGGTTGTTCCAAGAGTTCACAATTCTCACTACGGAAAAGTTTGCCCTCACAGTTTTTTGGACTTGTGGCTTCTTCAACCTTGAATCTGTGACCCCTTCTGGGGCAGGCGTCCTCCAGCTCCAGGTATGGACACTAGACTGAGTAGTGCCCTCCGAGATGCTTATAAACTTCAATTAGGTCACCCCTTACCCGTCTATTTCATAAGCTAGGCAGTTGTAGGCATTCTAATCTCTCTGGGTAACTGAGGTGCCGTAGTGCATTCACCAGTCTAGTGGCCCTCCTTTGGTTTTCAATCAGTTGACAGTGTCTAGCATATCTTGGGGACCAGACAGCACTCTAGACCTCACGCTTGAAGACCGTTACGAGGTACTGGCCGTCTGAACAACTTTCTTGTAAGACCTACTAGTTTAGTTACTTGATTCACCTTCTTCTCACAATGGCCCGAGAACTTCAGTATCGTTTTCAACATACACTCCCAGTTCCTTTTCACATTCGGTCTATGTTAATGCAGTTTCTTCGTCCCGTTGGGACAAGTGATACGCTTCCTTACTGTTGATACGACCAAGGTGCATCCTCTTACACTTCCTGACATTGAATCTTAGCAGACCTTCCTTCTACCACTCTTGAAGAGGGCAGAGATCTTTATTGTAGCTCCTCACAGTCTGTTTGGTTCTTAATTTCCCTTATTTTTTTTACGAGGTTTAGCCCACCTGGGAACAGGTCACTGACCCACATCGGGACCTGGGGGGCGAAGAATAAAATAAATAAATACAGAAACGGTAAAAAAATGAACCAATAGTGAGAAATGATACATATATGTTTAGTTGTCAAAGTAAGAGAAGCAATTGAAACCCTGCAATTGTGTGTAAATTAGGCAGAAAATCAGTCAGATCAGCAACCTGAGACCTGGTCACAGTTTTTGTGATGATGGCAGCAGGATCTACCATTAGACAGCCTGCTTAACACAATTACTGAAAGTACTGGATATTTGGACCCATATTCTGGAATAAGGTGACAATATATACCTAGATTTTGCCAAGGCTTTCGACAGCGTACCCCATGAGAGGCTGAAAATTAAACTGGAAGGGCACGGGTTTCGGGGAAATGTCTAAGCGTGGATAGAAGACTTCTACATGACCGCAAGCAGTATATGGTGATTAATGGCACGAAATCATCATGTGTACCCGTCACAAGCGGGTTACCACAGGGCAGTATATTGGGCCCGCTGTTGTTTGTTTGCTTCATAAATGATATGCCTGAAGATGTACATTCCTCCATACAAATGTTTGCGAATTACGCCAAGTTATTTCAGGAAATTAAGAACAAGCCAGACTGTGAGGAGCTGCAGAAGGATCTCTGTGAGCTCCAAGAATGGTCGAAGAAATGGCTGCTAAAATTCAATGTCACGAAGTTTAAGAGGACGCACCTGGGACATACCAACGGTAAGGAGGCGTATCAACGGGACGAAGAAACTGCATTAATTGAGACTGATTGTGAAAAGGACCTAGGTGTGTATATTGACATTAAGCTGAAGTTTTCGGTCCAATGCGAGAAGGTAAATCAGGCTACTAAATTATTAGGTCTTATAAGAAGGTCGTTCAGATATATAGACGGTCTCTCGTAACGATCTTTAAAAGTGAAGTGCTTCCCCATCTGGAGTACTATCACCCTGTCTGGTTCCCGAGATATGCTAGGGACTGTCAGTTGATTGAAAATGTTCAAAGGAGGTGCCACCAGACTGGTGCCTGCACTACGGCACCTCAGCTACCCTGATAGATTGAAGCACCTGAACTTGCCTAGCTTATACTACAGACGGGCAAGGGGGGGATCTAAATGAGGTGTATAGGTATCTCAAAGGGCACTACTCGGTCGAGTGTCCTTATCTGAAGCTGGAGGACGCTCGCCCCACAAAGGGTCGCAGCTCAAGGTTGAAGAAGACGCAAGCCCCCCCCCCCCCCCCCAAAAAAAAAAAAAAAAAAAAAACTGCTGTGAGGAGTGACTTTTTCGGAGTGTGAGTTGTGAACTCTTGGAACAATCTGCCAGAGAGTGCTGTGACGGCACCGAGTGTGAGCTCTTTCATGACCAGAATTGACAAGCACTGGAGCAGGTTCAAATACATTCAGGAGCCAGTGCATGCCAGCAGTGCGTAAGAGAGACGTGACCGATCGCCCAAGCGGCTAACGAGCCGATCAGTGGTGAAGGGGATAAAAGTAAAAGTAAGTAATAAAAGGAACACATTATGCTTCGAATATCTTCCCAGGCGGTAGTATCTCCTTGTTTGGTAGCTGCCTACTGAAGGGGTGTCACTCTCTATGAGGCACTACTGGCAAATACTGGGCATGCACATGAGACATAGCAATCGGGTTCTTGTACGTGTGCCAGTGTTTGTCAAGCCTAAAACGTCGAGTGGTTCACAGTTGGTCTTGTCACATTCCCTGGCAATTATTCAAAGAGATATGTTTTATGTTCTCTTTAATTGAAAAGTATTTACTTGGCTGAGCTGTAATGAACATAATAGGGAAAAATATAAAGATATGTCATCCTTGTTAAATTGTTGATTTAATGCTGGTGTAATTTCCACAAACTCAAGTAATTCCTCATTTTGATGTTTTTGTTCATTTGAGACAACACACCTTCATAACGGGCGACTTGCCTTCCCTTTGACTCAAGAAAAGTTATTCATGAAAAATAAATAGAAAATTAAGGTTAGTATTGTGGCCTCGCAGGATCATCGTGTTCTTAAGATAACATTGTCAACTTCTAAGGACATACTACGTAAAAGGTTTCCTCGAGGCTCTTTATAAAATATCACCGATTTATGAAAATGTTAACTTTTTATAGATTTCAAGAATAAGCATTAAGTTCGTTAACAATTATATTTTACTTGGTATTCAGTAAAATTTTGTGAGATGTAGTTAAGGTGAAGAATTGGATATGGGTCCTGGCTATATGATTAAATTATTAGTCACTCCTCCGTATGTGCCGTTCTCTGTTACTAAATTATTCACGTGGTAAACTAAATTATTATGGAGAATCTTCATATGCAATCCTCACGTAAGTGAACTGAGACGCAGTTATAGCTCACAAAAATAACTAATTTTTACATTTAAACGTTTAATACAACTCGATATGAGATTTTATGTTAAAAATGTGCCTAGAGTGGGTTGTTAAATAATAATTTCAACCCTTAAAAACGAACAGCCAATAATACGTCACTCGCTTATTTCTACCCCAAGTCCAGCTTGGGCCATGTAAGTGGTAGAGATTAGAGTTCATCATATTAATTCTTTATTAGAGCACTTCCACGTTCACTAAGATCTTGTGATGATTGAAAATAAGTCAGTGTAGATGGGCGGAGAGACACTTCCAGGGGCAGATTGCCACCGAGGCCGTCAGATCCCAGAGCTTTCTATAATTTTATAATATTGTTACGACCCTCCTTTCGCCGCTTACCCAGCTTCCACCGCTGGGTACCAGCGGCCAGGTTGTATATACAGAAGCATGTCATAGCTGAAAATTGTCAAAGAAATATGTAAAGCAGTGGAAAACCATATATTTTGATTATCGGCGAGGCTGACTGCCTATAAACAATTAATGTTTGACGATTGACAAAAGTCCTGGGAAAATGAACCAACAAGTCATAAGCTAAAATGATCAAATAATCAGTTTATCCTTGGTCATCATCAAAACAATCCTCTCAACATTACGAAACTATTCTGAATCGTCAAAGAATTGGGCATATGCGATTGACGCATGGCCATTGGCCAACTCATGTCTTCCCCTAATGGAGCCCCACCTATATGCTCCAACAACCGAGCACAAATGACAGTCCAACATATTCTCATTGAATGCCCTATTTATAATCGGTATCGAACAATGTGCTTCACTAACCCTACAATGTAAAATATTTTAGCAGAGACCCCCAAATTTTCCCTAAGTTCAGTTTTGACCTTTTTGAAATACTGTAATCTCCTCCAAACAATATAACACTAAATTGTAGAAACACAAATATATGTTAACTAATTCCTCTGGCCAGCCCTAGGAGAGACTCAAATGGGTGTCAGTGGTCTGGTTAAACTAAATCGTGATGATGATGATGATTTTTTTCGGCGAACGTTCACTCTACAGTCGCAGGGGTGGTGGTGGAGGTTTGGGGGGGGGGGGGGGGGGGAGGATCCACTTGCAGTTCACTATGAATACATGAAATAGGAAGGGTTTCTTGGACAGTTGATCCAAAAAGATTTACCAAAACGTTATGTCAGAGTAATAATACTTAACCTAGGTGTTACTAATATCATTAATTTACTCTAGTATATAAACGCCTGCATCAGTTACCACAGCATAATATTACTCTGCTGTAGGGTTTCGTGATAATATGTTGTCTAGCACTCAGGATGGGATTGATGGAAACTCTAGGTGGTGGTTTTCTTATATAATATAAATTATATGAAAGACAGTCTGGTGCTGGAGATGCCGTGTGGTGAGAAGCTGCTCAGTAGATATGTTCGGTGAGTAGCGTGCTGAAGGAGGTAGACGTGCAGGAGCTTTGTTAGAGGAGATGTTGCCTGTTGCTGGCCTCCAGGTTGAATGAGAGCTGGACAGCGAGGAGCTTGCTTGGAGGAGGTGTTGCGTGTTCAGGAACCGAGGCCAGAATGGATCTTAATCAAAGTTGTTAAGGATTTCTGGCCTCTTCGCCGTTAGGCTATTTCGGCCGAAGCTGATTAGTTGGACTTCTTTTTTTTCTTGGTTCTTCTTTTAGTTTTTACTTTCCATTCTTCTTCTTGTTCTTCGTCTTCTTCTTTTTGGTCTTCTTCTTTTTGGTCTTCTATTGTGATAATGTTATCAGGTTCTTGGTTGTTCTTTTCTAGATTCTTGACTGCAAGGAGGGCCTCCTTGTAAGTCAATTTTTCTTTAGCCCGCAGCCTGGCCACCCTGCACTCCTCCCTCCACTTGGGACAATGCCGGTCGGAGGAGGAGTGAGGGCCACCACAAGCCGCGCACTTCTTGACGGCCGCCTGGCAGCCAGCGTCAGTGTGGCCGGGTGCCCCGCAGCTTGAGCACACCTCGCGAGCACGACACTTCCGCGCCAGATGGCCATACTTCTGGCAATTGTAGCAGCGAGTGGGTTTTTGCTGGTAAGGCTTTACTGGGATTTTCTCCCAACCCAGTAAAACGGAGCTAGGAAGTTCCTTAGGAAAACCAACCAGGGCAGTTGTGCTGGTCAGCTTCCTAAGTACTGAGAGCTGATCTCCAATCAGCTCGGCAAGTTCATGTTTTTCAAGATACTCAATTTCAGTGTGGGAAATGACTCCCAAAACTAAGTTATCCTGAAGGCAGGCGTCAAACATGACGTCGACTCCATTGATATTCACACGGGGGGGGGGGGGGGTAATTTGTGGCCCTGCCCCCATTCCTCGAAGGTGATGATAAGGGTACCGCCTTTACTGCGGACGATCCCTGTCACCCCCGTGAGGCCGATGTGGTCAAAAAAATCTTTAATGACAAGAAGATTTAGTTTCTTGCGCGAAGGGTGCTCGACCGGAATCAGTCTCACAACCTTCGCCTGGGCTAGGGTGAACATGGTCACGTGGTACCTCAGGAGGAAGGAGCGGGGAGCCGGGAGAACCTACCTCGCCGAGGTTCAGTTCTCAAGTGAATCTTAATGGAGAGACAGAGCTTATATACACAGCAGCCGGAAGTAAACCTGTGGGAACTCGCCGGTTTCTCGACCCCCCCCCCCCCCCCCGTGTTGCTAGGATGCGGTAGCAGCTGGTGACGCCCCCCCCCCCCCCTGGGCCGCTCGTTTGATTGCTAGGATACTGTCGCATTGGAATGCGGATACGCAGTTGTAGGGGAGACGTCCACTACACTGCCATTTCAGATATGCCCGCAGGACGAGCAAATTCGTCGGCAGTGATTGCTGAGCGAGGCCAAATCATCGGGATGTGGAGAGCCGGGGCAACTATGCCGAACATTGCTCTCGAAGTGGGGAGGAGCACTGAGACGATTAGGAGGTGGATCCACCGGTGGGAGGAAGAGGGCTCAGTGGAGACGAAACCTCGAAGCGGGAGGTCACGAGTAACGTTGGCAAGGATGGACGCCATGATTGTGGCAACTGCAACGGCATATCCAATGCGAACATCAGTGAAGTATACAAGAAATCTGGGCCTCAACTGCCATCACATGATGACGAGACGCCGACTTCATGAAGCCGGGATCGATTGCCATATTCCAGCTCACAAAGAGTGGCTAACACCTACTCACAAGGAGTGTCGACTCGGCTTTGCATTGGAACACCTTCCACATAGAGAAGAATACTGGAGAAACATTATATTTACCGATGAAACGGTGTTCAGGTCAGTGGGAGCCAAAGCAAGGCAGTGCTGGAGGCCCCCCAACACACGCTACCATGAGAAACACATTCAACATCGCGCAGTGAGTGGTAGGGTGTCAGTGTCATTCTGGGGGTGGATGTGGGCACATGGGCCAGGTGAACTGGTGCTAATTCCTATGGCAGTTCCAGCCCCCCCACACTATCAGGCTGGTTCATGACAACAGTCCCATTCATACCAGCAACATAGTGAAGGACTACCTCCAGGATCACCCTGAAATTGAGGTCATCGACTGGCCAACACTAGGATGTGATATTAATCCGATTGAACATATTTGGGCCATGATGAAACGTGATTGGGATATTGGGGAGCAACGAACCTGTGCAGCAATAGAGGCCAAAGCTTACGACGTGTGGGAGAGTATACGTCGACGACCACGGGTGTGCCTGAAGCTCGTCGCCTCCATCCCTAATCGTCTGAATGCAATGGATGGCTGGACCAAATACTAAGATGTGTGTATTGGTGTTTTGTTTGGATTTTAGTATTGTTTGTAAATACAATTAATATATGTTAACTCACCTACAGTGTTATCTTAAATCCATGTCCTTAATGATGTCTTAAACTATATCGCATGAAAATTCATAACAAAGTAAACTTAACAGCCACAAATTATGTATTGTGTGGTATACAATGATCTGTATGACACGTCGTGGAATGTGTTGTCTTATAACACAATATAATTAAAGAGTTACAATTCCTACCATCATTGAAATGCTCATGATGTTCAGCACACAATATTAACGGTAACTGAGCACACTCCAAAATATATGAAGCTTGCATATTGTGGAGGGGTGTTTAAACACTGGAACTTGGAAGAATCTGTATCGAGAGTTCTGAGTGGCTGGGCACCACAAACGAAGCGCTGAATCAGGAGTCGAGCTTGGAGCCACATTTCTCTGAACCATCTGTGATTTTTGTTGATCAGCTGAATAAAAAACGTTTCCCATTATTTCCTGCAGAAGCAACTCATTTTTTCTGTTATTAAGCATTTACAGTACACGTAATATCCGGTCCTTATCATTACAAGAGCGTCGGTTAGATAGAAGTTTCGATCGGGTGGTTCAGTGTCTGGGAGTTGAGCTCTCAGTTGTCACTTTGGAAGGTATCAGTACTTTCTTATGGTGTCAAATTAAGCACAACAAATATGGCCACGCCAGCCATCCGATTAAGTGTTATTACTAAGGTTCGCAAGTGACGCTTTATATCATGTGCTTCAACACCACAAGAGCGTATGTTCGTACTGGAGATGGTTCAGTGTGTGGTGGAGATGTGGATGAACTTTAGACCAGGGACAGCCAGACGTGGAGGGAGGGAGCCGGCTAGTAGTGAGACGGTCGAGGCGATTAGTGGATGTGTGACGGAAGTTAACGTTTACAAAATGCTCCTAAATTAATACTTCCAGTTGTCAAGGATTATAAAATACAGACGCCATCATGTGTGTGTTGGTGTTGAAAAATATAAGGTATGTCGCTGTGTATATTTCCCTTACAACTTATTTCTCTCTTAATTGTACTGAAGTCCTGTTAAACTGGACGAGGCAGAGACAGGATTTTGAATGGTTCGTAAGTAAAATTTATGTTTTACCAGTGATGTTGGGGCTGGTGCAATGGAATTACTCCATTGTACTATAGAGAAAGAAGCTGTGGCTCTGCTTATGGCACTGGAAAAGTTTAACATATATCTTGTCAACACCTACCAGAGAATTGTAGTTTACAGTGACCATAATTTATTGCAGTTCAGAAGTCGAATGAAAAACAAGAATCAGAGACTTAATAGATGGTGATTAACTCTGCAGGGAAGGACTTGGTATGTTGTGTAGGAGTGAGGGAAGGACTTGGTATGTTGTGCAGGACTGAGGGATGGACTTGGTATGTTGTGTGGGAGTGAGAGAAGGACTTGGTATGTTGTGTAAGAGTGAGGGAAGGACTTGGTATGTTGTGTGGGAGTGAGAGAAGGACTTGGTATGTTGTGTAAGAGTGAGGGAAGGACTTGGTATGTTGTGTAGGAGTGAGGGATGCACTTGGTATGTTGTGTAGGAGTGAGGGATAGCCTTACAGTATTGTGTAGGAGTAAGGGAAGGACTTGATATGTTGTGCAGGAGTGAGGGAAGGACTTGTTATGTTGTGTAGGAGTGAGGGAAGGACTTGGTATGTTGTGTGGGAGTGAGGGAAGGACTTGGTATGTTGTGTAGGAGTGAGGGATGGATTGGTATGTTGTGTAGGAGTGAGGGAAGGACTTGGTATGTTGTGTAGGAGTGAGGGATGGACTTGGTATGTTGTGTAGGAGTGAGGGAAGGACTTGGTATGTTGTGTAGGAGTGAGGGAAGGACTTGGTATGTTGTGTAGGAGTAAGGGAAGGACTTGGTATGCTGTGTAGGAATAAGGGAAGGACTTGGTATGTTGTGTAGGAGTGAGGGAAGGACTTGGTGTGTTGTTTGGGAGTGAGGGAAGGACTTGGTATGCTGTGTAGGAGTAAGGGAAGGACTTGGTATGCTGTGTAGGAATAAGGGAAGGACTTGGTATGTTGTGTAGGAGTGAGGGAAGGACTTGGTATGTTGTTTGGGAGTGAGGGAAGGAATTGTAGTATTGTGTAGGAGTGAGGGAAGGAATTGTAGTATTGTGTAGGAGTGAGGGAAGGACTTGCAGTATTGTGTAGGAGTGAGGGAAGGACTTGCAGTAATGTGTAGGAGTGAGGGAAGGACTTGTAGTTTTGTGTAGGAGTAAGAGAAGGACTTGCAGAAATGTATAGGTGTGAGGGAAGGACTTGTAGTATTGTGTAGGAGTGAGGGAAGGACTTGTAGTATTGTGTAGGAGTGAGGGAAGGACTTGTAGTATTGTGTAGGAGTGGGGGAAGGACTTGCAGAAATGTGTAGGAGTGAGGGAAGGACTTGCAGTATTGTGTAGGAGTGAGGGAAGGACTTGCAGTATTGTGTAGGAGTGAGGGAAGGACTAGCAGTATTGTGTAGGGGTGAGGGAAGGACTTGTAGTATTATGTAGGAGTTAGGGATGGACTTGTAGTATTGTGTAGGAGTTAGAGATGGACTTTGTATGTTGTGTGGGAGTGAGGGAAGGACTTGGTATGTTGTGTATGAGTGAGAGAATTTTGTAGCAAATGCTCCATCTCATTCAACAGACTGAAAATAAAACACAAGTGATTTATCTTTGGGGAGGGAGTTTTATAAGGCACTGAATATATTTGATTGAGAGGTAATTACACTGCTTCTTCAGTAGGTAGGACTATATTTTATATATGTTCCTGTATGTTAACATTGTCTAGTATGTTATATATATTAATTTATAATAAGTATGTAATAAGTAAATAAGCTTAACGTTGTGCATTTGTTAGGTAAAATAGTATGGTAATTGGCGGCATGGTATCCACATTGTGTGGGTCACGGCAAGTGCAGGGAGGTAGACGAGCCTGGCTGGTGATAGTGTGTGGTGCAAGTGTGGTACAATTGGTCTGGACTCAGGATATATTTATATGGAGATAAGTGGTGTATACTTTTGTACTTTTCTTGTGTATGGTGAGGCTGAGGTTCTGGTTTGGGTTAATTTAGGCTGTGGTCATCTGTACTGTACTTAAATTGTTCCTTTGCTTGACCTTTGTTTGTGGTCTCTTAACTTTATAATGCTAAGTTATGCATTTCATGATTCTCCTTCAAGATGGTACCTATATTTTGAGTTAATCTGAGGGTTATTATTGAGAATCTGGTGGAGATAATATAAGAGTCATTATAGTGTTAACCTTGCTTGTTGTTGTGACCACTCGTGTGACTTGTGACTTGACTAGTGGTAAATTCTTGATAAAGAGGAGTGCTGGCATAACAGTATGAAGAAAGAGTGATTTTAATTCTTGTCGCCTTGCAATATATACAAAAAAAAACTATTTTTGGTTAATAAAATTATTATTTCACGGGTATTAACAGAAAATACTACTCCAGGGAGGATGAGGACCATAACTTGGTGTACAGATGACGAGGCAACATCAAGATGGACAAGAGAAACGATCAAGAGTACAGTAAAGGATGAACATTCTCTAAATAACTCAGTCTACCAAACATGACAGGAAGTTGTATTGTATATATGTAAGTGTTGGTTAAATACGTCCACATAAATACTAAAACAGATTATAACAGTGTGTTGAAATCTTATCTACTGACTACTGTAGAGATACTGTAGCACTGTAGAAGTGAGGAAAGAACAAGCAATATTATGTAAGAGTGAGGGAAGGATTTGCGGTGATGTGGAGGAGAAAGGGAAGGACTTACAGGGTTGTGTAGGACTGAGAGAAGGACTTGCAGGGTTGTGTAGGAGTAAGGGAAAGACTTGTAGGGTTGTGTAGGAGTGAAAGTAGGACTTGCAGGGTTGTGTAGGAGTAAGGGAAGGACTTACAGGGTTGTGTAGGACTGAGAGAAGGACTTGCAGGGTTGTGTAGGAGTAAGGGAAAGACTTGTAGGGTTGTGTAGGAGTAAGGGAAGGACTTACAGGGTTGTGTAGGAGTAAGGGAAGGACTTACAGGGTTGTGTAGGACTGAGAGAAGGACTTGCAGGGTTGTGTAGGAGTGAGAGAAGGACTTGCAGGGTTGTGTAGGAGTGAGAGAAGGACTTGCAGGGTTGTGTAGGAGTGAGAGAAGGACTTGCAGGGTTGTGTAGGAGTGAGAGAAGGACTTGCAGGGTTGTGTAGGAGTGAGAGAAGGACTTGCAGGGTTGTGTAGGAGTAAGGGAAGGACTTGCAGGGTTGTGTAGGAGTAAGGGAAGGACTTACAGGGTTGTGTAGGAGTGAGAGAAGGACTTGCAGGGTTGTGTAGGAGTGAGAGAAGGACTTGCAGGGTTGTGTAGGAGTAAGGGAAGGACTTACAGGGTTGTGTAGGAGTAAGGGAAAGACTTGCAGGGTTGTGTAGGAGTAAGGGAAAGACTTGCAGGGTTGTGTAGGAGTGAGAGAAGGACTTGCAGGGTTGTGTAGGAGTAAGGGAAAGACTTGCAGGGTTGTGTAGGAGTAAGGGAAGGACTTGCAGGGTTGTGTAGGAGTAAGGGAAGGACTTGCAGGGTTGTGTAGGAGTGAGAGAAGGACTTGCAGGGTTGTGTAGGAGTAAGGGAAAGACTTGTAGGGTTGTGTTGGAGTAAGGGAAAGACTTGCAGGGTTGTGTAGGAGTGAGGAAGGACTTGCAGGGTTGTGTAGGAGTAAGGGAAGGACTTACAGGGTTGTGTAGGAGTAAGGGAAAGACTTGCAGGGTTGTGTAGGAGTAAGGGAAGGACTTACAGGGTTGTGTAGGAGTGAGAGAAGGACTTGCAGGGTTGTGTAGGAGTAAGGGAAAGACTTACAGGGTTGTGTAGGAGTGAGAGAAGACTTGCAGGGTTGTGTAGGAGTAAGGGAAAGACTTACAGGGTTGTGTAGGAGTGAGAGAAGGACTTGCAGGGTTGTGTAGGAGTAAAGGAAAGACTAACAGGGTTGTGTAGGAGTGAGAGAAGGACTTGCAGGGTTGTGTAGGAGTGAAAGTAGGACTTGCAGGGTTGTGTAGGAGTGAGAGAAGGACTTGCAGGGTTGTGTAGGAGTAAGGGAAGGACTTACAGGGTTGTGTAGGAGTGAGAGAAGGACTTGCAGGGTTGTGTAGGAGTAAGGGAAGGACTTACAGGGTTGTGTAGGAGTGAGAGAAGGACTTGCAGGGTTGTGTAGGAGTAAGGGAAGGACTTACAGGGTTGTGTAGGAGTGAGAGAAGGACTTGCAGGGTTGTGTAGGAGTAAGGGAAGGACTTACAGGGTTGTGTAGGAGTGAAAGAAGGACTTGCAGGGTTGTGTAGGAGTAAGGGAAGGACTTGCAGGGTTGTGTAAGAGTAAGGGAAGGACTTACAGGGTTGTGTAGGAGTGAGAGAAGGACTTGCAGGGTTGTGTAGGAGTAAGGGAAGGACTTACAGGGTTGTGTAGGAGTGAGAGAAGGACTTGCAGGGTTGTGTAGGAGTAAGGGAAAGACTTGCAGGGTTGTGTAGGAGTAAGGGAAGGACTTACAGGGTTGTGTAGGAGTGAGAGAAGGACTTGCAGTGTTGTGTAGGAGTAAGAGAAGGACTTGCAGGGTTGTGTAGGAGTAAGGGAAGGACTTACAGGGTTGTGTAGGAGTGAAAGTAGGACTTGCAGGGTTGTGTAGGAGTAAGGGAAGGACTTACAGGGTTGTGTAGGAGTGAGAGAAGGACTTGCAGGGTTGTGTAGGAGTAAGGGAAGGACTTACAGGGTTGTGTAGGAGTAAGGGAAGGACTTACAGGGTTGTGTACAACTGAGAGAAGGACTTGCAGTGTTGTGTAGGGGTAAGAGAAGGACTTACAGGGTTGTGTAGGAGTAAGGGAAGGACTTACAGGGTTGTGTAGGAGTGAGAGAAGGACTTGCAGGGTTGTGTAGGAGTAAGGGAAGGACTTACAGGGTTGTGTAGGAGTGAAAGAAGGACTTGCAGGGTTGTGTAGGAGTAAGGGAAGGACTTACAGGGTTGTGTAGGAGTGAAAGTGGGACTTGCAGGGTTGTGTAGGAGTAAGGGAAGGACTTACAGGGTTGTGTAGGAGTGAGAGAAGGACTTGCAGGGTTGTGTAGGAGTAAGGGAAGGACTTACAGGGTTGTGTAGGAGTGAGAGAAGGACTTGCAGGGTTGTGTAGGAGTAAGGGAAAGACTTGCAGGGTTGTGTAGGAGTAAGGGAAAGACTTGCAGGGTTGTGTAGGAGTGAGGGAAGGACTTACAGGGTTGTGTAGGAGTGAGGGAAGGACTTGCAGGGTTGTGTAGGAGTGAGGGAAGGACTTGCAGGGTTGTGTAGGAGTGAGGGAAGGACTTGTAGTGTTGTGTAGGAGTGAGGGAAGGACTTGTAGTGTTGTGTATGAGTGAGGGAAGGACTTGTAGTGTGGTGTAGGAGTGAGGGAAGGACTTGTAGTGTGGTGTAGGAGTGAGGGAAGGACTTGTAGTGTGGTGTAGGAGTGAGGGAAGGACTTGTAGTGTGGTGTAGGAGTGAGGGAAGGACTTGTAGTGTTATGAGTGAGGGAAGGACTTGTAGTGTATTGTATGAGTGAGGGAAGGACTCGTAGTCTGGTATATGAGTGATGGAAGGACTTGTAGTGTGGTGTTGGATTGAGGGAAGGACTTGTAATGTGGTGTAGGAGTGAGGGAAGGACTTGTAGTGTTGTGTATAAGTGAGGGAAGGACTTGTGGTGTTGTGTTGTGTTGGAGTGAGGGAAGGACTTGTAGTGTTGTGTAGGAGAGAGAGAATGACTTGTAGTGTTGTGTAGGAGTGAGGGAAAGACTTGTAGTGCGGTGTAGGTGTGAGGGAAGGACTTGTATAGGAGTGACCATATAGACTTGTGGCGTTGCGAAGCCTATAACTTCTAATACACTGTTGTAATCTTTTATGTGGATTTGTAACTAGACAGTCAGGAAGTATTTTGTTCAACTTAATTATTTTGGACTTTAGTTTCATCTTCATTTGCAAAACAAAATATTTTATTCTTCCTGGCAGTGAAATACAAGATGTTAGTTTAAGATTTTACTGTAAAATTAAGTAATTATCACAGCTTTCCAACTTACTTGTAACCAATGAGCATTTCCTGTGGGCAAACTTTTGAAATTGTAAAAAAAAAAAAAAGATTATTTGTTGTAAATGTTCTGAGGCAGTATGTCACTCCTAGGGGCTATGTGAGGCCCCCAGGGCTTAATTGCCGCCGCCACGGACATTTTGGCTAATTAGGGCTGTGTGATGATCATAGGTGGTTGTATAATGGATTTAAGGACTAGGTAATTTTGTCAGGGGTAGTCTGATCCAACCAGAGGCTGTTTGTGGCTATATTGTGAATATCAACCTGGAGATGTGTGAGGCTCTTAGAGAGCTACTGTGCTTGTGACTGAGGGGGTTAATTGATGCTCCTAATGTCTGCGTACAGAAAAAGATGACCATATCCTAACTAAGTCAGTCTACCCGACATGACAGGAAGTTGTATTGTGTATAATATTTACTGTTGGTTCGACAAGTCTTTATAAATGCTAAAATAGATTATAACGATGTATTGAAAGTTTATCTACTGATTACTGTAGGACTGAGGGAAGGACATGCAGTATTGTGTAGTATAGAGGGAAGGACTTTAGTATTGTGTAGGAATGAGGGAAGGACTTGTAGTGTTGAGTAGGACCTGGGAAGGACATGTTGTAATGTTTGTAAATGAGGGAAGGACTTGCTGACCTCCTAATGAATGATAGGAGGACTTACTGACCTGCTAATTAGTGAGAGGAGGACTTACTGACCTGCTAATTAGTGAGAGGAGGACTTACTGACCTAATGACTGAGAGGAGGACTTACTGACCTACTAAGGAGTGAGAGGAGGACTTACGGACCTACTAAGGAGTGAGAAGAGGACTTACTGACCTACTAAGGAGTGAGAGGAGGACTTACTGACCTACTAAGGAGTGAGAGGAGGACTTGTTGACCTAATGACTGAGAGGAGGACTTACTGACCTACTAAGGAGTGAGAGGAGGACTTACTGACCTACTAAGGAGTGAGAGGAGGACTTGCTGACCTAATGACTGAGAGGAGGACTTACTGACCTACTAAGGAGTGAGAGGAGGAATTACTGACCTACTAAGGAGTGAGAGGAGGAATTACTGACCTACTAAGGAGTGAGAGGAGGACTTACTGACCTACTAAGGAGTGAGAGGAAGACTAACTGACCTACTAAGGAGTGAGAGGAGGAATTACTGACCTACTAAGGAGTGAGAGGAGGAATTACGGCCCTACTAAGGAGTGAGAGGAGGACTTGCTGACCTAATGACTGAGAGGAGGACTTACTGACCTACTAAGGAGTGAGAGGAGGAATTACGGACCTACTAAGGAGCGAGAGGAGGAATTACTGACCTGCTAAGGAGTGAGAGGAGGACTTACTGACCTACTAAGAAGTGAGAGGAGGACTTACTGACCTACTAAGGAGTGAGAGGAGGACTTACTGACCTACTCAGGAGTGAAAGGAGGACTTACTGACCTACTAAGGAGTGAGAGGAGGACTTACTGACCTACTAAGGAGTGAGAGGAGGACTTACTGACCTAATGACTGAGAGGAGGACTTACTGACCTACTAAGGAGTGAGAGGAGGACTTACTGACCTACTCAGGAGTGAGAGGAGGACTTACTGACCTACTAAGGAGTGAGAGGAGGACTTACTGGCCTACTCAGGAGTGAGAGGAGGACTTACTGACCTAAGGAGTGAGAGGAGGACGTACTGACCTAAGGAGTGAGAGGAGGATTTGCAGTGTTTTATAGGAGTGAGGGAAGGACATGCAATGTTGTGTAGGATAAGGGAAGGACTTGCTGTGTGTGGGAGTGAGGGTAGGATGCAATGTGCTGTGTAGGATTAAGGGAATGACTTACTGTGTTTTGTAGGAGCGAAAGAAAGACATGCAGCATTGTGTAGTATGAGGGAAGGACTCATTGTGATGTATAGGAGTGTGGGAAGGACTCACTGTGATGTGTAGGAGTGATGGAAGGTCTCGCTGTGATGTGTAGGAGTGAGGGAAGGAGTCACAATGATGTGTAGGGGTGAGGGAAGGACTCACTGTGATGTGTAGGAGTGAGAGAAGGACTCACTGTGAGGTGTAGGGGTGAGGGAAGGACTCACTGTGATGTGTAGGAGTGAGTGAAGGACTCACTGTGAGGTGTAGGAGTGAGTGAAGGACTCACTGTGAGGTGTGTAGGAGTGAGGGGAGGACTCACTGAGGTGTTGGAGTGAGGGAAGGACTCCCTGTGAGGTGTAGAAGTGAGGGAAGGACTCACTCTGAGGTGTAGGAGTGAGGGAAGGACTGACTGTCTGGTGTAGGAGTGAGGGAAGGACTGATTATGAGGTGTAAAGTGAAGGGTTTCTGTCTCACCAATGAGGCAAACTTCTGGTGATGACGTCATTGCTCTTGTGGTCTGTTCCGCCATTGACGTAGACTACTAGTGGTGACATCACTGCTGTGGTCCACCAATGGAATGCCTAAGGTGACCAGCTCACTTAAAATGCAGTAAACTTGTGGTATAATGTTACAAGCAGGTTGTAATGATTTAATAAGAACTGACAATTACAGTAAATTCTTGAAGTAGCATCTTTTAATCCAGTGCCAGCAAGAGTAAAATACTTCTTTATACAAGTGGAAATAAAACTGAAGTACAAAACCAGTCAACAATGACATAACATTGTTAAAGTTACGATATTTTGTACAGTAGTTTCATCTTCATTTATATAACACAATGTATTACTCTAGCTGGCACAGCACTGAAAAAAAAAATGCCAGTTTAAGAATTTACCTTAATTATCAGTTATTTATTTATTACGTGTTCACAACTTACTTTGTAACCAATGAATTTTTCCTCTGGACAAACTTTTGTAATTGTATTTTGTTTTTCTTTTTCAAATGTTACACATATTAAAAATTAATTACAAGGCAGTGTATCTTCAAGGGGATAAGTGATGTTTGTGGCAACTTGGGGATGTGTGAGGCTCTTAAGAGCTATCTGTGTCTTTGGGGAAGCTGATTGATTCTCCTCTAAGATCTACATGATGCTTCTAGGGGGCTAAGTAGCTAGTTGTGTACAGCTAGTAAGGGCTATGTGACGACACTAAAGGCTGTCTGTCACTGCTAGGGACAGTGATGCTGCCAAAGGCTGGGTGCCGAGGCTTGTCTGAGCCCCCAACTATAGAGATAGGCCAAGGTACACTGGTAGCCTTGCATGGTCCAGGTTGGGTCGCCTTTATGGGGCCCTGTGTACACAGGTTGTACAGTAGTACCATAAGGGCAACCTAACTAGCAGTAACCTGGTGTCAATCATTACACTAAATATTTATAAAGTAACTTAGTGTGTCGTATAAATGAAAAAAATACTTTTTTCTTTGTTTATAATAATCCTAATAAAAAGTTGAAAACAAAAGGGTTCCAAAGACAAAAATGATTAGAGCCAATTTTTAAACTTTCCCGAAAAGTAGGTACTTACGATCTTTTGAGAATCCAAATTTACGATCTTTCTAATTGTTGTAAGTTCGAAAAAATAACTTAAATAACTTAAAAGTAGATACTTACGATCTTTTGAGAATTAGAAAAATCCTTCATTATTTTTTCTCTTAAGTTCGAACTTACGACAATTAAAAAGATCGTAAATTCGGATTCTCAAAAGATCCTAAGTATCTACTTTTCGGGAAAGTAGATTATCGACTTTTTGGGGAAGTAGATTATCGACTTTTTGGAAAATATTACCTAATTTTCTGTAGATTATCATAGAAAATGGGAAATTTGTATAAAAGAAAATGGGAAATATCTACTTATCATAGAAAACGGGAAATTTATATCATAGAAAATGGAAAATATCTACTTTCCGGGAAAGTTGGTTATCTACTTTCCCGAAAAGTAGATTATCGACTTTGGGGGAAATATTACCTAATTTTCCGAAGTAGATTATCATGGAAAACGGGAAATTTGTATCACGGGAAATTTGCATCACCAACTTTCCCAGAAAGTAGATTCCATTTCATGATAAAATTCCGTTTCATGATAAGTAGATAACCAACTTTCCCAGAAAGTAGATATTTCCCATTTTCCGTGATGCAAATTTCCCGTTTTCTATGATAATCTAATTCAGAAAATTCGGAAATATTTTCCCAAAAGTCGATAATCTACTTTCCTGAAGAGTATATAATCTACTTTCCCGAAAAGTAGATACTTACGATCTTTTGAGAATCCGAATTTACGATCTTTTTAATTGTCGTAAGTTCGAACTTAAAGAGAAAAAATAACTTAGCATTTTTCTAATTCTCAAAGATGTAAGTATACTTTAAGTATTTTTCTCATCATTCGAGCTACACAATTAAAGATCGTAATCGATCTAAAGATCGTAGTACACTTTTCGGGAAAGTAGATTTCTACTTTTCGGGAAAGTATAAAAATTGGCTCTTATAATTTTTGTCTTTGGAACCCTTTTGTTTTCAACTTTTTATTAGGATTATTATAAACAAAGAAAAAAGTATTTTTTTCATTTATACGACACATTAAGTTACTTTATAAATATTTAGTGTAATGATTGACACCAGGTTACTGCTAGGTTAGGTTGCCCTGATGGTACTACTGTACAACCTGTGTACACAGGGCCCCATAAAGGCGACCCAACCTGGACCATGCAAGGCTACCAGTGTACCTTGGCCTATCTCTATAGTTGGAGGCTCAGACAAGCCTCGGCACCCAGCCTTTGGCAGCATCACTGTCCCTAGCAGTAACAGACAGCCTTTAGTGTCATCACATAGCCCTTACTAGCTGTACACAACTAGCTACTTATTAGCCCCCTCGAAGCATCATGTAGATCTTAGGGGAGAATCAATCAGCTTCCCCAAAGACACAGATAGCTCTTAAGAGCCTCACACATCCCCAAGTTGCCACAAACATCACTTATCCCCTTGAAGATACACTGCCTTGTAATTAATTTTTAATATGTGTAACATTTGAAAAAGAAAAACAAAATACAATTACAAAAGTTTGTCCAGAGGAAAAATTCATTGGTTACAAAGTAAGTTGTGAACACGTAATAAATAAATAACTGATAATTAAGGTAAATTCTTAAACTGGCATTTTTTTTTCAGTGCTGTGCCAGCTAGAGTAATACATTGTGTTATACAAATGAAGATGAAACTACTGTACAAAATATCATAACTTTAACAATGTTATGACATTGTTGACTTGTTTTGTACTTCAATTTTATTTCCACTTGTATAAAGAAGTATTTTACTCTTGCTGGCACTGGATTAAAAGATGCTACTTCAAGAATTTACTGTAATTTTCATTTCTTATTAATTCATTGCAACCTGCTTGTAACATTATACCACAAGTTTACTGCATTTTAAGTGAGCTGAAGTCACTTCAGGCATTCCATTGGTGGACCACAGCAGTGACGTCACCACTAGTAGTCTACGTCAATGGCGGAACAGACCACAAGAGCAATGACGTCATCACCAGTAGTGTGCCTCACTGGTGAGACAGAAGCCCTTCACTTTACACCTCATAATCAGTCCTTCCCTCACTCCTACACCACACAGTCAGTCCTTCCCTCACTCCAACACCTCACAATGAGTCATTTCCTCACCCCTACACCTCACAGGGAGTCCTTCCCTCACTCTAACACCTCAGTGAGTCCTCCCCTCACTCCTACACATCACAGTGAGTCCTTCCCTCACTCCTACACATCACAGTGAGTCCTTCCCTCACTCCTACACATCACAGTGAGTCCTTCCCACACATCACAGTGAGTCCTTCCCACACTCCAACACATCACAGTGAGTCCTTCTCAAACTCCTGTACATCACAATGAGTCCTTCCCTAATACTACCCAACATTGCATGTCCTTCCCTCACTCCTATAAAACACTGCAAATCCTCCTCTCACTCCTTAGGTCAGTAAATCCTCCTCTCACTCCTTAGCAGGTCAGCAAGTCCTTCCCTCATTTACGAACATCACTACATGTCCTTCCCTAGGTCCTACACAACACTACAAGTCCTTCCCTCAATACTACACAATACTGCATGTCCTTCTCTCAGTCCTACAGTAATCAGTAGATAAACTTTCAATACATCGTTATAATCTATTTTAGCATTTATAAAGACTTTTCGAACCAACAGTAAATATTATACACAATACAACTTCCTGTCATGTCGGGTAGACTGACTTAGTTAGGATATATTCATCTTTTTCTGTACACAGACATTAGGAGCATCAATTAACCCCCTCAGTCACAAGTACAGTAGCTCTCTAAGAGCCTCACACATCTCCAAGTTGATATTCACAATATAGCCACAAACAGCCTCTGGTTGGATCAGACTACCCCTGACAACCTTACCTAGTCCTTAAATCCATTATACAACCACCTATGATCATCACACAGCCCTAATTAGCCAAAATGTCCGTGGCGGCGGCATATAAGCCATGGGGGCCTCACATAGCCCCTAGGAGTGACATGCTGCCTCAGAAGATTTACAACAGTCTTTTTTTTTTTTTTTTTTACAATTTAAAAAGTTTGCCCACCTGAAGTGCTCATTGGTTACAAGTAAGTTGTAATAATTACTTAGTTTTACAGTAAAATCTTAGACTAACATCTTGTACTTCACTGCCAGGAAGAATAAAATATTTTCTTTTGCAAATGAAGATGAAACTAAAGTCCAAAATAATTAAGTTGAACAAAATACTTTCTGACTGTCTAGTTACAAATCCACATAAAAGATTACAACAGTGTATTAGAAGTTATAGGATTCGCAACGCCACAAGTCTATATGGTCACTCCTATACAAGTCCTTCTCTCACTCCTACACCACACTACAAGTCTTTCCCTCACTCCTACACAACACTACAAGCCCTTCCCTCACTCCTGCACAACACTACAAGCCCTTCCCTCACTCCTACAAAATCCTGCGAGTCCTTCCCTCACTCCTATACAAACCTGCTAGTCCTTCCCTCACGCCTACACAAACCTGCATGTCCTTCCTAAACTCCTATGCAACCCTGCAAGTCCTTCCCTCACTCCTACACAGCACTACAAGTCCTTCTCTCACTCCTACACCACACTACAAGTCCTTCTCTCACTCCTACACCACACTACAAGTCCTTCCATCACTCATACACAATACCACAAGTCCATCCCTCACTCCTACACCACACTACAAGTCTTTCCCTCACTCATACACCACACTACAAGTCCTTCCCTTACTTCAACACCACACTACAAGACCTTCCCTTACTCCTAAACAACACAAGTCCTTCCCTCACTCCTACACAACACTACAAGTCCTTCCATCACTCCGACACAATACAAGAAGCATTTCCCTCACTCCTACACAACCCTACAAGTCCTTCCCTCACTCCTACACAATACTAGAATCACTTCCCTCACTCCTACACAATACTAGAATCACTTCCCTCACTCCTACACAATACTACAAAACCTTCTTTCACTCCTACACAATACTAGAAGTCCTTCCCTCACTCCTACACATCACTTCATGTCCTTTCCTCACTCCTACACAACACTGCAAGTCCTTCCCTCATCTCCTACACAATACTAGAATCACTTCCCTCACTCCTACACAATACTACAAAACCTTCTTTCACTCCTACACAATACTACAAGTCCTTCCCTCACTCCTCCACATCACCGCAAGTCCTTCCCTCACTCTTACATAATATTGCTTGTTCTTTCCTCACTTCTACAGTGCTACAGTATCTTTACAGTAGTCAGTAGATAAGATTTCAACACACTGTTATAATCTGTTTTAGTATTTATGTGGACGTATTTAACCAACACTTACATATATACAATACAACTTCCTGTCATGTTTGGTAGACTGAGTTATTTAGAGAATGTTCATCCTTTACTGTACTCTTGATCGTTTCTCTTGTCCATCTTGATGTTGCCTCGTCATCTGTACACCAAGTTATGGTCCTCATCCTCCCTGGAGTAGTATTTTCTGTTAATACCCGTGAAATAATAATTTTATTAACCAAAAATAGTTTTTTTCTATATATATACAGTATATTGCAGGGCGACAAGAATTAAAATCACTCTTTCTTCATACTGTTATGCCAGCACTCCTCTTTATCAAGAAATTACCACAACTCAAGTCACACGAGTGGTCACAACAACAAGCAGGGTAAACACTGTAATGACTCTTATATTATCTCCACCAGATTCTCAATAATAACCCTCAGATTAACTCAAAATATAGGTACCATCTTGAAGGAGAATCATGAAATGCATAACTTAGCATTATAAAGTTAAGAGACCACAAACAAAGGTCAAGCAAAGGAACAATTTAAGTACAGTACAGATGACCACAGCCTAAATTAACCCAAACCAGAACCTCAGCCTCACCATACACAAGAAAAGTACAAAAGTATACACCACTTATCTCCATATAAATATATCCTGAGTCCAGACCAATTGTACCACACTTGCACCACACACTATCACCAGCCAGGCTCGTCTACCTCCCTGCACTTGCCGTGACCCACACAATGTGGATACCATGCCGCCAATTACCATACTATTTTACCTAACAAATGCACAACGTTAAGCTGATTTACTTATTACATACTTATTATAAATTAATATATATAACATACTAGACAATGTTTACATACAGGAACATATATAAAATATAGTCCTACCTACTGAAGAAGCAGTGTAATTACCTCTCAATCAAATATATTCAGTGCCTTATAAAACTCCCTCCCCAAAGATAAAACACTTGTGTTTTATTTTCAGTCTGGTGAATGAGATAGAGCATTTGCTACAAAATTCTCTCACTCCTACACAACATACCAAGTCCATCCCTCACTCCTACACAATACTGCAAGTCCTTCCCTCACTCCTACACAATACTCCAAGTCTTTCCCTCACTCCTACACAATACTACAAGTCCTTCCCTCACTCCTACACAACACTACAAGTCCTTCCCTCACCCTACACAATACTACAAGTCCTTCCCTCACTCCTACACAATACAGTCCTTTCCTTACTCCTACACAACACTGCAAGTCCTTCCCTCACTCCTACACATACTACATGTCCTTCCCTCACTCCTACACAATACTACAAGTCCTTCCCTCACTCCTACACTATACTACATGTCCTTCCCTCACTCCTACACAATACTACAAGTCCTTCCCTCACTCCTACACTATACTACAAGTCCTTCCCTCACTCCTACACAATACTACAAGTCCTTTCCTTACTCCTACACAACACTGCAAGTCCTTCCCTCACTCCTACACAATACTACAAGTCCTTTCCTTACTCCTACACCACACTGCAGTCCTTCCCTCAATCCTACACTATACTACAAGTCCTTCCCTCACTCCTACACAATACAACAGTCCTTCCCTCACCCCTACACAAAACTACAAGTCCTTCCCTCACTCCTACACAATACAACAGTCCTTCCCTCACCCCTACACAAAACTACAAGTCCTTCCCTCACTCCTACACAACCCTGCAAGTCCTTCCCTCACTCCTACACAATACTACAAGTCCTTCCCTCACTCCTACACAATACTACAAGTCCTTCCCTCACTCCTACACAACACTACAAGTCCTTCCCTCACTCCTACACAATACTACAAGTCCTTCCCTCACTCCTACACAATACTACAAGTCCTTCCCTCACTCCTACACAATACTACAAGTCCTTCCCTCACGCCTACACTATACTACAAGTCCTTCCATCACTCCGACACAACCCTGCAAATCCATCCCTCACTCCTAGACAACCCTGCAAGTCCTTCTTTCACTCCTACACAACAGTGCAAGTCCTTTCCTCACTCCAACACAACCCTGCAAGTCCTTTCTTCACTCCTACACACTGCAAGTCCTTCCCTCACTCCGACACAAACCTGCTAGTCCTTCCTTCACTTCTACACAACCCTGCACGTCCTTTCCTCACTCCTACACAACCCTGCATGTCCTTCCTTAATTCCTACACAAACCTGCAAGTCCGTCCCTTATTCCTACACATTACTACAAGTACTTCCCTTCCTATTACATAACCCTGCAAGTCTTTCCCTCACTCCTACACAATAGTGCAAGTCCTTTTTTCACTCCTACACAACACTGCAAGTCCTTCCCTCACTCCTACACAATACTAGATGCTCTTCCCTCACTCCTACATAATATGCAAGTCCTTCCCTCACTCCTACACAACACTGCAAGTCCTTCTTTCACTCATACACAACACTGCAAATCCTTCCCTCACTCTTACACAATACTAGAAGTCCTTCCCTCGTCTACACAACCCTGCAAATCCTTCCCTCACTCCTACACAACACTTCATGTCCTTCCCTCCCTCGTACACAATACCGCATAACCTTTCCTCACTCCTCCACAACACCGCAAGTACTTCCCTCACTCTCACATAATATTGCTTGTTCTTTCCTCACTCCTACAGTGCTACTGTATCTCTACAGTAGCCAGTAAATAAGATTTCAACACACTGTTATAATCTGTTATAATATTTATGTGGACGTATTTAACCAACACTTACATATATACAATACAACTTCCTGTCATGTTTGGTAGACTGAGTTATTTAGAGAATGTTCATCCTTTACTGTACTCTTGATCGTTTCTCTTGTCCATCTTGATGTTGCCTCGTCATCTGTACACCAAGTTATGGTCCTCATCCTCCCTGGAGTAGCACTTTCTGTTAATACCTGTGAAATTAAAATTTTATTAACCAAAAATAGTTTTTTTTATATATATTGCAGGGCGACAAGAATTAAAATCACTCTTTCTTCATACTGTTATGCCAGCACTCCTCTTTATCAAGAATTTACCACAACTCAAGTCACACGAGTGGTCACAACAACAAGCAGGGTAAACACTGTAATGACTCTTATATTATCTCCACCAGATTCTCAATAATAACCCTCAGATTAACTCAAAATATAGGTACCATCTTGAAGGAGAATCATGAAATGCATAACTTAGCATTATAAAGTTAAGAGACCACAAACAAAGGTCAAGCAAAGGAACAATTTAAGTACAGTACAGATGACCACAGCCTAAATTAACCCAAACCAGAACCTCAGCCTCACCATACACAAGAAAAGTACAAAAGTATACACCACTTATCTCCATATAAATATATCCTGAGTCCAGACCAATTGTACCACACTTGCACCACACACTATCACCAGCCAGGCTCGTCTACCTCCCTGCACTTGCCGTGACCCACACAATGTGGATACCATGCCGCCAATTACCATACTATTTTACCTAACAAATGCACAACGTTAAGCTGATTTACTTATTACATACTTATTATAAATTAATATATATAACATACTAGACAATGTTTACATACAGGAACATATATACAATATAGTCCTACCTACTGAAGAAGCAGTGTAATTACCTCTCAATCAAATATATTCAGTGCCTTATAAAACTCCCTCCCCAAAGATAAATCACTTGTGTTTCATTTCAGTATGGTGAATGAGATAGATCATTTGCTACAAAATTTTCTCACTCCTACACAACATATCAAGTCCATCCCTCACTCCTACACAACATACCATGTCCTTCCCTCACTCTTACACAATACTACAAGTCCTTCCCTCACTCCCACACAATAGTACAAGTCCTTCCTTCTCTCCTACACAACATACCAAGTCCTTCCCTCACGCCTACACAATACTACAAGTCCTTCCCTCACTCCTACACAATTCTACAAGTCCTTCCATCACTCCTACACAAAATTACAAGTCCTTCCCTCACTCCTATACCATACTGCAAGACCTTCCCTCACTCCTACACAATTCTACAAGTCCTTCCATCACTCCTACACAAAATTACAAGTCCTTCCCTCACTCCTATACCATACTGCAAGTCCTTCCCTCACTCCTACACCATACTGCAAGACCTTCCCTCGCTCCTACGCAGTACTACAAATCCTTTCCTCACCCCCAACACAAAACTACAAGTCCTTCCCTCACTCTTACACAATACGACAAGTCCTTCCCTCACTCCTACACAAAACTTCAAGTCCTTCCCTCACTCTCACACAACATACCAAGTCCATCCCTCACGCCTACACAATACTACAAGTCCTTCCCTCACTCCAACACAATACTAATAGTCCTTCTCTCACTCCTACACAATACGACAAGTCCTTCCCTCACTCCTACACAAAACTTCACGTCCTTCCCTCACTCCTACACATTACTGCAAGTCCTTCCCTCACTCCTACACAATACTACAAGTCCTTCCCTCACTACTACACAATACTTCAAGTCCTTTCCTCACTCCTACACAAAACTACAAGTCCTTCCCTCACTCCTACACAGGACAGGCTATTGATATTCTGTATGACCTGTGTTGGTAAATATTAAAAGTAAATGTGATTTCCACCCTCGTATTTTTTCAATATTTATCCTCATATCTACGTTATTATAAATATCTAATTACTGGTGATTAAAACCTGAACAACAACATAAAAAAATTATAAATATAGAAATGGATGTTACATTCTAATAATGTATTATCCCTTCAGACAGACCGTAATACTTATATTAATGTGGGCTACAAACATTATGTTTATATTACTACATCACCCACGGTAACTAGCCTATGAGCCGCGGTTAAGATACTAAACGCCTGGGCAATATTTCTATAATGTGGGTTAGTTTTTATAAGACACAATTTATGTGATTGTGGTAAAAGTGTAGTGATTTTGGTGATGATGAAGATTGTGGTGATGGTAAAATGATTGTGGTGATGGTGGTGAAGCAATTGTGGCGAAGTGATTATGGTGATGGTTAAGTGATTGTGAAGTGATTGTGAAGTGATTGTGGTGAAGTACTTAAGTATTTAAGTGGGTCAAAGGAATCAATAGAGGAGATATAGATAAAGTTCTTATAATATCCGAGCAGGATAGGACTCGTAGCAACGGATTTAAATTGGATAAGTTTAGGTTTAGGAGGGAGATAGGAAGGAACTGGTTCAAAAACAAGCTTAGCAACTTTGCAGTAAGTGCTGGAACGCTGGAAAGTTTTAAAAGAAGGCAAGATCGATTCATGGATGATAGTGTGTGGTAGTAACTCTCGACAGGAGCTGCCATGCACAGGTCAACCGGCCTATTGCAGACTCCTTATTTTCTTATGTTCTTATGGTGGTGAAGTGATTGTGGTGAAGTGTTTGTGGTGATGGTGGTGAAGTGATTCTGGTGATGGGGTGAACTGATTCTGGTGATATTGGTGAGTGTTTCTGGTGAAGTGATTCAGGTGAAGTGATTGTGATGGAGGTGGTGAAGCAGTTGTGGTGAAGTTATAGTGGTGAATTGATAGTGGTTAAGTGATTGTGGTGGTGAAATGATTGTGGCGGTGGTGATGAGAAAGTTGTAACAGCACCTTTTGCATTAAATAGATAGTCACCCAAATGAATAACACCAAATTATTCACTAGTTATTAAGCAATGACTTGGTAATTGTTCACGTTATACGCGGCTCAAACTCTCTCAGAAGTCGAGCGAGGTCACCTGACTAATCAAAACACAGCTTGATGCCCCTTTTTCGACATGCGCACCGTGAAACGTCAACAAAGGCTGTGAGTGAGCTCTCCCTACAATTCCCAATTCTGATGAATTTAGTGAGACGACTACCTTCAGTCTGTTTAGAGAACTAAAGTGGAGCCCAGTTGTAAGCACAGTGTCGCTTGTGAAATTTATAGTTGTTGGACTTAGACAATATTTTAGATAAAATATCTGGACTTCCTGCCTGGACCCTCTGGTCGGTTATTTTCGTATCTGCGCATGCGCAGTGCGAAGAGCGTGACGTTGAATGACGTGGTAGTGACGTCGTTGTTTCTCCATCTCGCCTGTGACCGAACACAAGCATTGCACAATGCCTGGGGAGAGTGGTGGGCAGAAAACTATGAAGGCTTTGGCTAAAGTAGAAAAGATTGCCCTACTGAACAACTTAGAAGACGACCTGAGGCTTTCAAGTAATGAATCAGAAGCAGACAATCCGCGGCCAACAACAATAGAAGTGATAGACAATTTTCAAGAAGTGATTAGTAAGAAAGAAAAGAAGAGGAGGCGAGAGGAGGCGAAGAAAAGTGAAGGAAGCGACAGTGATGAGATCATGAATGATAGGAAGAAAAGGACGACACACACAGAAGGAAGCAGAAAGAATTCAACTGGGAATAAAACACAGCAGGTCTTGACTGAATCCAACACCCTTCAAGAGTCAGACCCCAGTGATTATGACAGTGACGGTAATGTTTCTTTGGGAAACACTAGCCACAGTGGAAACAGCAATGCCATGGACCCTATCACCCTGCCCTCTGCCAAACAAACAAGTAAGCTGAATCTCCACTTTCCCAAGGACTCATTAAAATCTGTCGAAGATCGGTTTAATTGGATGATGAAGTACTGCAGACAGCATGGTCCCAACATTCAATTCCGACAGGGTAAGAACCGGAACTTTATCAAGTGTCAGACTCCTGAAGTCTATAAAACCCGTAGTACTGTTGGCTTTGACGGGGTTGTCCTAGTGGCCCCTCCAGCAGACGCTGATGAATGTTGCCACATCCTAGTGAAACGATTCCCCCTATACGCTGACATCGAAGATGCACGTGACTTTAATTCTAATATACTCAGTATACGTCGACATTACCGGGGACACACTCCACAAGCTGCTGTTAGTGTCAAGTGGAAGGGAAGGGCATGTCCAACCACTGTGGAAGCCCATCCAATCCTTCCACCACTTTATGCAGAGCCCTATCATCCTGGGCCTGCATTTTGTGTTATCTGCTCTCACTGGGGTCACACCTTCACTGCCTGCTGCCGACGTGATCGTCCTAGATGTCGCTTCTGCTCACGTAACCACAACTCCGCCGCCTGTGCCCAGAAAATCAAAGACCACCTTAATAGGGGTGGTGTGGGCTATGTAGTTGAGCCCAGGTGTTGTAACTGTGGCGGCCGGCACAATGCTGACTCACGGCAGTGTCCCAGTCGCCCTTCTGTCCCAGGGGAGAGGCCTCCCCAAGGGCTGCGTCTACCACAACGCCCCCCTCAGTCTACTGGGTCACCTGCCCCTGCCTAGCTTCACCAGGCTGCACCACAACAGCACCTACTATTCCCTAACTCAACCACTACTAAGCCTCCTCCCCGTCTCTACTCTGACGCTATCAAGCCTCGTGTTCCCACCAGTTCCCCCCCACAACCCCATCGCTACTCTGACGCAGTCAAGCCTTGTGCCGCCACCAGTGCCCCCCCACAACCCCATCTCTACCCTGACGCTGTCAAGCCTTGTGCCGCCACCAGTGCCCCCCCACAACCCCGTCTCTACCCTGACGCTGTCAAGCCTTGTGCCTCCACCAGTGCCCCCCTACAACCCCGTCTCTACCCTGACGCTGTCAAGCCTTGTGCCGCCACCAGTGCCCCCCCCCCCACAACCCCGTCTCTACCCTGACGCTGTCAAGCCTTGTGCCGCCACCAGTGCCCCCCCACAACCCCGTCTCTACCTTGACACTGTCAAGCCTTGTGCCACCACCAGTGGCCCCCTACAACCCGTCTCCAGTGACATGACACAGATGATGTCCCTCTTCCAAGAATTTACCAGTCATGTTGAGAAACTCTTGGTTACACTCTGTACCGCCATCTCCGACCTACACCGCCAACTCCTGCCCTTTGCTGCCACCCAGTCACGCCCCTCTTTTGGTTTGACACAAGCTGGTAGTCCCCCTGTGAGCCCCCCCTGCTCACAGGTTGTGTGTACTGGGGCCCCCGAGCCAAGCCCTGCCTCATCTTTACGTCACGTGGTGCCTCAACCTGTCTACCCACCTCAAGCCGCGCCTGCTCCTGTGTCTGTGCTGTCTCCACCAGGGCTACCTATTGGACCTGAGGACTCCACCCCCGGCTACCCATACTCCACCGACATGCCGGCACCTAAGGCCCATCCGTCCACGTCAGGGGTAATCAGTCTAATACACCACAATGGATAGCAACGCTACAGGACTGCAGGTACTCACCTGGAACATAAACGGCTTGCAAAGCAAGTTTGGTGCCCTCAAAACCTACGTCTACACTGAAGACGTCGACGTGCTGTGCCTCCAAGAAACGCGGTGTGCTGCTGGGACCTATGTGCTCAGTGGCTACACATGTGTTGAGAGCCCATCCACTCCTGTTCTCCGCATCGACGGACTACCACGAAGCCATGCACGTGGACTACGGATCTACGTCAAGAAGGATGTCCCCTACCAACCTCTCGACGTCCCCCTTGATGACGACACCACCGACGCACATGCCATCACAATCACACTAAAAGTTATGTCCCTCAATATTGTCAATGTCTATGTGCCTCCCTCCACCCCTACTGTACCTGTCCTACCACACCATATCACCTCCACCCCCACCCTCCTTGTGGGGGACCTCAATGCCCGTCACCCTAGTCTCGGCTCCCAGGGGCCCCACTCAAACTCCCGGGGTAACTCCTGGCTCTCCTACCTACAAACCACTGATGACCCTGTACGTCTTCTCTGCCCTCCATCACCCACCCACATCGGGGGAGGGAAACTTGACTACATAGCTCTCTACTCTGACCCTCACCGCCCACTCCACCCGCATCCTCCACTCCCCCCACAGTGACCATTTCCCTATCCACACTACCCTCCAGTATGTGAGAATACCCGTTCCACCCAAGGGCCCTAGGCTCAGGCTACCCCCTGCCAACATACTTGCCTTCATCACTTCCATTGCTGAATGGTTTCACTGTCACCACCGCAGACCAACTCTACCTCGATCTGTCCAAACAATGCACTGACCTCCTCCGCCCTGTCCCAAAACACCGCCGCCCTAACCGCCAGCCCAGGAGTCAATGGAACGTTAACCGTGACCCTCATGTTAAGTCTATCCGAGTATGGCACCGAATAGCAGTCGACCAGTAGAAGAAATCTTCCAGCTCCCTGACTCTCTACGCTTCCTGATGCGCACAAATAAAGAGCTCCAATCTGCCATCACTCTCGCACGAGAGAAGCAGTGGTTTGATTTTGCTTCTTCTATTGACCAGTCTACATCTATAGGTGATATATGGCGCACCATTAACCGTGCCCGGGGCACCAACGCTAGACCCGCGCTCCACCCCAGACCAGCTGCCCGAGCTGAGGCGCTCTCCCAGACGTGGCAGGAGGCCGCCTCCATTGATGCGCTACCACCCGCTGTACGAGACCTCACCCTCGCACTGCTACCACAACGCCGACAGCGCATCTTCGAGTACCAAGACCTATTTGCAGACACTGACGTGCCTTTCACACAGTGTGAACTACTAAATGCTGTTAAGCGTCGTCGGTCCACCGCCCCAGGCGATGACGGCGTCACATATGATGTGTTAAATGCCCTTATTGCCACCCCTGGTAACCCCCTCCTCTGTCTATTTAACCTCTCTTTTGATACTGGTCAGCTGCCTCACTCATGGAAGACTGCCACCACCATCCCAGTCGCTAAACCAGGCAGACAAGATGAATATCGTCCAATATCCCTCATCTCCTGCTTCTCAAAGATGATGGAGCGCATGATACTCCACCGCCTCCACTGAAAAATTGAAGCCCACCTGCACCCTGACCTCTATGGTTTTCGCCCCGGAAAGAGTACTGCTCACTGCATCGCTCACTACACGGCAAACACCTCCGCCAAAACCTCCCTCTTCGTCGACTTCAAGGATGCTTTTGATAAAGCCAACAGTGAAGTGATCCTTGAGGGCCTCACTCACATGGATGTGAAGGGCAAACTCCTCACGTGGATTGCTGACTACCTCTCCCATCGACAGGCCCGTGTCCGTTTTCAGAGCCACTACTCTAAGATCAGGGACCTTGATCTTGGCACGCCTCAGGGAGGTGTACTCAGTCCTACACTCTTCAATGTTCTCATGAACTCCATTTGCCGTCTCAACGACATCTTTGCTGAGCGAGCCCTAGACGGTCACATCATAAGCTACGCTGATGATATCCTCCTCCAAATTACTACAGTGCAACATGAACAACCTATACTCTCCACGTTCGCCCGGACCTGTCAAACACTCGGGCTAGTCATCTCACACACTAAAACCAAGTTCATCTCACGCTTCCGGCGTCAGACACCACTGATTCTGCAAGGACAAGACATCGATCAAGTACGCACCTACAGGTACCTTGGTCTGCCTGTGCGAGCCACTACCAGAGCCACGACCTCTGCTGTCGCCACCCACGTCGTCTCCCAGTGCCGCCAACGAACGAGGCCCCTCCAGTCCCTCACTCACGGCCTCAAAGGAGCCTCTGTCAGGGTCCTACGTCTCATTTACATTTCCATCGTCAGAGCTGTCATAGATTATGCCTCTCCTGTTCTTGCAGTTGCCTCCCAGCGCGAGAAACAAAGCATAGAGAAAATCCAAAACAGAGCGATGAGACTCATCCTCGGCTGCCCTATGACCACCAGAATAGAAGTCATGCAGCGAACTAATCCTGCTTCCCGTCTGCGATCGAATTACTGCTCTCAATGCCATCCTTGGTGTTAAACTTCTTCGCAGTGAGCAACCGACTCCCCTGTCGCGCTCACTGAACTCACATCTTAACACCCTCCTGCGCCGGCCTGTCCCCATTACTTTCCCCTCTCCCTCTCAACTCTGGCCCTTCCACACTGCTGCTGACATCCTGCGTTATCACCTCTACACCCCCTCGACCTCCCGAGTACACTCATCCGCCTCTACCGCCGTGGACCTCCCCGTGTGTTGATGTTGTCGTCCACACCTTCCCTGGTCGTAAATCCACCCAACTGAGGTATATGCTCAAACTTAACTGCCTTGAGCAGATTAATGATGTCGCTTCCTCTCTAAAGACCTCCCACCCTCCTATCCTCGTCTACTGTGATGGGTCTGTTACCACGCTGGGCAGCGCTGGGGCAGCTGTGTGGATTCCTGAGCGCCAGGCCTGCAGGAAAATCAGGGTCCACGACTGGGCCTCCTCCACTGATGCTGAAAGCATAGCCATCCTCGCGGGCATTCATGAGGGGGCGACCTATGCTCGCACTGAACGCCGGAACCTCCTTATAATCAGTGACAGCACTTCTGCGCTAGCGAGGCTCAAATTACCCTCCCCCTCCTCCCCTGCCGCCCAACACACCCTAGCCGCCGTTGCCGGGCTAGAACAAACTGATGACATCCGTGTCAAGTTTCTTTGGATCCCATCACATATAGGAATAACTGCCTGTGACACTGTTGATCGGCTTGCCAAAGAAGCTACACAAGAAGAAGATACTGAAGCCACTCTCGCCCTCTCCCTGAATCATCTCAAATCTCGCATACACGCCACACAACGAGAGGCATTCAACGAAAATTGGACACACCTGAAACAACGGGGCAGCGTCACACTATGACGCTGTAACCGGTGACGACAACCACCACTACAAAGAATATCAATCCCTGACTCGATCTCAACAGCTTATATACATGAGACTGCGCCTAGGGTACAGGTACCTATGGGAGTACATTGGCAACCCTGAGCCTCACCGCACTGTTTGTAAACTTTGTGGCCAACCCGACTATCACACCCTCTCTCACTACATCCTCACTTGCCCTATGACCTCCTCCTATAGGTCCCCAGCCGTTACCAACACCTCTTCCCTCCCAGACCAGATATCCCTCCTCCTAGTCACAGGCCTGGCACTTGACATTATTAGGGACCTGCCACTCTTTGCTATAAACAGATAAAATGTACCGGGAACTTTCCCCCCACACACTCATCATTCTCTCACTTTATGTAACTTGACAGAACCTATGACCCTTCAGGCTTTTACGCCCTTAATGTACGAGTCATAAAGGCAAGTATGAACTTTTCATACTTCCCTGTTGGGCGCTGTAAACGCTTCTGCGCTTCACCTTGCACAGGATGTAAGGGGGTGCCCAATAAACTAGCCCCCTCGGGGGCAAATCTGAATCTGAGCTTGATGCCCGCTTCTCAGCTCACACGCTCGGAGGAGAGGGGCCAGAGTCTTACCACTAGTTAAAGGGTGAACATGTAACTTAAGTGTTCATTATATAAGTGTACTCAAAACACTTCCCTGGAGATAATTCACATTACATTCTCTCACAACAATAAAGAAAAAACCCAAAAGAAGTGTTTACCTCAGCCCTGCCCCTTAAGAGTTCCAGAACTTATTTAAAACAATTAATGTGATACACAACAGGTATTACAAAGTGATAAGAACATAAGAAAATGAGAAGTCTGCAATAGGCCGGTTGGCCTGTGCATGGCAGCTCCTGTCGAAAGCTACTACCACTCTATCATCCATGAATCTTTTTAGCCTCCTTTTGAAACTTTCCAGAGTTCCCGCACTTACTACAAAGCTGCTAAGCTTGTTCCACTGGTCAACCACCCTATTTGTGAACCAGTTCCTTCCTATCTCCCTCCTAAACCTAAGCTTACCCAACTTAAATCCGTTGCTACAAGTCCTATCTTGCTCGGATACTATAAGAACTTTATCTATATCTTTTTTATTGTTTCCTTTCACCCAGTTAAATACTTCTATCACATACTCCCCGCACTCTTCGTCTTTCTAGGGAATGCAAGTTTAGTTTATTTAACCTATCTTGATATGGAAGGTTTCTAAGTCCCGGAATCATTTTCGTCATTCTTCGCTGCACCGACTTCAGTGAATTGATATCCATCCTATAATAAGGGCACTAGAACTGAACCGCATAATGGAGGTGCGACCTGACTAGCGCAAGATATAGTTGCAATAAGACCTCTGCACTCTTATTACTTACACTTCTAGATATAAAATCTAATACTCTGTTTGTAATGGCCCATGTTTCATAAACATAAGAATTATATAAATGGGTTAATTACATTTGATTTATATACTGATTCATCCCCTGTAACTTTCCACTGGCTATGAGGTGACATGTTCAATGCACGCGATAAGGTGTGCTCACGGGAAGCTGCGTCATACTATGCTGAGTAAAGGCATAAAGTAGCCGGCTCCTGGCCACCTAAAGCAGGCAGTAGCTTGATATCCTTGACTAGAGGAAGACGTTATTTGAGAGCCGCAGTGGATGGCTCCGTCTTCCCTCGAGGGAGGACGACGTCCTCCGCGTCTATTCCGTTCTCCCTCGATGGGTCACTACTCAGAGTCTCACTCTCAAACTTACATCGAACGGACATTGATTCACGTCTATTTACATAGACGCCGTCCTTTCTTATCACACTCATAAATAGTGGAACGTACGGTTGATCTACACTCAGGAATTATACAAATAATACTTTTTAATAAAAAAAGAAACTTCAATTGGGTTTCTTTACTAAAGCCTAATAATAATATACATGAACCAACCTGGTTAACTTTGACTTAACCAGCCGGTTCATGTTTGCCTTATTTCGAACATTAACGTACTGTTTTCTAGGCCGTGGGTCTGTGCTTACAAGCACCCCTAAATCTCTTTCACAAGTCGACTTCTCTAGGTTGATGTTGTTAAGGCTGTATATATTGACAGTATTTGTTCTTCCAATATTAAGTACGCTGCACTTGCTGGTGTTGAATTTCATTTGCCATTTTACTGACCACTCCTGCAGTTTATATAAATCTTCCTTCTAGGGCATTTGCATCCTTCCCTGAATTAATCTGCCGCCCTATTTTGGTGTCATCCGCAAACTTACTTATGTCACTGCTGATCCCAGTATCTAGATCGTTTATGTAGATTATGACCAAGAGTGGGCCCAGTACTGACCCCTGCAGAACCCCACTGGTTACACGGCCCCACTCAGATTTAACACCATCTACGCTGACCCTCTGTGTTCTATCGGTAAGCCATGATTTTATCCAATTTAAAACTTTCCCCTCGATACCATGAGCCTTAACTTTTCTCAGAAGCCTCTGATGCGGTACTCTGTCAAAAGCTTTGCTAAAGTCTAAGTAAATAACATCGTAATTTTCGTCATTATCTACTACCTCGAAGACTTTCCTAAAAAAAACATCAGCTGACTTTTGTAAACCCTTGTTGAGAATCGTAGATTAATTTGTTTTTCTCTAAATGCGATCGGATGTTATTTGCTATAATTGAGTCAAGAAATTTCCCCACTACTGACGTCAAACTAATCGGCCGGTAATTTGACGCTGATGCTCTGTCTCCCTTTTTGAATATGGGTACTACATTTACCTGTTTCCACAAGTCTGGCACAACTTCCGTGTCTAGTGATTTTGTAAATAAATTTACGAGGGGTCCGCTAATCTGTTCCCTACACTCTTTCAAACTCGAGGGAAAATTTCATCCGGCCCTGGGGATTTTGTCTTCTTTAATTTATTTATCTTCTTAAGAACATCCTCTTTTCTGATAGTGATATTCTTTAATTTCTCTTCTTCATTTCCCTAAACATCAGTGAATATCTTGCGAAGGTCACAAATATTTTTTTCCCAACACAGTAAATAAGGTGATAATGGAAAGTAAACTATTTATTTGACCATTATACTTCACTTGACTATGTAATAATTTATAGCACAAAAGTATATTATTCTACTTGTCGAAAATATCACCTTTACACTGGTGATTGGAGGTTGGCAAGTGAGTTACCTACCACCACCACAGACACTTCCCCACCACCACCACAGACACACCACCACCATTCCTCCACAGTGACCAACTGATGTACTCAAGATGGATCTGATTGTTCCTGGCTACAATATTTGACTGTCAGGTGAACAAGGTAACACCGCCTCTTACACTGGGATTTAAAACGCTCATAGAAATCGTGTTTGGTTTAAACAAGATAAACTCATGAAATCACGAAGATATGGCAGCAGCCCATCTTATATCACCTGAAGATTAACTACCCTAACACCCCTCCCCCCCCCACCAAAAGTGGCACTTCTGTGTATAACAAGTTAAATCTGATTGGGTGCCTAATCTTCACGTGGTGGGTAATGTCGAGCTGAGTTTGGCTGCGCTGAGTGGTTAATTGCTATTGTTTCATACGTTTTAGCCTAAAAGTGCTGTTTACATTTTGTTCCCGACAATCATAGACCACTTAGAACACTTATGAATACATCAATGAAGACAGTTGAGACATCTCTATTACGCCGATTGGGAACAACCACTTATAAGGTTTGATCATGGACACGATTAGGTGTTAATCTAATGTTCATAATCCTCTAAAGCCGTGTTAAAGGACTCCTTATAAATGCTAAACCGGATAATGGTCTAGGGGAGAAGGTCGGGTTAATGAGCGTAGGTGGTCGCCTTGTTATGGCACCTAACCTTAAACTCCTACAACCAAATCACGTTGAAATGGATTTCTACCCCAGTGAAGCTGTCAAGATCATTCAGTATAATTAAGTCCCAGTCATCAACACTTTTATACAATTAATGGGCTATCGAATTGACGTAGATTGGAGAGAGAAATAAGTTGTAAGGGAAATATACACAGCGACATACCTTATATTTTTCAACACCAACACACACATGATGGCGTCTGTATTTTATAATCATTGACAACTGGATGTATTACTTTAGGAGCATTTTGTAAACGTTAACTTCCGTCATACATCCACTAATCGCCTCGACCGTCTCACTACTGGCCGGCTCCCTCCCTCCACATCTGGCTGTCCCTGGTCTAAAGTTCATCCACATCTCCACCACACACTGAACCATCTCCAGTACGAACATGCTCTCTTGTGGTGTTGAAGCACATGATATAAAGCGTCACTTGCGAACCTTAGTAATAAGTTATTACTAAGGTTATTACTAATAACACTTAATCGGATGGCTGGCGTGTCCATATATGTTTTGCTTAATTTGACACCATAAGAAAGTACTGATACCTTCCAAAGTGACAACTGAGAGCTCGACTCCCAGACACTGAACCACCCGATCGAAACTTCTATCTAACCGACGCTCTTGTAATGATAAGGACCGGATATTACATGTAAATGTTCACTAACAGAAAAAATGAGTTGCTTCTGCCGGAAATAATGGTAAACGTTTTTTTATTCAGCTGATCAACAAAAATCACAGATGGTTCAGAGAAATGTGGCTCCAAGCTCGACTCCTGATTCAGCGCTTCGTTTGTGGTGCCCAGCCACTCAGAACTCTCGGTACAGATTCAGCGCTTCCTTTGTGGTGACCAGCCACTCAGAATTCATGATACAAACGACAGGTTGATATATTCCCATAGGTAGAGGTTCTGCATGATGAATACATTCTGAATAAATTACACGTAATGTCATGTAGATAATCAGAATTTATTGCATATGCCAAACAAAGATTTTTATTTGGCATATTACGATATATTTATTTTTATGAGAAAATCTACAAAATGGCGGAAACGAACCGAAATAACCACTAATTTGTACCAACTGACACTGCTGGTAATCAAGGCGGGCGGGGGAGAGGGCTCAGGGGTGGTAATGTGTGGTGTGTGAGATAGATGATGATGATGATGATGACGATAATGATGGCGTATATGTGATGACGACGATGATGATAATGATGGTGATGATGAATAATGATGATGATTGATGCTGCTGAATGATCCCCAGTTATCATAAGACAATTCATATCACTACACTTGGTTTGATTTACAGGGGTTAGGTTAGGTTTCATTTCACCCCACATTATGGCTTCGTCCCCGTGCAATAATAACCTACCTCAGAGTTCCTCATTTACTATTTATGAATGTTCAGTCATACAAATTCCCTCAGTGGCACACCGCTGGATGAAAGGCTAAACATAAAATGATAATACACTCGTAGTTGCTAGTGGCGTGGTTGCTAGTGGCGTAGTTACTAGGGGCGTATCCAAAGGCTGAGTATTTTTGTTTACCATATATAAGAACACCTGATATCGGGACATAAGCCATTTGGGTGGTTAGTTTTTCCAATGTTGGTGCAGGCGAAAACCGGAAATCGTGCTACGTCAGACATACATTTAAACCAGAGGCGATTCGAACCCTGGACGTGTGAGAGAGAAATACGCACGTTACGATATACAACCCAAGATCCAAGTGAACCCCAGCTGTTGGTTCGTCTCCTTCTCCCTGGCTGGATTTTCAACCTGAAGTGATTGCCCTCGGTGGACCGCTCCGGAAATCCCACGTGAACCCTGTTATTCTCTGCAAATACCACCTCTCCAGGATCGCCCACTGGTCCCCAGGTAGGGTCGTCCTCTACACTGATGGTTCTGTTGACCCCGCTACATGTTGGGCCGGGGCTGGTGTCTACATCTCCCGTCCTGATGCCCCTGAGCCTATCAAACTGTCTCTCAGAGTTTCTGACGGGGCATCCTCCACCCAGGCGGAACTAATAGCCCTCCTTGCTGCCCTTCTCGCTGAGGAAGAAGCAGATGGTTTCTGCCCCTTGCTTGTCTGCTGCGATTCCAGGTCTGCTCTCGACGGGATCGCATTTGGATCAGGGGAAAATATGGACCTCATCCTCCGAATACGAGGGTTAACATCCACACTTCAGGATGCAGGCCGTCCTGTGACGGGAGCCACGAATTACCCAAAAGTACCCAAAAGTACCTAAAAGTATAGCAAATAAGGGTAAAATCTTAACGAATATCTGTTATACATACACAAAACATGTTTAATAATATTTTTAGTGTAATTTTGTAAAAATAATTTGTAAGGTGAAATAATAAACAGCGAAAAACTTTCAGTATTGGCGAACGCTAAATTCCAAAGAGTTCGTGAACAAGGGAGATAACTCAGATCCATCGTGATGCACTTCGCTAACCTAACCTAACGAAAAGTAAATCCTACGGATATGTTAAATACCACAAAGTAACAGAAACATCGGTAATTATACCTCCATTTTGGATAGGTGACTATGGAATTTAGCGTTTTTCGCTGTTTATTATTTCATTATTTTGACTACATTTCAATGAAAACATTATTAATAATAATAATAATAATAATAATAATAATAATAATAATAATTAACGGTTTATTGAAAGAGCTTGGCAGCCAGAAGGCTGAAAATATACAGTTACATATTTGGGGAATGGGTTACGAATTACAAATAATATACAAGTAACATAAGTGACACAAATAAGACATATAATAACTAGATGGTGAAAAGCTCAAACTACAGTTCATTTCAACATAGTGACAGTGCAAGGAGTAGTGTTTACTGGGAGTGAATACACTGATTTATTACAAGTTATTGATAATTTTTACAATGGTTGGGACTGGGCTGTTCTTATAGCGATCAGTTCGTGCACGTATGGGCTGGATGCGGTTGTGGTGTCGAACAGCAATTCTCGGACTAGGGATCTCAGGTGGTAGTAGGAGCCGGTGTCGGAGATGGTGTAGAAGCTTCTTACCAAATTTGCAGATGAGGTCGTGGTGATGGTCAGTGAGAGTCGAAAGGGTCAGTGTGTTGAGCGCTTCTTGATATGTGGAGTAGGAAGGGGAGAGAATAATCTTGCATGTCCTCTTTTGCACTCTTTCTAGGTGTTTGCGTTGTGTGGCATTTAGGGAGGAAGACCAGGTGGGGGAGGCATAGGTGAGCTTGGGAAGTATGAATGTTGTGTAAACACTGAGGAGTTCGTGTGCAGGAACTCCGAGGGACTTGAGTCGGCGGAGGAGGTGGAGACGGAAACTGGAGGATTTGATAACTTCACTGACGTGTGGTTTCCAATTTAGTTTGTTGTCTATGGTGACGCCGAGGAGCTTCGTGGAATCTACAACCTGGAGTGTGTTCGGACCTAGAGTAATGGAAGGAGGTGGGACAATGTCGGAGGAGAGGTTGATGTGCATAACCATGGTCTTGGTATGGTTGATGGTGACATGGTTGTTGGTGGCCCAGTTTTGGAGACTGTTCAATAAATCCTGAAGGGCGGTATAGTTGGGAGCAGAATTGTTGACGCTGATCCCAATGGTGGAGTCGTCGACATATTTCCAGCGAGCAGGGGTTTCACTTAGGGCATCATTGATGAGCATAAGGAAGCAGAGTGGCCCCATCTTGGTGCCTTGGGGGACGCCACAGGTGAGTGACTGAAAGGTGGAGACAGCCCCTCGGAAGCGTACAGCTTGGCGTCGGTTACTGAGGAAGTCTGTAAGCCATGGTATAAGACTTCTCCGAAGCCCGAGGTCAATAGCTTTGTTGATGATTATATTGTGGTTGACTAGGTCGAACGCTTTAGTGAAATCAATGAAGGCGATAGCTACAGACGTTTTTCGTTTCTCGAGATGGCGGTATATGTAATCGAGAAAGCTGACAAGACAGTGAGTGGTGGAGGAAGTTTTCATGTTGCCAAATTGCTGAGGGTCTACGACTCCTGCAATATCAGCATAAGCCCAGTCGAACACAAAACTTTCACAGATTAGGCTGGGTATTGGGGTGATTGCAATAGGTCGTAGCTGATTTAAGGATTGTGGGCTGGTTGACTTGGGCACTGGTGATACATAAGAGGTCTTCCAGTCAGCTGGGCATCTGGCTTGACTGAGAGAAGCATTGATGATGGAGCATAGGGGTTTAGCAAGCTCCGGGGAGAACTCCTTGAAGAGTTTCATTGGTAAGTCAATGGGGATGGTAGAGCGTTTTAATTTTAGTTTGTCCAGGCGTTTTGCTACTTCAAATTCTTCTACTAAGTCAGTGGGAAGGGGGGCTGGTAGGTAAGCAGGGAGAGTGGTTGTGTCAAGCCGGGGGAGCGTCTGGCATATAGTAGCGAAATGGTTATTTGTTTGTTCAGCTGTGTCAACATTAGTGAGATGGCTAAGGAAGGGGAGGGGGTGTGTCTTATTGTTTAGTCCACAGAGTTCTTTAAGCTTACCATACCATTGACTGATGTTGGTCTGCTTCAGGTGTTGTAGTTTGGTTGGGTAGTGGGACTTCTTTGCAGTGCGTATTTCGCGGATGACTCGGTTGTGAAGGGACCTGTAGCGGATGTGGTCATTGAGATGAAAGGCTCTGTCTCTCTGTTGCATAAGTCTTTTGATCCGAGGTGTGATCCAGGGCAAGTCAGCTGGGTGAGATCTGACGGACTTCTCGGGGAAGAAGTGGTGGTGAGCTTCCGTGGTGGTGTTGGTATAATTTATCCATTTGGTTTCCACGTCATCCACGCTAAGTACTTCAGTCCAGGGATGGTGAACTATCCACTGCCCAAAGAGGCGCACTGCAGAGTCAGTAATCGGCCTGTAGGTCTTGATGTAGGGTCTCTGTACTTGAGTGGGAGTGGCAGCTGGGGACCAGAGCACTGATAAGTGTGTGCTACACCCGATAGGAGGCATTGGTTGAGGTGGTTGGTACTGGTCCGCTAAGTCAGTTAAGATAAGGTCAAGGGTATTTTGACCGTGTGTGGGGAAGGTTACAACTTGTGATAGTGATAGCTGGTCCTGGATATCAGTGGTGTCAATTTCATTAAAATCCCCACATAATACTAACTTGGCACATGGGTACCTAACTCTGAGGTGGTCTGAGGTGGTGATGAGATGATTGATAAGAGTGTCTCTGGTGGGTGACCGAGGCGGATGGTATGCCACACAGATTATGATGGAAGCAGTGTTGCGCGGGTGGGCCCGTAGCACGACCATACCCATAATGCTTCCACATCTGCTGGGACTTGAACATCCAGGCGTGACGGGCGTAAGTCATCTTGACAGAAGAGGGCAACGCCTCCGCGTCTATGTGAATGAAGGTGATGAAAGAGTTGATATCCCTCAATATGACACGTTTCAGGCACAATTTGCCAAGCCTCACATATGGCAACGACGCTCGCGGCGGCTGACCTGACTGTAGTTGCCAGCTCGTCGAACTTGTTAGCTAGGGAAGTGACGTTGGATAGCAGTAAAGACGGGAGATCATACCATATCCGTGGAACTTCAGTGTGGTGGTATGGTCTGTCAGGGGTGGGTTTCTCCGGTTTCCTAGTGGAGGTTACGGTTCTAATGGGCTTATGTGTATGACGGCCTTGTCTACGGCTCCGCGCGTGGAATATGTTCAGTGACTTGAGTCGCGCGATAACACTGCCATCAGGATAACCGTTCCCACGCTTTAGATGGTACAGAGTGAGTCGGGAGTAAGTGATTGGTGGCCATCTGTTGAAATCTGTTGTGGGCGGACGGAAGTGTTCGTCACTGACGGCACTTTGAGGGCCACTGACACTGGTAGACATCTGTTAATATTTGTCAGTCGTAAAGACCGTGGGTCTTTGTCCCTGGTGCTTGGGGTCGCCGACACAGTTATCACGATATATGTAAACACGTCGGTGGTCCTTGTCACTGGCACTTTAAAGGTGACCGATAAAGTGCCCACTGTCTGACGTTTCCTTGGGGTGCACTATCGAGCACTGTATGATAATCACTTATTGCACTGATGACTTGAATGCTTTGCTGAGAAAGTTCCTTAAGTGCACTATAGGAACACTGCTCCGTAATCAATCGTTCACTAATCACTAGAATGTTTTGCTGAATAAATCCCGGTGTAGTAAGGCTGGTAGGGCGTTGGGGTATAGCAGGGGGAGTGGGCAGGGCCAAACAGACTCGGCCTGGCTGCTAAAACCGGGAGCGCCTTCGGGGCACGTCTTGTCTCACCGACGGTTTTATTGATGTAAAACATATTTTCGTTAAGATTTTACCCTGATTTAATATACTTTTGGGTACATTTGGGTAATTCGTTGGACCGTCCTGTGACATTCCTATGGATACCCAGTCATGTCGATATCTTGGGGAATGAGGCAGCAGATGGCCTTGCCAAGACTGACTGCAACAAGGCCACACCTGACTAGGTTGTTCCTCGAACACTTTTACAGCTTAGGACCCAAATTCGCCGCAAACAGAGAGAAGCTCGGGAAGCAGCCATCCCCCTGGACTCCCCGCTCACCTGGTACGATGTCCTCCGTAAACTTCCTGACCACTCGTATGTCTATGGGAAAGGGTCGCGGAAAAGGGACGTGATTGCTGCCCGTATCATCATTGGGTATGACTTTGCTTGGGAGATTGGTATCCCCGCATCCCCTGAGCAACGCTCTTGTGCATTATGCATAAGACCAGACAGCCGCACCCTTATCCACTACCTCCTAAGATGTCCCCACACACAACGCTTCTGTGACACCTGCTGGACCATCACCCCACGACCCCCTGACGGAGACACGATGATCCTCCTCATACTGGCCAGATATTATGTAAATAACATTGATTATGTGTTAAAGGAATATCCTTCCTTCCTTCCTTCCTTCCTTCCTTAGGCTTTAGTAAGCCCCTTTATAATATTCATACTGTATATACTTGACACTTGCCAGATGCTTCTGGTGTTATTGTACAGGGGATCCTAGTGACAGCACTAGGATCCCGCTTCCTCTATCAAGGAATAAGCAATTGAAATTGAATTGAATTGATCCAAGTGATGCGCTAGGTATTTACACTATCAAGGGCAAATAATTATATTGGAAATGTTGGTTAGTGATCCCATAACATAATTTACTTCAGCAATAGCAGCATATGGGCCCCGGTGACGATACCCACCACTCTTACCCTAACAAAAACTTCAACTGAACAAGGTGTTTAACATGAAATAACCAGGCCGATAACCCTCATGTATGTATGTATGTATGTATGTATGTATGTACGTACGTATGTATGTATGATTCTTAATCAATAAATTCATACCAAATCAAGGTTCCAGTACAGGTTGATAAGTACCCTGCACTGCAACAACAATGTACCGATACTAATTCTAGGATTTTATTCATATATCCACATATTAGCTTAGGTTAATAGCCATCTTAATAGCAGTATTATATGTCTATCCACATGATAACTTTGGTTAATAGCCATCTTAATAGCAGTATTTTCTGTCCGAGCCACGGCATCCACAAATCCTGTAAACACGGCGGAGAGCTACACTACCGGCTCCTCCTCCTCCCTGCCCACGGTACAAAAACACAACTTATCACCTTACCTTCACTCAAATGCTAATAACCACAACGTAGAGTCCTGGAAGTCCTCACGACTCCACAAACACGAGGTAATCCACAAACAGCAAACGTAAAACATGGAAATAGCGATCAAATACTGTATGACCACACCCACACATGTTGCCGCCACCACTGCCGTACCTCTAATGATCACTGGCGAGTGGCGAACCCGAGGTGCTTCGATTCCTTAATTCATTGGTTCGCTTTACTGATTCATATGAAAATAATCGACTGGACGGCAGAAAGAACACCATACATGATTAGTCCGTCATCTATAATCTCATTAATTTTCTTAAATCACTTCTATCCAACATTAGCTAAAATAAAAATGATAATTATTAACGAAAGATAGTCATGAGTTTCCAAGCTTCGTCACCGATCCGCTCTTACGTCACTAAACTAGTCCACAACCAAACACGCAGTTGGCTTCTACGGTTAGCATAAGCGTAATACTTCCATTACTATTTTTATTATTATTACTATTATTATTATTATTACTATTATTATTATTATAAATATCATTATTATTATTATTATTTGGGGTTTTAGGCCTTGAGACGTGAGTTAATGTTCGACTGATGACTCGCTCTTTGCTCATGAAGAATATCAAAATCATCAAATATTAATTTATTTTTCTTTCTAGGGTGTGTAGATGGAAGGAAGGATGTGTGGATTGGAGGTAAGGTATGTGGATGGGAGGAAGGATGTGTGGATTGGAGGTAAGGTATGTGGATGGGAGGAAGGGTGTGTGGTTGGAGGTAGAGTGTGTGGTTGGAGGAAGGGTTTGTTATTTATTTTAAATTGTTTGGCTCTCTGAGGCTGGCTTGAGGTTTACGGCTGACTAGCTGAAGTGAACGGCTGGCTGGCTAAGGTGAATGGCTAGCTGGCTGAGGTAAATATCTGGCTGGCCAAGAACCCCACCAAACAGATCCTCAATGCCAGACAGGCTGCATGTCGTCATTGGCAAGTACTGGGCAAGAACTGGCTCCAGAATGTATCTGCACCTGCGCCAGTGTTGGTCAAGTCTGGTCTTGAAGGAGCTCACTCTCGGTGCTGTCACACTCTCTGGCAGAGTGTGCCAAGAGTTTACAAACTCAGAAAAAGTTTGCCTTGACAATTTTCCGAACTTGTGGCTATAAGCTGTGACCACCCGCCCCGCTAGGCTAGTGGGGCACGTCCCCAGCTCCAGGTATGAACCCTCGACTGGGTAATGCCCTCTGAGTTGTTTATAAGCTTCAATTAAGTCGCCCCTTGACTACCTGCAGTATAAGCTAGGCAATTCCTGTAGGGGGGAGGGATATAAAATTTGCCCCACTTAAGAGTTTGATAAAAAACAAACAAATATGAAAAGCACTATGAGTGTATTGCATGTGGAGATTAAAGATTCACATGGTATACTGTGTGTGTAAACTGAGAATATGAACAAGTACTGTGTGTACTTGTACTGTACAGTACCTGAACCTGCTCCAGTGTTGGTCAAGTCTGGTCTTGAAAGAGCTCACACTCGGTGCCGTCACTGTTTTTTGGACTTGTGGCTTCTTCAACCGTGAGCTGTGACCTATGTGGGGCGGGCGTCCACCAGTTACGGGTAAGTACCCTCGACTGAGTAGTGCCCTCTGAGATGTCCCAACGGGACGAAGAAACATGGTTAATGGAGACCGAATATACAAAGGACTTGGGTGTGTATGCTGACAACGAACTGAAGTTCTCGGGCCATTGTGAGAAGAAGGTGAATCAAGCAACTAAGTTAGTTAAGTAGATCCGTCCTTCGTAACTCTTCAAGAGTGAGGTGCTTCTCTCTCTGGAGTACTGTCACTCCATCTCGTTCCCGAGATATGCTAGAGACTGTCAGTTGATTGAAAATGTCCAAAGGAGAGCCACCAGACTGGTGCCTACGCTATGGCATCTCAGTTACCCAGAGGGATTAGAGCGCCTGCAACTACCTAGTTTATACTGTAGACGGGCAAAGGGTGACCTAATTGAAGCTTATGAACATCTATGAGGGCACTATTCAGCCGAGTGTCCATACCTGTAACTGGCGGACGCCCGCCCCACTAGGGGTCTGATTACAGCTCTAGGTTGAAAAAGACACAAGTCCAGAAAATTGTGAGAACAAACTTTTTCGGAGTGAGAATTATAAACTCTTCGAACAATGTGCAAGAAAGTGTTGTGTCTGCGCCGAATGTGGGTTGTTTCAAGACCAGACTTGACCATCACTGGCGTAGGTACAAATATATTCTGGAGCCAGTACATCCCCAGTACTTACCAACAATGGGTAAATGAGACTTCCCAGTATTGCCCACAGTGCATAAAAGAGACATCCCAGTACAGAGACGACCGACCGCCCAAGCGGTGTTGTCAAGTCTGTTGCCATATGGCATCACAAAAATTGTGACCAAGTCCCAGGTTGCTGATCTGTCTTTCTGTCTCATTTACACACATAAGAACATAAGAACATAAGAATGGAGGAAACTGCAGCGGGCCTATTGGCCCATACTGGGCAGTCCCGTTTACACCCAACCCCTATTGCTCATATGAGCATCCAACCTATGTTTGAAGCAATTCAGCGTATTCCAGTTAATGATGATATTTGGTAACTTGTTCCATTCATCCACTACTCTGTTTCCAAACCAGTGTTTACCTATTTCACGCCTAAATCTAAATTTGTCTAATTTAAAACCATTGTTACGAGTTCGCTCCTGGTTGGATAATTTGAGTACCTTTGTAATGTCCCCTTTGTTTAGCCCTGCCTTCCACTTATAGACCTCTATCAGGTCGCCCCTCGCTCTACGTCTCTCAAGGGAGTGCAAATTAAGATGCTTTAACCTGTCTATGTACTCAAGGTTCCTAATGCCCGGGATTAGTCTTGTCATTCTCCTCTGAATTCTTTCCAAGGATTCTATATCCATTCTGTAATACGGTGACCAGAACTGAACTGCGTAATCCAGGTGTGGTCTCACAAGAGCAAGATACAGTTTTAGGATGACCTCGCTAGTCTTGTAACTAACACTCCTTTGTATGAACCCAAGTACTTTATTAGCCTTGTTACGAGCAAAAACACATTGTTTACTTGGCTTAAGGTTCCTACTTATCATTACTCCTAAATCTCTCTCGAAGTCGGATTTCTCTATGGCATCGTTGTCCATCTGGTATCTGGTTTCCCTGTTTACATCTCCTATACTGAGTACTTTACATTTGTCGACGTTGAATTTCATCTGCCATTTTTCAGACCATTCGAAAAATTTGTTTAGATCTTCCTGTAGTTTTGCCGAGTCCTCGTCAGATTTGATAACACGTCCTATTTTAGTGTCATCAGCAAATTTACTTATGTTGCTGTCTATGCCGATATCTATGTCGTTTATGTATATAATAAATAATAATGGTCCAAGTACTGAGCCTTGGGGAACTCCACTTGTGACGTTGCTCCAATGGGACTTAGTGCCGTTAATGCTCACTCTCTGTTTCCTGTCCTATAACCACGCCCTAATCCATTTAAGGATGTCACCTTTGATGCCATGAGCTTCTACCTTTCTAATTAGTCTTTCGTGGGAGACTCTGTCGAAGGCTTTGCTAAAGTCGAGATATACCACATCATAATTGTGCCCCTCGTCCACCAATTCGAAAACTGATGAAAAGAATGTTAATAGATTAGTTAGGCAAGAACTTCCGCTTGTGAAGCCATGCTGGGAATCATTGATCAATTGGTGCTTCTCCAGGTGATTTCGAATAGAGTTTGAAATGATTGCTTCCAGTAATTTGCCTACTATTGATGTTAGACTGATTGGGCGGTAGTTAGAGGATAGTGATCTATCCCCCTTCTTGAAAATCGGTATTGCATTCGCTATCCTCCAGGATTCTGGTACTACACCTGCTTTTAAGGACATGTTAAACAACTTTGCTAAGGGCATACTAAGCTCTTCCTTACATTCCTTTAATACTCTGGCAAATATCTCATCAGGACCAGGTGACTTATTAGGCTTTAGTTTGTCTATTTGCTTACTAACATCGTTACTAGTCACTACTATCTCACTTAATTTGTTTTCTTCACTATCTCTGAATAGAGTCCGTGCCTCAGGTATCATGTTTAAATTTTCGGTGGTGAAAACTGTTGAAAAATATTTATTCAAATTATTGCTCATTTCTCCGTCGTTATCAATGAGCTCGCCGGAGTCTGACCATATTGGTCCAATCTTTTCTCGTGTTTTAGTTTGGCACATTTGGTAGAATCCTTTGGGGTTTGTCTTTGCCTCCCTTGCTATCCTTACCTCATTATTCCTCTTTGCTTTCCTTATCTCGGTTTTAACCCTACTCGCCAATACCCTATAATAGTCCAGGAGGTGAATTTCGCCACGATTTATCCTTCTACCTATAGCCTTCCTTTGGCCAATGATGTTCTTTAAATAATTATTTATCCATTTAGGGTCGTTGTTGTCTGATCTGAGTTTCTTGTATGCTATGTTCTGCCTTTGTGCATTAAGTAACTCACTATTTAAATTGTCGTGGAACTCGGCAATCTCAGATCTCGTTATCAGGTCCGTGTCATCTGTCAGGTTCACGGCCAAGTGCGACACCCCCTCTCTCAGCTGCCTCTTTAAACTGTCAAAGTTTGCCCTTCTCAAATCTGGTACTTTAGTGGAATTTTCCTTACATCTGCCCTGAAAATCTAACTGGAATCGAATTTCTTTGTGATCGCTGTTTGCAAGTTCGTTCCCTACCTCGACATTGCTAATGAGGTTTTCTCTGTTCGACAGAACTAAATCCAGTATATTATTACCCTGTGTGGGTTCGGTTATATGTTAACTTAGGAAACAGTCCTGGATCGTCTCGAGAAAATCCTCTGATTCTGAGTTACCCGTAAGGTCAGTCCAATCTATTTACAGGGTTTCAATTGTTTCTCTTACTTGATAACACAACATACATATATTGTTTCTCACTTGATATATTTTTTTATTTTTGTATTTCTTTATGGTTCTTTATTATTATTATTATTAGTAGTAGTAGTAGTAGTAGTATTAGTATTATTAGTATTATTATTATTACATTTTCGCCCCCTAGGCTTCGATGTGGGTCAGTGACCTGTGCCCAGGTGGGCTAATCCCCGCAAAAAAAAAGTAAGAGAAACAATTGAGACCCTGCAATTGTGTGTAAATGAGGCAGAAAGACAGATCAGCAACCTGGGACTTGGTCACAATTTTCGTGATGCCATATGGCAGCAGGGTCTACCATTAGACAACACATTATGCTTCCAATATGTTCCCAGGCGGTAGTACCACCCTGTTTGTCTTATCCTGTTGGCGGTGCGTAACATAAAGAAATGTCGCGGGCTCACGTTTTCCATCCCTTCAGGATTTTGAAAGCTTCAATGAGATCTGCCCTATTGTGTCTTGTCTGAAGGGTTGTTAGTCCTTAGGTCCTCAGTGTATTTGGATAATAGAGATAACATAGTTCCGGAATCATTTTAGTCAGTCTGTGTTGCACCTTTTCTAGGGATATTAGGTCCTTCTGTAGATTGGGTTTCCATGCCTGAATACAGTACAGTAATTCACACTGGAACGTACAACGCGCAAGATTTATACAGTTGAAGGAGAATTTTCCTATCTTTGTATTGGAAGGTGAATGATCTATCACAACGCCTAGATCTTTCTCCTTATTGACAGTATCCAGGAAAATTATATTAACAGAATAGTTGAGGTTAGAGTTGTCGTATCCTACGTGTAAGGTCTTGCATTTTGTAATGGTTAGAGCATTTGTCAGTCTCGAGACCATTTGAACAGCTTGCAGGTCTTTCTGTGTTGTTGTGATGCCGCCTTGACATGCTCTGTAGTTTTCATCTCTGTCATTTATGTAGATAACAAACAGGGTGGGTCCAAGGATAGGGCCTTGTCACTTTTAATGTTGTGTATCTTTTTACCTTAATAAATAATTTCAGGGAGTGAATTTGCCAGGAGTGAAATGCATGGGTGATATAACTTTTTCGGGGGTGAGAATACAGGATTAAATAACCGGGAGTGAATTCTCCCTCAAGCGTGTTAACCCGGGACTACCGGTTACATAGTTGCGACACTACAGTACATGCACTTGGACGCCCAGAAATTATTTTAGACCTTCATTTCTTTAATAAATTTCATTTTGCACCCTTATCTGAGCCATTTATACCGCCATGTCTGTCTTGCATAGAAGGGAGAGTGAGCATCAATGCTTGTAGCCAAAGTGGGTGCGGGTCATTGCCTTCCCAAGCGGGGTTGGGTAGCCCCACCCTCTTTTTTCTTAATTATAACATCGTGGCTTATATGTGAAAATGGAAACATTAGTTACACTTCGGTGTTTCATAAATTAAACACAATGCGATACACAAGGAGTGATGGGAGATGATGCAAGGGGTGCGGGGGGGGGGGGGCAGGGCTGGTGAAGGAGTAAGCGTGGGTAGGCAACCCAAGATTTGACTCACAGCAAGGTTACCAGTGACAACACACTGTCGTTGTGCCCGCCAGTGTGACACACGACACTGTCCTGAACGCGGCTGGATATTTGTTCCTCTACTAACTCAGACTTGCCAAGCCATGGATTTTATCGTAACAAAGAGAATTAAAGTGGAAAATGAGGTGAGTTAATATGTTCAGTTTTCTGTTGCGGGGTGTTGATCCACACTATGAGAGAGTTGTTCAGAAGTATAAATAATAATATACCTGTACATGTCATTAACCTTTGTAGCAGTGTTGACGAGTCATGTATGTATGTATGTATCTTGATAAAATCACACGGGAAAAGGGAAACAACGGAGCACCTTAGCTTTCGTCTTTATTCAAGACATCTTCAGAGGCAACTGGATTACGAGTACGAGTACGAAGTCTTTAGTTAAGAGGTGAAAGAAGCTTATTAGGGGTTGAGGAAAAAGTGGTGAAACTTAAATACAGCAGGAGTAGAAAGAATCTGGGCTCAACCAGATCGCTTCATCTTTCTTATTGGTGTTTTATCTTTGTTCTGCTCCCTTGGGTCGTCAGACCGTTGTATTAATATTGGTTTATTTATATAATGCTGCTTATTATTATTATTTTTATTATTGTTGGAGTTAGTGAGCTCGCCCAGGTCCTTGTGTAACTGGGAGGGTAGTCACAATTTTTTTTTTTTTTTTTTTTTTTTTTTTTTGGAGGTGTTAGTTAAGTATTAGTTGTGTTAGTCTAAAGGTACACTGTATGGAGAGGCCTGCCAGGTTCTTAGTGGAGCTGGTAGGTCACTCTCATCTTTATTCCTCTATTAGTGTTTTATGTGTAAATGTGTATATTAGGGCAGGAGGTGGTTCAATTACTTCTTCCTGGCTAATGTAGCTGGGAGGGTAATCACATTATTATTATTATTATTTTTTTTTTTTTTTTTTTTTTTTTTTTCGGAGTTAGTGAGCCCGCCCAGGTCCTTGTGTAGCTGGGAGGGTAATCACATTTTTTTTTTTTTTTTTTTTTTTTTACTAAGATGTTAGTTCAATGTTAAATGTTAATTATTAAATATTAGTTATGTTAGTCTAAAGGTACACTGTATGGAGAGGCCTGCCAGGTTCTTAATGGAACTGGTAGGTCACTCTCATCTTTTATTCTCTCTATTAAGGTTTTATATGTATATTGGGGCAGGAGATGGTTCAATTACTTTCTTCCTGGCTGATTTAAATCAGCTGTGTTCTTGGAATTCTTCGTTGTCTATATTATTTATCCAGTTTTGATATGTTTCTGTGTTAAGTTCAGTCACTTTTTTCCAAATATTTACAGCTTTGTTGTGTATATCTACATTGATTGCTAAGAGATTTGCTCTCTTATGTAGCTGTTCATTACTGATGTGGTCTGTATATTTTATGTTATATATAAATCTAAGGGCTATATTTTGTACTGTTTGTAACCTTTTAATTCTCGTTTTACTAAGGGTGTTCAATGGGATGGGTGGGTAGTCCATAATTGATTTGACAAGGGCAATATATATCTTTCTCTTGTTATTAATGCTAAGGTTCTTAAAGCGTTTTATTTTTGATAATCTTATTCTTGCCTGTCGTTCTTTATCTTTTAAGTATGTTATATATCCTCTTTTTGTTAGTTTTAGTCCAAGCATCCTGCCTTCAGTGTCGTATGGGTATAGTTCCTGGTCGACTATTACTGGACTTGTTTTATTCTTGGCTATTGGTATTATCTTGAATTTGTTCTTATTTGTCCTGATTTTCCATTTTTTCTCAAAATCATTTATGTTTTTTATCGCTCTTACCGTGTAAAGTGCCATAAATTGGGTTGATTTTCCTGGGTATGATACTATTTGAGTAATATCATCAGCAAACATTACATATTCGCTAAAGGGGGTAGGTTGAGGTGTGTCTGAAGTATAAATTGTATATAGTGTTGGAGAAAGGCATCCTCCTTGAGGTACTCCACTCTCAAGATTAAACATAGTTCCCAAAAAGTTTCCAATTTGAATTTGTGCTCTCCTACCATCTAAATAGTTGCACAATATTCTTAGCAAGTATTCATTAAGTCCCAGTTTTAATATTTTATATTTTAAGCCTAAATGCCAAACCTTATCAAAGGCCTTAGAAACATCCCTTAAAATTATATTGATCTGGTTACCCTTGCTTTTTTCTATTGCAATTATTTCCGTTATTATGGCTATTGCAGTTAGGGTATTTCTATTGGGCATAAATCCATGTTGTCTATTGTTAGTTTTCCCATGTTGTGTTAAAAAGGCTATAAGTCTTGTATTTAAAATTTTTTCCAATAGTTTCCCAGTAATTTCTAATAAAGATATTGGCCTGTAGTTTAATATTTCCTTATTGTCCTTACCCTCCTTCGGAATAAATATCATTTTAGCATATTTTAGTTTCTCTGGAAAGTAACCAGTTATTAAGCATGCGTTATAAATGTTTAATAGTGTATTTAAAATGTTTTCAGGTAGATTCATGATCATATTTCGTGTAATACCTGTGAGCCCAGGGGCTTTTTCCTTAAACTTCCTCAGACAGTGCATCATTTCTCCCATGGTTATTATTTGATTATTAGGTAATAAGTTATAGTCTATATATTGCCTTGGGGTGATTCTATGTATATGTCTTCCCATTTCTTCTTCTATCCTTTCTTCGTGTTCACTATCAAAATCTTCATTTTCCTCATCTGATATTTTAAAAACTTTTACCCATTCCCTTTTGAATGCTGACTCTTGTTCATTTTCCTCGTGCAATTTTGTTCCATTTTGGTCTTTAATGTATGGTGTTTTTTGCTTGTTGTGCCCCATCATCTTGTTTATGGAAGTCCAAAATGTTTTTGTGTCTTTAGTCATGTCAGCCGCCATTATAATATCATTCCATTTTTTATTGTTTGCTTCCTTACATGCGTCTCTTAATTTTATCTGTAGTGCTATCTGTGTCGTATATAGCCATCTGTTACTGCCATGTCTTTCCATATACCTGTTTATTTCATTGTAATAGGTCTGGATTAATTTAACTTCTTCTGGTAGTCTGTTGTTGGGTAATGTTCTAAAGTGTGAAGTAGGAGTGTGTTTGGTTATAGATGTTTTTATTGCTGAGTGCAGTCTGTCCATTTCTGAGTCTATATCTTCTGTTGTTTTCCCTTGTAGGTTAATCGAGTGGTGACTACTTAAGTCGTCTTTGAAGCTGTCCCAGTCTGTTTTACTCATTTTCAGTCTCTTTTTTATTGGTATCTGTATGGGGCTTGTTGACAGTGTTAGTATAATTGGCAGATGGTCACTGCCTGTAAGAGGTCCCTGTATTATATGGTAATTGAAAAAGGCTTTGTTGTTGGTAAAAATTTTGTCTGGTGTCGATTGTGTATTGTGATTTCTCCAGGTTGGAAAGTTAGGACCCAGATGATTGATTTTCCCTAAATTTATTAATTGATTAAGGGCGTTTCCCACGTTATTATTTGTATTGTCAAAAATCCTATGTCTGGCGTTAAAGTCTTCTAAGATGTACATCGGATGACTACTGTTAGCCAATTTTAATAGGTCTTCTATAGGTAAGTTGGGTCGTCTCGGTGGCAGATAAGTAGTAGCAATTATTACGTCTCCTTGAGTTGTATTTATTTTTATTGCTAGAAATTCATCCTGGAAGTCATCAATTAGTTTAAATTTTAAGTTTCTTTTAACCGCTATAGCTACTCCGTCATTTTTCTCGCCCGATTTGTTTCTTTGGTTTACATAATAGTTAAAGAGTTTTATGTTGTTGTTTTCTGTCTCACCGTGACTGTTTATTAGTATAATGTCAGGGTCAATTTCTTGATATATATTACTTAGGTTAATTCTCTCGGTGTTCCAGTTTCTTACGTTGTGTTGTATTATTCTTAAAGTTCTTACTGTTTGTCTATTGTCCATTATTTCTTATACTTGGATTGTGACTGTTGAAGTGGAGACCTATCATCCTGTTTCCCGCTTCTGACTCTTCTAAACTCTGACGGGTCTACTATTTTAAAGTCATTGGTCGTAATCTTTAGTTTGTCCGTAGTAATTAGTGACCAGACGTAATCTTCACTTAGGGATTTTTCTTGATATGTCCACTTGTATATCCCTCCTTCACAGTTTTTTACTATTGTCCCTCCTGTTGGTCTCGATGTTGGGATTCCATGTTTTGTTGTAGTGATAACTTTTAATCCAATATCTTCAGCAGATTCAGGTTGTATATTGTGTTCAGTTTCCATCTTATCTTCTCTCCTCCTACTCCTTTGTCTTGTAGTCTGTCCTTTTGTTATTTCTATTTTCTCTTTGTCACTTCTAGTCATTTGTCTGGGATCTCTATCAGTCGCTTGTGTTCCTTGTGTATCAGCTGTTGCTCCTTGCTCAAACCTTTGTTTGTCTAGCTGTAGTCTTTCTCTCAGTTCGCTTGCGTATGTTGCCTGAAATAGTTTTTCGGATTGTGGATCCTCTGGAAATATCATCTCTGGTAGGTTATTCAATTTAAACATTTTCCTTAATTCCTCATTGTATGATCCGGGTGCAATGATATTGTGCAAATGTGCATGGATCATACTAATCATTACCTTATCATGTATTGGCTCACTTAGGTTTAATATGGTGGATTCTGGTCTATGAGCCTCTTGGACCGCTCTCTTGGCTATTTCGACGTATGTCGTATCCTTCTTGTCTTGTTCCTTTTTCCTTTTTCCTTGTTCCTTGTACTTTATCATGTGTTTTTTTATTGGGCATGCCATTGCTAACGTCCTATGTCCTATGTATGCATTCCCGTTTCTCTTACAGTTGAGACAGCCAACATATGTATTCTTACATTCAGTGTAGGTATGGTCGTCGCCTGCACAATCTGAGCAGTACTTTTTTTCTTTTTCCGGACAGTCTCTCGTTGTATGTTCTTCATATTTGTAGCAGGAGAAACAAGTTTGCAGACTGATGAATGTCTCCTTCTTTATTTGATGTGGTGTGACTGACATGTTGAATATTAGAAAGCCCTGTTGTAAAACTTTCTCAGCCATTGACACTTCTTCAAAAGTAATCTTAAAAACATGAGTTTAGTCTTTTATCTTAATGACTTCTTCAATCTTCATCCACCTGTTTTGGCGTTCCAGTTCATCTTTCAGGTCTTCAGATGTCTTCCTCCCGATCTCTTGGTCGACTTGACGAACGAAAACTGATCTTTTTGCTTTTTGTTCTGGTGGCATGACAACAACAAGGCCTTCATTGTAAAATATATCTCTGGCTTCTTTTGAAAGGATTTATCTGAATCAAAGTCATCTTTACAGATTACTTTAAAACCTTCATTGGTGCTGAATATTCTTGTAAGTGGGACTTGCAATTTGTTGTAAGTGATTTCTGCCACTTTTCCCCTTCCAATAGAGTGTCCCTTATCTCTATGTTTTATTCTAATGCTTGTTGTCATCTTCTTGATTACATCTAATCCTACCTATAACACAGGGCTCCTGCCTGGGAGCAGTGACCCCGCCCCCCCCCCCCCCCCCCCCCTCTTGGACGGGCGTCGGGCTCGTAGGGTTCTGCACCCAGGTTACCTGTGACTATAGTTATGTCTAAGAAAGTTGCCACCTACCGGTGACCCCCGGACAAGGGGTGCCCTGCACTATCACAGGTTCCCTTGCCGGATCGACCGTATCGCTAAGTCCCGCCTCCCGTTCAAAGAACGGAGTGCATGAGGGGGATGAAAAAAGGAAAGAAGAGGACTTAGAGAGTAGAAACAGCCTACCTACCACGCCACGTTCGGTTAGCCGTTAGCCAATCAGAGCACCGCAGTAAACGTGCATGTATCACGCCACCGTGGGGCACCACTGATTGGCCAATCCAGGACGTAGACGCACGGGTAGTAGTCAAAATTTGGGGAGCCCAAATATTTGTTTTCCAGAAGTTGGAATTTTCCGTACAATCTGTGATGGTAATTACGCCGTCACTATGTTGAGTAAGTACAATCACAAGGATTGAGTGTCCTATCACAACAAAGTTGCAGACTGCTCAAACATGCAGCAAAAGAGGCAGGTCTTCGCAGCTCCAGGTCCAGCATTCAACTGGATTACATGGACAGAGAGAGGCTTAAATATACAGGGTGACCTTAAAAACATGAGGTCAGGTCATAATGATGTCATCCACTAATCCCCACACCAACACACACGTAGAGGAGCTTAAGAGAAGGGGGGTGACGTGACTAGTCAGGTCAGGTCAAAAATAAGGGACCCACTAAATAACTATCATACATCTAGATCAAAGGTTTTCAAAGCATTCTTAACCTTGGGCCACTGACAAATAAATTTATGTAACATATTATCAGTTTTGAACTGACCATCACTAAGGTTTATTGATTTTAATTCCTTAATCAAACTAGCTTCAACCAAAAGCCTTTCTGTGACACAAGATGATTTAAATACTTCTAAGCTTTTTTCCCAAGCAATGGGATGATTATTATTCCTAACATGAACGAACAAGGCACTGCTTTCAGATGCAGTTCTGATATTATACTTATGTTGTTTGATTCTGAGCTGCAGTTTTTCCTGTCTGTCCTACATAATTACAATTACATTTGCTACATGGAATACAATAAACACTTCCATTTACATTCAAACTTGGGCTATTTCTTATTAACATATTGGTAATGGTTGAGTCATACTTGAAAACAACATTAATATTTAGAAGCTTGAGGGACCGAACTAACGGGACAAATTCATTATGATAGGGCAGTCAAAATATTCTTAAGTGTAGGAACTTGTCTGGCTTGAGAGGAATGAAAGGATTTTTTAGCCCTTTTAAAACAACGATCAACAAACACAGAAGGGTACCCGAGTTTCTGTGCAATGGAACGAATGTTATGTCTTTATTTGTTTGTCACTGAGGAGTTTCAAACTTGTTTATCCTGATAAATATGGAACCTTGGTTTTTGGCAGTCTATCAGCTTCACTATCTGATAACCATAGACCAAGTAAGGTCTTTAATATTTTGTTAGGGGATGGTCTCCACCTCATCTGTGTGACAAGCTCAATTTTTAAGGCGCCAGAATCTAGTTTTCTTTACTTAGGTTATTAATTTTCTTATCTATCAATTTATTGTCAGTTTGGTTATTGACCCTTCAAAATGCGTTATGCATTGTGCTATTACTTTAAATGCTGAACTTCAGTGTTGAACGTTCTCCTCGAAGCCTAATGCTTAAGTTCGAGATAGGTCACAGACCAGGGAAGTGGTCTCCAAAACGTGAAAGAGGATAAATTGATACATAAATAGAAAATAAATACGGTGTATATAAATAAGTAACGCATATATATATGCATGACGTGCTATATATTGTATAAGCACAATTTTTGTAACCTGTGTGGTTGAGCTTACTGTGAAGTGCTGTTACCAAGAGCAAAGACGTTACCGATAACAAATTCCGGCTTGAATGTTATGTACACTAATACTGACACGTTCCTTGACAAGAGGGAGGAATTTGAAACACTACTGAAGGTACACCAACCCGATATAGTAGAAGTTGTAGAACTGTTGTACAAGAATGGGAGAATCGACCCGGAGGAATGTGAGTTCAGTAGTGACGGATATGACTTATTTACGAACCTTTCTCAAGTAACTTGCAAGAGGTGTGTGGTTATCGATGCTAGGCAAGACCTTAGAGCCAGCCAGATGAGGGTGTGGGGAGAAGATGTTTTTGAAGAATCAAAGTGGTGTAAAATTAAGTTGAAGGGAGAAGATGTACTTATTGTCGGGTGCATCTACAGATCCCCAACCTGCAGCTTACCAAACCAAAGGAACTTAAGAGCCTTAATTGACAATGCAGCAAGGCTCAACTCTAGCCACCTCCTTATCATGGGGGACTTTAACTATGGCGACATCGACTGGAAAAATGAGCACACGCCAAATGACCTAAATAACCCCACTACTCTATTTGTAGAAACTCAAAGATAATTTTTTGTTCCAGCATTGCAGAGGGGAGCAAACACCCAAGCCACTGGACCTCATCATAACAAACCAGGAGGGTATGGTGGCCAAACTGGAACATCTAGCCCCAGTTGGCACCAGCCACCATGTAATGCTGTCTTTCAGGTTTAATTGTTACTCAGTGCACGACATAACCAGGCCAAGGTGCAAATATTACAAGGGTAATTATGACAGGATGAGGGAGGAGATGAGGGGTATCCACTGGCCTGACTCACTGAGGCATAAGAACGCGGACCAAATCCAGTACCTCTAGAAATACAAGGAGACCACTTCACATGAACCATGCGGCGGTCGACAAAGTTAAGAAAACATAGAAATTCAAGACGTGGGTCAGGTCGAACGATGAGCTGGACAGGAGGATGCATGCAAGAGCCAGGAACCAAGCAAAGATAGAGTGTAGAAGGGCTCAAAAGGAGTTCCAGAGGCTGGTTGCAAGCGACTTCAGGACAAACCCAAAGGCGTTTTACCGCTATGCAAAGTCGAGTAGGAGTATCGGATCTGAGGGTTGATGATGGTAGGCAGTCAGAGCCTGGCCAGGACAAAGACGAGGCATTGAACAGCTTCTTTTCCTCGGAGTTCACAAGCGAGGATGCGAACAATCTCCCTGTGTTTGAGGATAGGCTGTACGATACAGCACTGACACACATTGTGTTCACAGAAGAGATTATAAAAAATAGACTGTCAAAGCTAAAGGTTCATAAAAGTCCCGGACTGGACCTGGTGCATGCCAGAGTGCTGAGGGAGTTGTGCACTGAGCTTGCTGATCCCCTGAAGATCCTGTTCAGTAAATGCCTGGATGGACAAAAGGTCCCCAGTGATTGGAAAATGGCTTATGTGAATCCTATCTTCAAGAAGGGCTATCGTTACTCCACGAATAACTATAGACCAGATCACCTAACAAGCATAATATGTAAAGTACTTGAGAGCATTATAAGAGATGCCATGATGGAACATCTACAACGAAATAACCTCGTAAATGATTGCCAACACGGTTTTATGCCGGGGCGCTCCTGCTTAACACAATTACTCAGGGTAGTCGATATTTGGACCCAAATTCTAGATCAGGGTGGTAATATCGACAATATTTACATAGATTTTGCCAAGGCTTTTGACAGTGTACCCCATGAAAGACTGAAAATTAAACTGGAAGGGTACAGGTTTCGGGAAAATGTCCTGGCATGGGTAGAGGACTTACTACATGACCGCAAGCAGTGTGTGACGATTAATGGCACGAAATTATCATGTGTACCCGTCACAAGCGGGGTACCACAAGGCAGTGTATTGGGCCCGCTGCTGTTTGTTTGCTCCATAAATGACATCCCTGAAGTGTACATTCCTCCATACAAATGTTTGATGGCGACACCAAGTTATTTCGGGAAATTAAGAACCAAGCGGACTGTGAAGAGCTGTAGAGGGATCTCTCTGAGCTTCAAGAATGGTCGAAGAAATGGCTGCTGAAATTCAATGTTACGAAGTGTAAGAGGATGCACCTGGGAGTACCAACGGTAAGGAGGCGTATCATACGTCCCAACGGGACGAAGAGACTGCATTAAATGAGACGGAATGTGAAAAGGACCTAGGTGTGTACAATACGTCGACAATGAACTGAAGTTCTCGGGCCATTGGGAGAAGAAGGTAAACCAGGCAACTAAGTTATTAGGTCTCATAAGAAGGTCGTTCAGATATCTAGATGGTCCCTCCCTCGTAACGATCTTCAAGAGTGAAGTGCTTCCCCGCATGGGTACTATCATCCCGTCTGGTCCCCGAGATATGCTAGGGACTGTCAGCTGATTGAAAATGTCCAAAGGGGGGCCACCAGACTGGTGCCTGCACTGCGGCACCTCAGCTACCCTGGGAGATTGGAGCGCCTGAACTTGCCCAGCTTGTACTACAGACGGGCAAGGGGAGATCTGATTGAGGTATACAAGTATCTCGAGTGCACTACTCAATCGAGTGTCCTTACCTGGAGCTGGCGGGCGCTCGCCCCACAAGGGGACACAGCTTAAGGAAGCCGCAAGTCCGGATAACTGTGAGGGGTAACCTTTTCGGAGTGAGAGTTGTAAACTCTTGGAACAATCTGCCAGAGAGTGTGGTGACGGCACCGAGTGTGAGCTCTTTCAAGACCAGAATTGACCAACACTGGGGCAGGTTCAGATACATTCAGGAGCCGGTGCATGCCCAGTACTTGCCAACAGTGCGTAACAGAGACGTGACCGATCGCCCAAGCAACTAACGAGCCGATCAGTGGTGAAGAGGATAAAAGTAAAAGTATAAAAGTATATGAACTCGGCTGGTGGAAACTGCAGTGGACCTATGTTCCTATGTTTGGTAACTTGTTCCACTCATTCACAACTCTATTTTCAAACTTTTGTTTATATAATTCCCGCTTAAATCTATTTATATCTAATTTAAAACAATTGCTTCGTGTTCGATCCTGATTTCATTGTCCAATTACTTCAGTTACAGCACCTTTATTTACTCCCACCTTCCGTCACATCGCCCCTTCACTCTACGTCATATACAAGAGAATACAAATTAGGCTTTTTTAACCTCACTCTATACTCAAGTCTTGTAATGCACGTAAATAACTTTGCGATCCTCTTCTGAACGCTTTCTATAGAGTCAATATCCATTCTAGAGTACGGTGACGAAAACTGAGCCGCATAATCCAAGTGTGGTCTCACATAGGCGAGATACAGTACGAGTATAGTTTTAGGACAATTGATCGCGGGCACCTTCGTGCCCAGTGAAAGTTTGAACGCTCGTGCTTGGCTAGCGTACAGCAAATGAGGGTGCGCCAAGTCGGTAGACTTGCATGGTTAATTAGGTTGCGCCAAGTCTGTAGACTTGCATGGTTAATTAGGGTGCGCCATGTCCGCAGACTTGCATCATTTTCCATCGTAAATAAAATGGTTAATTAATGCCATCCTAAAGAAACCTTCGACCACCAGGTTTGTTCCACTCTACGAATTTTTTGCGATTCTTCCACCAAGTTTGATGAAAAACGATTGTGCCGTTTCGGCTGCCCGGAACAGACAGACAGACTCACGCCTAGTCCTACAGTATATTAGATAACCTCATTTGGCTTGTTACTCACGCTCTCATATATGAACCCGAGTGCACTACTGTACTTTGTTAATCTTATTTGGGAGAAAAAAACCTGCATTGCTGTCTTGGTTTTAGGTCCCTACTTATCATTTACCCATAAATCTCTCTCCCAATCAGATTTCTCTATACGTTATTCAGCTGATAATTGTTCGTCCTGTTTCAATTCCCTTTCCTCAGAACCTTACATTGTTTCACATTAAATTGCATCTGCCATTTTTCATTCCACACTAAAAGTTTTTTGTGTCTTCAGCAAATATACTAATGTTGCTGTTAACGCCTACATGTCGTTAATAGATACAGTAAATAATAATGGTCCAAGTACTGAGCCTTGTGCCATTTATGCTGGCCCTGATTCCTGTCTCTCACCATGCCGTAATACAATTATAAGTCCCTCTCCAGTACCATGAGCCTCCGTTGTACATACTAGTCTTCCATGGGTCATAAGTGTCCATCAAGTAATTCGACAATAATTGAAAAGAATGACACTATTTTTGTCAGACTCAAACGCCACTTATGAAGACGTGTTGTGAGTCATTAATCGACGTGAGTTTCTTGAGCAGATGTCGAATACAATTTTTACCTACTGTATTGTTTCCGTTAACTTTCCCACAATTGGTGTTACACTAATTGGGCGGTAGTTTGAGGATAATGACCTATCTCCCCTGTTTGAAAATCGATATTACATTTAACTATCCTTAAGGATTCAGGCACAAAGGCCGATTTTGTGACACCAAACAAGCTCATTAAGGGCGACTTATTAGGTTTTAGTTTAACTATTTATTAACATCATTACTAATTACTACTAGCTCACTTAGTTTATTTTCTCCACTCTCTCTAAAGATAGTAGCTACCTTGGGATTATAATTAGGCTTTTGCTCGACAAAAGTGATACAATATATAATTTTCTTTTATTACTCATTTTCCCCTGCATGATATCAGTTAGCTGACCTGAATCTGATTGTACTGGTGCAGTCTTCTCCCGGGGTTTAGTTTGATACTAATGGAAAAATCCTTGTGGGTTAATTTTCACTTCCCTAGTCACTTTAACTTCAGTCTCATTTTGCTTTTCTAATGTATTTCTTTACCCTTCTGGATAAATTATTAGCATAATTTTGATGGTGGACGTCACCATGTTTGATTGTTCTGTATACTATACATTACAATATACACTTTTTCTGCCAAATAATGTTCCTAAGGTACTTACTCAACCACTTAGTGTTATTATTAGATGTCTTAGCCTTTTGTACGGTATATTCAGGTATTGGGAATTAAACCACAATCCCCATTTTGTGAAGAAGGACCACAGTTCATGCTTACCCTTTAATTTCACAGTTTTTTATAATATTTACATTGTGTTGTCGTGGAGAGCAAAGAAAACAAGTGTTGCCTCATGAAAGTTTCATCCACATTTATATCAAGTTGGATTACCTCAGATGAACGGGATGATGCCTCACTGGGCACCTCGTGAAGGTAGGCTTGTTAGTCAACCTCTCTCTAGCCAGTAGTGGTGGCAGGCAATGTGTCCCCCCTCGCTGTAAGAAAGGGCATGGGGGGATTGCTCGTACATGTCACCGTGGAAGATGGTGGGAGTTCATATGTACACAGTACGGAACATAACAGGTGCTCCCCCACACCAACATTATTATTGGAGGTGGTAGGGACTCACACAAAACACAGTGTGGGAAGTGGTGTGGTAGTTCCCACACACCATTATATCGTGTGAGAGGAAGTTTGGCTCAACAACACACCATGTCGGAGATGGTGGGGATACCAATACTCCCTGTGAAAGGTGGTGTGGCCTCACACACACACACAATGCACCATGTGGGATGGTGGAAGGCTCCTACACCAACCAGCAACCTGTGTGGGAGACGATGTGGGATCCCACACCGGCACATTGTGTGGGAAGTAATGGGGGGGGGGGGCTCCCCCAAACACCAACACCATGTGGGAAGTAATGGGGGCAGCTACACACACCATCTCATCGTGTGGGAGGTGTTAGGCGGTTCTCACACATACTGTGAAATAGGTCATGTAGGGATCTCACACCAGTACACCATTTGGGAGGTAAAGTCCCACACATAATGACACCATGTTGGGGCTTACATATACCAACACACCGTGTGGGGGTTGTGGACACACACACACACACACTACTACTACTACTTTTTATTATTATTTTTTTTTTAAACGTGGCCTTCAGCCTCCCCCAATAGCCACACCTTCGCCACCGTTTAATTACCTTAATATTAAATATCCTAATACATAAGTAGCTATCCTATCTGTGTTAAATTAGTTGAGCCGCAGATCTATGCGGCATTCAGTGACTGTAGCCTCATAGTCAATATCTGCAGCAGTTGTCGGAGTTGGGGCAGAAGCTCTCGTTCCCCTGAGGCAGAGCAAAGCCGACCGAAGGAGAGAGAAAGACAATCGACATCTCATCCAGGCTGTAACGTAACTTCTGGGCTGCTGCTTCTGTTCGGAGATCACCTCCGCGAGTCTGGCGTAGAAACATCTTGCACTTGGTCCCATCCCACCAGAGGTTGTGAACACTTAGAGGAGTGAAGCTGCCTTGATCAACGTTTTGGATTCTCTCTCCATATGCCCTTATCTTGTCGTTCTCGTTCCTCCTATGTGCAGCATCGAGAGCTAGGTTACGGTGACATGCGGCCATGAGATCAAAAATCCTGATGTCAAAGAAAGCTCACTGTCCCCGCGTCCAGAATCCTCGAGTACTGACGTCAACACGGGCTTCGTTAGATGTGTTTGAAGTCCTATGTTGGAAGATCTCACCATCCAATGGAAGGAGGGTCGGTTCTACCATGACATCCCGGCAGATTTCCTTCAGCATATTTGCTGTAAGGTCCCTTACTTCGTCATGTCTCATGCATATGAAGCCCCCTTTCTTGCACACCATGGCGTGATCGCCATCATAGGAAGAGCCACACAAGCATTGGGAGGGCAAACCTTCTACTGACCGACCGTACCTTAGAGCAATGGCATCTGTAAATTCTTGTTTGTTAAGACTGAAACCATTTGCCCTTATCGGTAACGTAGTTAACCAGTTCGAGGCGCCCACCTCCTGCGCTATAGCTACTTTTTTTTTCAAATTTTCTGGAACCTGCAGCAACAGTTGCTGCAACTAATCATTTTGGCAGTGCTGTCGATCTGTCGTAATGGACCTACGAATCTCGTTTACTTCACTGGTCTCGACCTCCCCTGTTGCATTCTGGGCTATTATGTGGTCCATGAGGGCTGACGTGAGCTTCAGTGAATTTTGATGTTCGGTGGCTGCAATCTCCTCTGGATTGGTTAGTCCCATCCCTCCCAGTCTTGATGGAAGTGCAAGAAGTGCTCTTTCTGCTGGGGTTAAGTGAGTGTGTTTCACTAATTTGGGAATGAACTTGACACTGATAGCTTCTTCCAGAGGGTGGAGGAGGGGTCCGATATCAGGGATAGTACGCATCAGGTAGTTCCAACGATGCTTGACTCCATGGGTGAATGCTGCAAAAGCCGCATGTGGCTCTGTGTTAGCAATCTCAGACAGAGCTTGGATTTCACTAACCCACTCATTCACCTTTCCCGCTACGTACTCGGTCTTGAAGTCCATAGTGCCAATTACTGCACCTAGATGTCTTTGGCCGTCCTTAGTTATTTTGACCTCACTTCCGCCAAAAACCTCCTTTGCCCGTTCATAATGTTCTGGCTTCACGATGAGGAAGGACTTGCTAGCGTTTGGGTGGTACCCTATTTGTGGACCTCGCGATATTACCAAGTCCCACCACTTTTTGATGTCCTCCACTTTTCCTGCTCCTGTAAGGTCGTCAGCATACGCCACTTGTTTGAGCCCAGTTGTTTCAAATTTTATTTCTTGTTGGAGCATTGCTACTACTACTACGATACTAGTGAAGTAAACAAAATTCGAAGGTCCATTACGACAGAACGACAGCACGGCCAAAGTGAATGGTGGCGAAGGAATGACTACTACTACTCCTTTTTTTTAAGTGGCCTCCAGCCTCCCCCAATAGCCACACCTTCGCCGCCATCTTATTACCTTAATATTAAATATCCTAATACATAAGTAGCTATCCTAGCTGTATTGAATTCGTTGAGCCACAGATCTATGCGGCATTCGGTGACTGTAGCCTCATAGTCAATATCTGCAACTGTTGTCTGCTTTGGGGCCGAAGCTCTCGTTCCCCTGAAAGCGAGAGGGAGCAAGCAGTGCTTGCACCTTAACACTAACATAATGCTGTCACACTAGACGCATTTCACCACCCTGAGTGTACACACACACTCACACTCTGCGTAAGTGGTGGTGGTAGGATGACGTCCACACGTTCACCAACACACTTTGTGGGTGGCGTCCACACATACACATCAGAACACTGTGGTGGTGGTGGTGTCCACATACTCCTCAGCACACCGAGATAACAAGTGTGTGAGAATATTAAGTCAGACCGTATTCCTGGCCACCACTCCTCTTGCTGCTCATGACGACGCACAACATATTGATGACATTATGTGGCGCCTTCTCCTGCACCTCCCAACTGATTCGTCTTTTGAGTAGCGTCACTAATATGAACTAAGGGAATTATGAAAATTTTCTTTTTCCTCAACCAAGTAAATCTGGTACGTAATTAAAACGCTCAATGTCATTCTTGGTGGTGAGGGATAACATTGAAATTCTTGTTAGTGACAGTCAACAGATTAATGGGAGTTAAAGCAGCCATTTTATGCAGTACAGTGACGTATTTACTTTGTTCAGCTGATCAAGAGGTTTGACTATTTTGCTCAGAACAGCTCTTAGCAGGTCACGTCAACCAAATGTTGAGGCCTTTCTTGAGCCACATTTGTTTAGTTATCGTGGACCATCATATATTAATATCCCTTTAAAATGTCAAGCCAAATTGACCTCACCTTCAAATTAGCGGCGATTGTAGTGAGTGTTGTAGCATCCGATTGTTCAAAATATAAATACAAAACAAATTAAAGATGGTCTACTAAGATAACCGAAGAGAAAAGTTAATTGGCTGTGTTTAAATGGGATTCCACACCAAAAATGAACCTCTTTCTAGATCTGGCTTAGAGTGTAAGTTTCAGACCTAAGGCGGCCAGTGTAGTATGTGGAAAGAAACCGCCTTGGATTCTAGCTATTGGTATCGACCAATTAATCTGTATCGGTATAAATTGTAAAATATCGGTATCGGTATTATTAAAAAAAACAGGTATTGTATTATTGATGCATCCCTTATTATTATTATTATTATTATTATTACTAATACCACTAATACTATTAATATTATTGTTAGTATTATAATTGTTTTTATTATTATTATTAATTTTTGTCTATATTTAATAAATATTTTAATATTATTACACTGGTCAGTAAGGTTTTTAGTTCATGAATCATATTGGATGTTCTTACTAATTTGAAGCTGCTTGATTACAAATCTGCCCTAAGTTTTGCTGTATCACATCTGGTTTTCACGATACTGAATATACGTAGATATTACGAATGACAAGCTGACTGACTTGTTAAGGATCTTGAGCTCTCGAAGCAAAAGACAATTGTGAAGTTCAAGATTACAGCAGTGGAATCTCCTGCACATGGGTGTTCATGTTTCTCTCTTAGGAAACACAGAGAGAGGTTCATTAAGGTCTTCAGTGTGGAGCAGTTGTGGTTTGATGGTCTTTTAGATGTACGAGGTCATAAGTCTGAGTACAGTACAGTACTGTCTTTTTTAGTCACAGCTCCAAAACCAGTTTTAAACCTGTTGTTCTTAAAAGTTTAAATCAGTTACCTAGCATACCAATGGCTAACTCAGTTCATCAAAAAGAGTCCTGTCAGAATATGACTGTGGTAATTTAGTATACCTGTACAACGAATTTCAATAGGACATATTATAGGCCTACTCATGGGCACGCAAGATGGTTTCACATTTTTTCTTGGGTGCTTAGGACAGCCATGCTGGAAAAGAACATTACCAGAGAATTGACTGGACTCCACGTGAGAATTACATTCCTGGTAAGAAAAGGATGCAACATGAATCACTTTGATCTCGCAGTATGTGTGTTTACCACCACTGTACACCAAGCAAGCTTTAATGAAAAACTTATTAAAGGTGGTGAAGGTTTAAAGTACCTCCATCAGAAACTCCCAAACATTAGTGACGCTAAACTGAAGAAATAGTTTTTCGTGAAGTTCTCCTGCACCGTCATACATCTGTCTAATACAAACAGAAATCCAAGAAGACTTTGCTTATGTAATTTAAGCACACGCACACACACACACACACACACACACACACACACACAGTTTATAGTACACTATTCATTGCTACAGTCCACCGCAACTCCTTATCAGATATGATAAACGACTGTGAGGTCCAGTTTTTATGTCTACAGCTTGATACACAGGGGTATATCTTGTCTGTTTCATATAGTGTGTGCGTGACAGTGGTGCGGATATTACTGGTGGGAACAGTGTGGATAGTGGTTAACATTATACGCATTTTACCCTTGTTATTATTCATTTACACTGTACAGGCAACCAGGAGGTGGCGTGAGGTAAGTAATATGACTTACTCCCTACTGATTGTAGAATACAGTAATCGCTCAGTGGTCCGTTTTACCTACCCCCTCCTTCCCATTACGTCTCAGGATGTCCCTCGAAGCAGGTGGGTGAAATGGGTGCATCTAGTGCCTTTTCTGGGGATTTTCCTTGCTCGGGCTATATCCCAGGCATTTTTTTTTTAGCTAAGAAGCTCAGAATTTGACATAATAAGACAAAGTTCTTTGTCAATCGTTTTTTTTTTTCATATGTTGCCCATGACATGGCATGTTTACATTGAAGGGATTAACTTCGTCAGTTTTGCCGAAGGGGTTATGTTCTGAGGCCATGGCTAACTTACAGTCCTTTACCCATAACTCATTCCCAACTTCTGTTTTGTTTCATCATGCTGTTCTGGTAAGGAGAGTAACTGGACTTCCTACGTCACTGAACGTTAATTTTGCCCCCAAACACTCATGATCAGACACTAAAGACGATTTTCAGACGTTCCCTTTGGATGATCGTCACCTGTCAGTCCAACTTTATTACCTCCCATGCTTAAAGAATACCCTCAGGAGCTGACCTGATCAGAGTAAAACGAAACCTTAGATGTAAATGAACAACACGAAAAGCCTAATGTAAGGACATTATAAAAAATTAGGAGATGTACAAATATTTGCGGGGAACTAGAGAGGCTGGTGTGGAACATTTGGGGATGAAAGATTGGGAGAACATAAGAACATAAGAAAATAAGGAGTCTGCAATAGGCCGGTTGGCCTGTGCATGGCAGCTCCTGTCGAGAGTTACTACCACTCTCTATCATCCATGAATCTATCTAGCCTCCTTTTGAAACTTTCCAGAGTTCCCGCACTTACTACAAAGTTGCTAAGCTTTGTAGTAAGTGCAAAGCATTAGTGGAGAAGAATGTACAATATACAGTAGAGTCATATATGGTTCTGCCGTGACCATTTGGTCCAGAGGAAGGTTTGATGGTTGACTTTGATTCATCAATATACAGCATTCAAAAGGAATTTAGCGTCTGTATTCAGTTGCGGACAAATTCCCTGGACACTTGGCAACATCTGCCATGCAAGTACAGTACTTGAGTATCTTTAAGAGGATTGGAATTTTAATGAATTTTATCAAAAGTGTCTTTGTATAAAGGAATGTTTTTCCCATTTGGGATTCCAACATAATATATGATGAAAACCAACGCTTTTAGATATAAACCTGGTAGTAAGTAGGTCATATGGGGAGAGAATTCAGAACGCTGATCGAGGCAGCTTCACTCCTCTACGTGCTATCCGAACAGAAGCAGCAGCCCAAAAGATATATATATATATATATATATATATATATATATATATATATATATATATATATATATATATATATATATATATATATATATATATATATATATATATATATATATATATATATATATATATATATATATATCATCTGGACTGTTATGAACGAATTACCATGACCTTAAATTGGTGAATAAGCATCTAAAAAATATTATTGGGCGGAACAAATTGTAGAGAAGAACTCAAACAGGGAGTCGTTCACCTGCCGCAGCAGACGCGCCAGAAAGGACTATGTAGTAAAAGAAGCTAAGAAAGGAGAGATAAATCCATTTTTTCTTCAAATGTATCAAACAAAACCCAACGAAAAGACCGGGTCACGACAGTCAACTTCAGGTCAGCTAGAGGAAAGGAGTTATGTTCTGAATAAGTATTTTCTTTTATCAGATTTCACCAGAGATTTCTTATTTATTTTTACTGGGATTAGCCCACCCGGGCACAGGTCACTGGCCCACATCAGGGCCTGAGGGGCGAAAATGTAATAATAATAATAATAATAATAATAATAATAATAATAATAATAATAGACATACAAAAAAAATCAAGAGTGAGAAACAATATATAAATGTTGTGTTGTCAATAGTAAGAGAAACAATTGAGACCCTGCAATTATGTGTAAATGAGGCAGAAAGTGGTGCCATATGGCACCAGTTTACCATTAGACAACACATTATGCTTCCAATATCTTCCCAGGCTGTAGTACCTTCCTGTTTGATAGCTGCCTTCTACCTACTACCTGTGTGCCTACTACCTACTATACCTGTGTGATATGGTTCCCCAAGTAGCTGTTGTCTAAACGATTAACAAAGAAACTAAATTATGTAAAGTACTATTGACGAGTCATGAAGTTAGTAAGCGAATTAATAAAACCAAATAAGTCACCAGTTCTCGATGTTGACAGAGTTTTAGTTGACTGCAAGAAAGAATGTAATTGTATTTTGGCTGATTTTTAGGTCATCTGAAGATCCCCCCCCCCCAGCTTATTTCACCTTAAGATTAACCACTCCAATATAACCTAATCTAATCTCCCAGGTAACTTTAGGGTGTTTAATCATCAGGTGTTGTTTTAGAAGCAGTAGACGATAGTTACAATTATGATATTAGTTACCTCGAATTTAGCCAAGCTTTTGATGGGGTCCGACACAAGAGATTAATAAGTAAAATAGAGGCACACGGCATCGGAGGGCAACAGAGTTAACATTACTGGTCTCATATGCGATTGGAGAACGATGCAAGTGGTGTACCTCAGGATCTTTAGACCGTTTCTCTTCTTAATGTACTCGTAAATGACATAGATATAGGCGTATACGACAGAATATTTAGATTTGGTGATGATTCATAATAGGGCGCAATTGAGGTGAAAACTGGAGAGGATTAGGAGGACCCACAGTTCTAGGAGTGGTTAAAGAAACAAAGGGTGACCAGCTATGAGCTCAACAACGTAGGAGTTTGAATATGAAAAATATTTCGGGGTAATGACAAGTAATGACCTAAACTTAGGCAACAATATATTTATGTATGTAAAAGGCAAGTCTTATATCTAAGAGCGTTATCAACAGAACTGCAAATGCTATTTTATATATTTATTTAGCATTAATGAGACCACTTAGGATTATCCTGGCGTGGATCGGAGACTTGCTTCATGACTGCAAGCGATTTGTGGTGATTAAGGAAACGAAATCGTTATGAGTACCTGTGACAAGCGGGGTGCCACGGGAGTGTGCTGGGGACAAACCGTAGTTTGTCTTCTTCATTAATATTATAGATGTTATTCACTACTACATACAAATGTTTACGAACGACGCTAAGTTATTCATGGAAATTAAGAAGCAAGTTAATTATGAAGCCTTAGGCTATGTCCCTTGTGCGAGTAGGGTGTGTCATAGGAGGGAAGATCAGCTAAAACTAATGGCCCATCACTTTTTTGGTAGATTTTAGTGTATATAAACAGAAAATAATTTCAGTTTCAATATTTTGCAACCTTTTGCTAGGTAAACTTTAGCGTGAAATTTATCGAAAATCTAACGTACAGCTGCATTAGTGCATTACAATTAAATAGTGAACATTGCTTTCTGACTTCATTCTTTAACAACCCAACTAACAATATTTTTTTCTGTTTCAGATTCTGATGCATTCATAAGTTGATAATATTTGCGATGGCTGCTTGTGTCAGGACGAGGAACCAAAAATCCAGCCATCTCAGTCACTATCTTGGGTCTGGGAGAGAGCTCCTGAAGTCGGAGTTGCCTACATTGAGAGATGCTTTGAGATACGGTGTTTTAATCAGGCAAATCAGTGAAAAGAACCAAAGAACTTACACAAACAAAGACATTGCCAGTGATATGACCAAAGCTGTCTTGGCACAGTACACTCTGGCTAACGCTCAGTTCAAGCCTCCAGTCATAACAAGTCAGAAGAAGATTAGTGAGAGACTGCTAGCCAGTTGGGAAAAGGCAAGAGATATCTCTCTTGGGAGAGGAAAACTTGCAGTTAAGGACAGCTTTGCCAAGCAACTGGACCAGTTATTTGACATAATTACTTGCAAGTGCCCAATTGTTCTCTGTCCTGAGTTTGGATGCGATCGTGACTGTAAATCCGAGGCCCACATCTCCTGTATTTGCAAGCGTGAACTGAAGATTCCTGTGATCGAACTGGCATTTGTCAAAGCACAGAGAGAGAAGACTGGCAGTATAGGGGCTCTCATGATTTCTAGCCAAGATATTCCGGAGTCCAAGAGACAGGAGGCTGCCACAGAGAGACAAGAGGAGAAGAGTTGCCGAGGAAAAGAGACTTGAGAAGGCCCAGGGTGAGGTAAAAAAGGCCGATGATTGGAGTCAAGCTGATTCAGAGTTTAATGACTTCCCCATAGCTGATCCGAGTGCTGACCAGGAGAATGGTGACTTTGTCCCTAACCCAGAAAATAATGATCCCAAACCTTCCAGGCATAAGATTCGAAATAGGAAAGATATCCCGAGCATAGCTCTGGCCAGCATGCGACACCACACCGGTCTCAGAGAAACTGCAGAGATAGCAACAGCTGCCTGGACTGACGGTGGTTTGATAACACCTGATGATGTTCACCTGGTGATAGATCATAACAAAGTAAGGAGAGCTCAGGAGAAACTTGTCAGTAACCTAGAAGAGGAGTTTGATAAGGGGATAAGAGAAAATGGAATCAATTGTTTGTTCTTTGATGGGAGAAGGGATGACACTAAAGTGTTCATGAAAGTTGGAGATTCTGACAAGTTGTTCCCTGCCATGGTGAAGGAGGAACACTACTCCTGCTGCAGTGAACCAGGAGGGAAGTATTTGTGGCAGTTCACTCCAGAGAAAGATGACATCAGGAAACCAGCTGAGATAGTGGCAGATAACATTGTGAACTGGCTCAGAGAGAGGAACGTAGACCAGACCCTGCAGGCCATTAGAGGGGACAGCACCAACACGAACATAGGGTGGCAAGGGGGGGTCATACAGTGGATAGATCGGAAGATTGGGAGGAAGCTGGTCTGGATTGTTTGTGACCTCCACACCAACGAGTTGCCACTCAGACATCTCATCCAGGAGCTGGATGGCAAGACTCTTTCAAACAACAAATGGTCTGGTCCTCTTGGCAAGATGCTGGACTCTGCCACTGAGTTAGAAATAAATCCGAGCTTTGAAAAAATCACAGTTGGCCCTCCACTCGTTGAGCTTGCACATACTGTCATTGACGACCTGAGTACTGACCAGTACTATGGTTACATGATTTGCAGTGCCATCAAAACTGGGGTCATGCCTGATAGACTTGCTTACCTGCAGATAGGTCCAGTCTCATATTCTAGGTGGCTCACAACGGCTCTCAGGTTCTGCAGAATTTGGGTCGCTCATCATAAACTGAAAGGGAACCAGCTTCACAACCTGAGACTTATTGTGCAATTCATCGTGAGTGTCTACTTGCCAAATTGGTTCAACACCAAGGTCAAGTCATCGTTCTCCGAAGGTCCGAGGCATGTTCTCTTCCAGCTTGAGCTCCTGAGGAGTCAGCCAAGGAAGGTTGTTCAGATTGTGGAGCAGACTGTGAGGAGATCTTCCTGGTATGCTCATCCCGAGGCAGTTCTGCAGACAATGCTCTGCAGTAAGGATGAGGAGGAGAGAAGAGTGGCAGTCAAAAAGATCTTGGATATGAGACTTATGAGAGGATCTGGGCATGACGAATCAGTTGGTGACGATTCCTTCAGGGTCAGGAAGACTCCTGAAGTCAATCTAGGTGCCAAGACCCTCACTGATCTCATAGATCTGGATAACATCCAGGCTGGCAGTGAGCCCCCTCTTACCTGCAGCCTCACCAATGTTCAAGTCAGAGCTTTCCTGGACAACCCCATGCATGTCCCTGCCTGGCCCTCACACACCCAGAGCGTTGTGTACAGCAAGTGAGCGAGGCCAGCAGTCACGTGTACAGCCAGGAGAGGAGGGAAGGCTACATCCGAGCTCAGGTGGTCAGCAGGGAGGTGATGAGTAGAAACAGAAGCAAGAAAGACATGTTCTCTATGGTGTGCAGCAACACCGGGTCGTAGTAGTAAAACCGGTTTTTGTATTTGATGATTTTGTTTTCTAAAGGAATATTAAATTTAATAAATGTGTCAAGATCATTTGTTTCACTATTCTGGATCATTTTCATCCTAATAAATTAACCTGATACATTTACTTTACTTTAAATAGGCTATTTAGTGGTGTTGGTAAAAGGGTGGGAATACTGAATTTTCATAAGATTTCAAGTTAAAATTTACCTAGCAAAAATGAAAACTTTTCAAATCTGAAGATATAACATGATTCTGCACATAGAACTACATCATTAATACCATGGGCCGATTTTTCAAACTAAAAAAAAAAAAATCGCCTCCGTATGACACACCCTATTGTGCGAGCGTTCTGCGGCATCCAGCGACCACACCAGTGAACGCGCTACCTTGGTCTAGCTGACAAACATGTGTTTTCTTTGATATGTCCCACGTAGACGCTTGAAGCATTCGCGAGCGACTAGGAAGCTGGAACTAGACGCGCGACCTGGAAGCAGCTATCAAATATTTTGATCGTCGCTTCCTCAGTCACGCGCGTCCTCGCACTCTACATCAAAACTAGAGAAGGCTTTACATTAATTTTCCACTGTTAACAGTTTGATCTTGCCAAGATATATATCCTTGTGGACTATTAATGTAGATGCAAAATGTTTCTCTCACATTCTTTGCTGAAGAATGTGAAACATTGCTTATTCTAGAGACTGCTGTGTTATTCTCAACTGTACATTCTTGAATTGCATATGACTTTGCGTCCAGACCCTCTGTGTCAATGATGATATTACGGAAAAGTGTAGCACACTTTACAGTGTCAACAGCAGTATCCACCTTTATTTCAATAGCTTTATTTAAAATTCGCCTACTTCCATCCAGCAACCTCCTCTGATAAATGGGATGTTTTTTCCTGGCTACCTCTGCAGGTACCACATGTGCCAGCATCCTGCTGCATCGAGCAACCAGGGCGTAGACGCGCGACCTACTTTCCAAAGCGACCTGTGTCCCCCCGTCAGTGTTTTGCCGGTATATACATGCCGTCTACGCATCACAGACGTTTGCTGGTACTTTTAGAAAATGATGCCTTTCAACGTGTGGTACCTGCAGATATACCAGGAAAAAACATCCCATATATCAGAGGAGGATGGACGTAGGCGAATTTCACCATCTCTATAAGGAACTTCGCCAAGATCCAAAGAAGTTTCACGAGTACACCAGAATGTATTCTGATTGGGGACGAGGCCTACCCACCCTGTGTATATTTGTTGAAACCTTATCCTAGGAATGCTCTGAACAAAGAAAAGAGACTACGGTAATTACAGATTGTCACGTGCCAGGCGTGTTATAGAGTGTGCATTAGGAATTTGTATCAATAAATGGAGAATTCTAAATAAAGCTATTGAAACAAAGGTGGATAATGATGTCGACATTGTAAAGTGTGCTACACTTTTCCATAAGATCATCTGGACGCAAAGTCATTTGGAATTCAAGAATGTACAGTTGAGAATAACACAGCGCCCTCGAGAATAAACAACGCTTCACACTCTTCGAGAAACATTTTGCAGCTACTTTAATAGTCCACAAGGATATATATCTTGGCAAGATCAAGCTGTTAACAATGGAAATGAATGTATAGCCTTCTTTAGTTTTGATGTAGAGTGCGAGGACTCGCGAGACTGAGGAAGCGACGATCAAAATATTTTGATCACTGCTTCCAGGTCGCGCTTATAGTTCCAGCTCGCGAACGCTTCACGCGTCTGCGTGGGGCACATCAAGGAAAACACATAAGTTTCTCTGCTACATCAAGGTAGCGCGTTCACTGGTGCATGTGGTCGCTCGATGCCGCAGGATGCTCCCACACGGCTGACATAGCATTACAGGAAGATAGATCCCTGTCGGCTTCAGGAGTGGTCAGAAGAATGGCTGTTAAGATTCGGTGTTACGAAATGCAAGAGGATGCATCTAGATCGTACCAACAGTAAGGATGCATATCGCATGTCCCAACGTGACGAAGATACATAGGGTTGCCATATCTGAACATTAAAAAAAGAGGACGTTCCCGAAGACATCCTGCCCCCCTCCCATCCGGCACACACTTTGGCGCTATGTAACCTTGAAGCAGCCGTGACAATTAATTTTGCATATTTCCATAGCATAATTATTATTATTATTGTTATCATATATATATATATATATATATATATATATATATATATATATATATATATATATATATATATATATATATATATACCAGAATCGGTGTACTGTATTGCATTGTGTTTTTAATGTAGGCTAATATACATTATACAACATACATGGTATAGAAATCTTAAAAATAATAAAAAAAATTACCTTTGCTTAAGGCTGAATATCTTCATTCCCTTAGCTGCAGTCTTCTTCCCCCACTGGGTGTGACTTGATGTGCCCATGCATACTTTTCTGTAGATCGGATCTTTTTCAGTATTGGCTGATTGCTCTTTAGAAAGGTATAGAAGTCACTGCAAGATGTTTCTCGGAAGTTGTACTGTACGGTCAGAATGCCTTTCATTGTTTCAACACTCAATTTGTTCCTTTCCTTTGTCCATTGACTATGCATCAGTGAAAAACTCTTTCTACATTTGCATTGTGAGATGATATAGCAAAGAAGAATTGTGCAATTCTTAGCGATTCTGAGTGGCATTCAATGTTCTTTGATTTTTCAAAGTATCTGGTCCACTTTTTATGTGTTGGCAGATTACTAAATTATTCACCACTCTTGTAATTTTCCACAAGCTGCTTCAGGTTATTAACTTGGTCAAAACACTTCACATCATCAACTTCTATTCCCTTATCAATCAAATATTTGACAGCTAAGTTGACAACACCTACAGGCGTACAAGTGACTTATCAGCTGACGAAAACTGAACGAGATCCCTACGGTTTCCACCCCCCCCCCCCCTCCTCTCTCTCGTCATAACAGTTTCATGTTTTTTTCCGTGGAGAAAATGAAGGAAGCTGAAATTCCGGACTTTTGAGGAATTTTAACAATTACTTCCGGATGAAGATTTCGAGACCTAAATGGAGGACATGTCCGGGAAAATACGGACGTATGGCAACCCTAAAGATACATCAATAGCTAAGATCAAATATGAAACAGATCTGGGTGTGTATGTTGACAACGAACTGAAGTTCTCAGACCATTGTGAAAAGAAAATAAATCACGCAAATAACATGTGAGCCTTTTATGAAGATCATTCACATACCTAGATGGCCCGTCCTTCATAACGCTCTTCAAAAGTGAGGTAATTTCCCGGGAGTACTGTCACCCATATGGTCCCTGAGATAATACAATAGAGACTGCCAATTGATTAAGAACATCCAATGAAAAGCCACCAGACTGGTGCCTGCACTCCAGCACCTCAGGTACCCAGAATGATTTCTTAACATCTGCAGTTGCCTAGCTATTACAATAGACGGGCAAGGGGTGATTTAATAAAAGTCTCTAAGCATATTAAAGGGCATTACTCAGACGAGTGCTCATATCTGGAGCTAGCGGATACGTTCCCCCCGCCCTCCCATCAAGAAGTTACAGTCTTAGGTTAAAGAAACCACAGGTTTAGAAAATTGTCAGTGGTAATTTTTGGGGAGTGAGAGTTGAACGTTTGGTTCAATCTGCCAGAGGGTTTTGTGATGGCACCGAATATGAACTCATTCAAGACAAGACTTGATCAACATTGGCGCTAGTCCTGAAACATTATGGAGCCATTTCATGCCCAGTAATCACAAACAGTACGCCCAAGCGCCTAACAGGCCCATCAGAAGCTATTGTATACCTGTCGCTATATAATGACGGGAACTAGTTTATTCCGCTTTGCGTTTCGCTATCACCTGGGTATTCCAATCTGTTATGATAAACAGACCGTCGACGTCAGTGCAGTCCTCTCCTTCCATTAACATTCATTACCGGTTATATTATATAGCATTGGTGAATTTATTCACGTTTTCAGCTGTTTACATTACCCTCACGTATTCAGGATAGGCAAAACTGTTGTAAAAATCTCTTAGTTGTGGATATATTTCTGCCGCTCATACGTTTGGAGAGCTACAAACAATTGAGTAAATACAGTATATTGGTGGTATCTGAGTATTGAGACTGTTATGTTGGCATGTATACAACCATTAGGTTAGATAAGGGAAGAAAATGCACAAGAATTTAACACGAGCCCATTATTGCGTTAATTAAAAACACTGAAACGTATTAAATTAATTACAGTCTTGATAACTAGTCACACACAGTGTTAGTATTGTCGTGCAACAGATGTATACTGTACTGTGTGTGTGTGTGTGTATTTTGTTGTATTTAGAAAGGTAATGGGTATTGTACATTGGAGTAAGCGTATAGCATATGGCCTTGCACGTCATGCGTAGTCCGGGGCCCCACTACTCGACTGAGTTTTGGGTTAGCCTTGTAAGGAGCAGAAGTACGTCGATTCGACCAAGTTTTTTGCGATTATAATACCGTATTAGCGCGAGTTAAGCCTTGATCTTCGCCAAGCTGATACAGGTTAGATTCATTGATACATTCGTTTGTGATTTATGGCTAAAGTTTGCCTTGTAACACGTTTGAAGTGGTATATTAGTTCGTAGACTTGTAGGGTGTTATTCAAGGTTTCTGATAGTTAAGCATGACGAGGCATGTACACTAAGTTTATTTTTGGTGGATAACTATTCTTGTTTTTTTAATTCCAGATAATATTTGACAAAATGGATGGTCCTATAATTGAAGAACTTCCCATGATGAGGAGTATGTCTCCTTCAACTCTGTTCGGTGAACGCATAGAGATTGATTTCAGTCAAACGTTAATAAAAGGTCCAACTAAAACTGTGGAAATAACTCCAACCGAAGCACATCTTCCTTCCTCTGAAAATATCAAGAACAGAAAGAATAAATCATCAGAGGTAAGTGCATTATTTTATAATTGTGTTTTGTCCTTACATCGTGTGTGTAAAACACATAATAGTCACCTTTTGTCAAACGCACATTTAAAAACTCGCTATACTTCCACAACGTGTTAATAAATACGTCATGGAATATAAGCCAATCACAGAACAAGTTTTGTAAACGTCACCGAGGTACCAGCCAATCATAGGCCGCAGTGGATCTGTGTGTTGTGTATCGTTCAACCTTGGTGGTTCACAAGGTGGTACTGATCGTCTCCAAATTTTGTTGCATTTCATGATTATCTTAGAGTGCACATTGAAAGCAGTTGTGTATAAGAAGCCACCAATTAATGGAGGTTTGGGATATTATTCCATAATGCCAGAAAACGGCCAGAAAAAAGTGTAATAATGCTCAGACCGGTGTGGTCAGGCTGTGTTTTTGTTCATGAACGCTTCCTTGTGAACATTGAAATGTACGCCAGAAATTGAATATCAGTATTTTGGAAAATAACATGTGTGTTAGAACGACAGAAAAGGGGTGTCTATTATACTGTGCAACTTTTCAGTGTTCTAGATGATTCTTTATCAGCTGAGAAGCAGCTGGCCAATGTTTACCATGAGAGTCCGTTTTCTGTGATACCTCAGCAACTCTTGACAGAAACCAAGATTTTGCCACTCAAAATAATGATGTATCCTTAATTACCGCTCTCTTCTTGGCCTAAGAGCAAGTGTTTTAAGGAGATTATATTAAGAAAGTGTTAACTGTGAAAATATAACTCCGTGTTTTAAAGGAAACCTACTTAGTACCATTAAGAAATACAGTACAGGTTTTTGTTGTCCAGGTCATGTGAAATACCGTCAGTCAATGGTATTTGGTCCCTGAAGATGGAGTGTTACTCACGTTGATTAATGTTCGTGTGCTCAGTCTGTACACTTGAATTACTGTGTATACTGTAACCACACGACTCATAAGGAGTTTGTAAAGTTCATGGTAGTGACTAAGAACATTGTGATGATTTACCAAACACATTACTGACATTCTAAGCTGATATCTTAACAGTGTTGCCCAGCAAAATTTTTAACTGAAATGTTACTGTGAACGAAACCCCTTTAATTTGATTATCTTTATTTATTACAAAATTGGTATCGAAATAACAGGTGCGGGAGTAAGATTCTGGGTACAGTATTACGTATTAATTATTATGGTATTTAAGTTAAGTGTATTAAAAGCTGGTCAGCACTTACAAGGTTACATAATTAGTAGTTGCCAATACCTAATTGACATTTAAAAGTGAGTTTTTATATTATAAATCATCGTGGTAAATACAAATATGACCTTCATTGCCTTTGAAAATGAGCTGTTGTTGAGAATTAAAAAAAAGTGAAAGGTCAAAAAAAGAAACCCTAGGTAAAGTTATTGTTTGTCATGTAGCAAATTCTAGGATTTTAAGTTGAGGGGCAGTACAAAGAATTCTAGGACACTTTTCTTCTTTAGCATTTCCATCGGAAATTTATGTGTTTCGAGTATTTAATCAATAAAGTTACCAACAATATTACTTGTTTAAAGTGGGCAGGGTATTGAAGTAGAGAAAATGTTGGGTAAATTTAAAAAAAAAAAAAATCCGCGAAACAAACTTTTGAAAATCTGATGTTTCCTAATCTTCAAAAATCCAAAATCTATAAAAAGTTGACCTTATTCATGTTTTCAATAATCAGTAGGTGATGGTGGTGTTTTCGGTATTTAGTATTGTTTTCGGTGTTCAGATAAGGAGGGATCCATAAACTTGAAAGTGGTTCTTAACATTTTTACCTGTCAGGAAATGTTAGGCAAGGTTTTCAAGGGTTTGTTTGGTGTTATTTTTAGTATTTTACTCCACATTTTCCCTTTACTTCAAAGCCCTGCCTACTTTAAACAAGTAATATTGTTGGTAATGTTATCGATTAAAATACTACTCAAAACCTATAAATTTCCGAAGGAAGTGCTATTGAAGGAAAGGGTATTGGAATTGTCTGAACTAATGATTCCAAAACTTAAAATCCTAAGACTCTCTACATGCTAAATATTATACTAGTAATACCAAAACCTAACCTAACCCCTAGTGTGTAGGAAACATACCTTAAGTAAGAAATACAAGAGGATAGAGTGATGTGACTTGAATGAGGAAGTGGTGTCTTGGTCAGTGTCCGTCTCTTACCACAATACCATGCTTGGCCATCTATACGGTACTTGAACTGACACTGAATTACATCTTGCACACTTTATAGATGAAACAAGAACACCGTGAACCCTAAAAATGTCAATGGTTGCTGCTTCATTGTCCAAACCACGCTGAATACTGTATTGTGCCAGTCAGCCAATGCACAACCTTTCCACATCGACCGATCTTCTAACTACCAGTGAATCGAGACGCGCTGATTAGCACAAGAGTATTACTATATACCGGCACTCGTGGCTATTGGCACGACTATGACATCACATCAACACTCAGGCTGATTGGCCGAATATTATAAAATAAAAGTTAAGATAACTCAAAAACTATAAACTCCCACATGTTATAGAATAAGTTACTTTTTATTTCTTATTCTTCCTATATATGACTCGGTATTCAGTTAGGTGTTAGCAACTACTAAATATTAACCCTTACAAGGCTTCTGGATTTGCTGTTAAGAGAACAGATATTGGTAATACTTAACATGATTTTCACACTAAAGCCACTTATTTTCGAATAGTTATTGATTGAAGAAACCCACCTTGTGTAGAAAACACCAAGAAGTACCAGTAATTGCAAATTTTTGTTTTGCGCACTAATGTACAGTTGCCAGCAAAAGTTCTCCCACAGCCCTGTGTATCAAGTTGTAGGAGGACTTTTGCTGGCAACTGTACATCCACCTGCTTCCAGCGATCATTTCATATTACCGTTAACGAAAGCTTCCAGGAAATGGTATATACAATACACACCATGATTTATGTATCATAAGGTGAACATACTTAACCTACCTCTCCTAGCAGTGTGAGTGACACTGTACAGCATCAGTAATATAAACACTGGGAACACATCGTGCTCATTTTAAATTCAATAAAAAGTGTGCATTGTTGCTAAGGAAGTCCTTCTGAAATACTGTACTGTATACGTTGTAAAAAAAAAATTTCAAGTGATTTCAAGACTTATTTAATGAAAATTATGTTTTGTTCTATACATTTACTCAGGAAATTACATGATGGAATCGCTAGGTATTGTTAGACACATATTAAATAAGTATTCAATCTTTTACACATACGATACTGTACAATTTGATTAAAATTGTAAGAAGAAACTGTCCAAAATTTGAAAATGTTTTGTGATGATTTTTTAAACCCCTTCAGTGGTGGACACCACTTCTAATATTTTATTTAACTTATGCCAGACAATATTATATTATTTAGCACATAGAACCCTCATATCCATGGGGTGGTAATTATTGACGACCTGCTTGTTGCCTATTTTTCATAGCTTATGAATTTTAAAATGCCACAATTTCACTGTTTTGCACTGGACACGGTCGTAGTTTGGCTAAATGTGCGAAAAAGTGGTTATTTCTTTATTAAATCTAACCTAACCTTAGTTGATAAGAAACACAAGCGGCCAAAGCATTGTTAGAAGACTGCACTAACCAAACAAAAGAAACCAGTTTAACCTTACCTAACTTCCTAGTAGCCCGGACCCCTGGCATATTAAACAGAAATAACTTACCGGTACTTTGATATGGTGTAATTTCATGTTTTTCTGTGAACGTGAGAGAAGCCACTTAAACCAAGTGGCCTGTAAACAAACACTGAGTGGAGGACAAAATCGAGTGTCGATCGGGCCGTCTTACCATTTTATCGGCTCGAAAGAAGAAGTAGTGAAGTTAGAGCGAGCCTAGTAGCCTCATTATTTACCAAACGAAGCATTTGCTCAAGAAATGGAATATCATATCCGAAATCAGCATTGAAAATATAGTAAGAAAAGATCCATCAAAACAAATTAGGCAGTGATGGGACAGTGGTCAATATTTACTCATGGGGTTAATAAGCTAGCTATTTCCATTAATCCCTTCACTGCTACTTTTAATATTTTATTTGGTTAATGACAATTTTATTCAGCACAGAGACACCTAGTACCCATGGGGTTAATTTTGTTCTCCAAGTGGGGGCAGTGGTTTACCTGCTTCTTGCAGTTTCCATGGAATGTGATAAACTCATAGCTGCCATAGCTAATGGTCTTACGTTACTTCTTTACAACACTAGCATCAGTTGTACTTGATGTGCTCTTGGAAGCCATTTCGAATGATTAGAGTACAGTATTTATAGCAAAAACACTCAAGTACACACGAATGATGTGGAAGCCTAACAGACTGGCTTGGCGTCGCTTGGGGATGCTGTGACATTCCGCGAGTTAGAGGTAAAAGGTAGTTCGTGACGAGGCAAAAACGACGTTTTATTGAGTTGTCGGGACGTTAAGCGAATTTTAGGTATCTAAAGATTAGCGATATAATGAGACAGACACAATGAGAGAAGATTACATATATAAGTAAGAATAGCATAGAGAGGAGGAATGTAAAGATAGGAAACTTGGTAGTGTGGCCGGGATGTTATTTACTCAGCTTTAATACGCTTATCTTATCTCCTATGTCAATACACATATATTACTTCTTAAAAGGACAACTTGTTAAACACCTCTACGATACAACTATTTATTAATTCTCTCAATGACATGGACACATTAATATCACTATTATATCGGGGTACTGACACATCATGTTTTACGTTACTCGACACTGACTCTCGGACACACCTGAATGACTACACTTCCCACAGTAGGTAACTCGCCCTAGGAATCGTTCTGACAAGACTCACGTGTACCCTGACGTAGGCCCAGTGGATGCTTGGCTGGGCTGCCTCCTATGGGAGGCTTCTGTTTAGCTGGGGTCTGGTCGGGAGGTCCCCCTCCTGACCTGGGGAGAGGACAAGCGTGACTCTGAGAATCTCCAGAGTAATGTTCCAATGGCAACCAGAGTCAGAATGATAATCAGAATGGAATGATCATGGACAGGACTGTAGGGCCTTTATATAGGGTCGGCCCAGCCAGCTTTTGACCTCTGACCAATTATCACTAAACTGGTTAGATCTGGATAGCTGTGTGCAGGTGTGGTCCTGCCCAGGTGGCTTGGTGAGGTTGTAGGTCACCTGGCTAACTCATGTCATTAGCAGGCGAGGTCAAGTCCCTAGGGTCGACCTGAGGTGTGTCAACCCGGAATGTGGTGGTACCACGAGGTCTGTAGTGTACTTGCTGTTATATGTGACATAATTCTGGGCTGTAAGCTTTGGTCTGACAATCAATCATTACAGCGAAGCAGTACTGAAACAACTTTAAGCGGGTCGACGTTATACGAGGACTTAATGTACTGGGTAAATAATCACCATGCTACCATATATGCAGGATAATACTCTACTGGAAATGGAACTCTGTGAAATTAAAAAAAAACTAAAATTCTAATACTAAAAGCTTATGGTAACTACTGGTCCCTTTATACTGTACTTACATTTACATTGCAAGAATGTAGTTCCTGACTTCTCCATTAATGATGAATGAAAAAAGTTATCAACCCATTTAAACTAAAAAAAATAGAGTAATCCTGTGTTTTTGCAGAAATTACGTTCCTGAAACCCCCGTGAACAGCCCAAACCGCGTATACTCTTTTAGGAATCACTGTACCTGTGGCCACCAAACAGCTCAGATAGGTCATGCACTTAACCACGCCATGCTTTCCACTCATGGCCCAGTGGTCACACTGATGCACTGTACCGGCATTTACTAACATCATTTGAAAATAATCATATTGTTGTACGTATAATAATGGAAAAACGTAAACACAGTTATATGTATACAAAAAATATTTATTTACAAGTACCTGTAATTAAAAAAAAATTATATTTCGCTGAGGTCGGCAATGCCTGCATTGCCAGCCTGTCCCTGCTGTCCCGGCGTCTGCCCGCCCTCACACAGTCACGCAAGCCAGCCATCCCTCTTCCACCCACATTCCTCCACTTGAAGACTTGTATTCTGACAAAAGACACAAATGAATTGTCAGTCTTCACCACATCTCGAGCCATAGCTCATACCACCTCTGAGCTTGTCCAATAAAACTTTTTTCCGTTAAGGTCATCACTATTCTTGATCTCTTGGTCACTTTAGAGTCTTTGCTAGTAATATTTGCCTTTGATGAGGCTGGCTTATGTCCCGGAGCCATGTGGAATGCACGTGGGAGGACAAACAGAAGAGGTAATCACAGTAGTGTTCACAGTACGGTAGGCACATGTGGACTGAGGCTTCTCGGAGCAGCGGGTGTCTGAGGCGGGAAAGGGTGGTGTCTGTTTGCCGCACCTCACGGGAATATCGAAAATGACAAAATTTAACTTTCTGTTTTTAAAGGATATTTTATATATATAATTTTTTTAGAAAAAAATGCAAATGGTCAAAACCGCGAAAACAACCCTGCGAAAAACATGGGATTACCATAGTTTAGGATCATTAAGTTAGGTTTGTTGATTTAGTTTGCTTGTTACCTACTCAGAAACCAATGACAAGTAGTTGCACAGTAGACTGTGCAGTAACATGGAATGATTTTTGTTTTGCTACCTATAATTACCAATATAAATTATTCTGTATGCTTTAGAAGTGGGTCATTGAAACATTGCACCTAATGTTATATCAGTATTGGTACTGTATATATGAGGAGCACAGAACCTAAGTAGGACAAGCACCTGTATACCCAAAAACAATATGTATGATGTCTTTCTCTAGTATCACTTAAATCTGTACTGCATTACCAATGCTACAATCTGCCACTTGAATCACTTCAGTGTCTTATCTGGTTCCAAAGTTATGATAATTTGAAGGTTCATAAACTTTAATTGCATTTTTTGTTTTTCATTTGTGGTGCTTGTCCTACTTTGGTTTTATCATGAAGGCTAACAGAATTACAAAAAAACATTAAGATATTGGACTTAACTTTTGCACCTTTCTTAATTTTTGTTTTACTAGGAGTTTCATTCCAAAATGTTTTAAAACACTGAATGTAAATCTTGTGTCAGAGTCAAAAAAAGACCTCCACTTTAATTAAGAAATAAAAATGTAGTACCTGGTATGACCAAAGGAAATTTTTTATTTATTTATTTATTTTATTTTTTTAACTGCAGTGTTAAGCATATTTGGTGAAATTTAATGTTAGCTCTGTCATTGTATCTTTTGTTAATTTTTGATGGGCTTTTCACTGATATTTTTGTTATAATGCATAAAATTCTTGTGCACTTGTAGAAACATGAAGTTCAGTTTGGGAAACCTAAACTGTTGCACATTAGTGGTTGTGTGATTTTAGGAATTTGATTTTACTTGTTGAATGTCTCACCTCTGAAAGACCTAACAAATTTAGTCATTAAAAATGAGGACCAGCTAACATGGCGTCCTTGCTAATTAGGACTGCAGATACTTTTTGCTGTTGTAATTGCTATACATGTGTCAGTAATTAGGTCATTGGATAGCTCTTAATTGCATACCGATGCTGTACTGCCTGGGTGACTTATATTATGTAAGTTTAACCATCTTGGGGTCTTCGATTCAAATTGTGTTGCTAAGCGCTCTTGCTCAGCCGTATCTTACACTGAGAGCACCCCTCCTGTAAGCACAAATATGGGAACCGTGGACTGTCCCTATCAACAACCTCAGTTCCTCCTGTTAGTCTCATGGGCTAGTCTCATGGGCTGGCAGTTGCATCTCTAACGGTGCAATTTGGGTCTGAATTGCTCTACCCAATGTTTACTAAATTGGAAAAACGTTCCTGTTATGACGCAACCTGTGTTGAAACACCACAAAGGGTTGAGATTTCCGACCATGACCAGGAGTACCAGAGAGGTAATTGACAGTGCAGAATTGTAGCCAGGCTGGCATTAAAAAATCCAGACCTTGCCGTTGTTAACACTGACACACATTATCATATGGGAGGACTAGAATCTTCTTTGTTGGAAGTGTCAGTGAGGTTGTTCCATGTGTTTGAGGTTAGGCATAATGCCAGTGAGGTGCATAGTATGTCATTGAGGTTATTCATAGTACAATACAATACAGTATATACTGTATTGGCTTTGCGCAATATATATATATATATATATATATATAAAAGTTTCCATACAACGTATCACCAACGCCTTTACAAGCATAACTCCAGCTGTGCTTGAACGTGTTCTTCAGCAGTGGAGGACACGCATTGAAGAGTGTTTTCAACAGAATGGTAGTCATGTAGAGCATATTATATAAATAAAAATGGATTTTCATATAAAATTTATTTTTCCTATGTATGGAAACTTATGGGACACCCTGTATATATATATATATATATATATATATATATATATATATATATATATATATATATATATATATATATATATATATACAGTATATTTATATATATATATATAAAACGGTGGATGTGAGTGGTAGATAGGTTTGCTATAGGTCATATAGGTTGGCAGTTTGGAGACACAGGTTACCATGGGGCGTATAGGAACACATTTCTGTAATTGTACCCTGTATGATAGTGCACAATTCAAAATAAATTTTGACACTATCATCCCTTCATCTTACAGCAGTGACATTCCAGGACAGTTCATGTAGTATGTGTCACCACACCATTTTCAGTTCTCTGTCACTTGACATTGTACCAAAAAGCACAAGATCTTAAAGTTTAGCTTTATCAAAGCTACAGTTCAAGATTTACTAGCACTAATGGGGGGGGGGGGGGGAATGTTGCTTCCAGAGTTATAGGTATAAATCCTCAAATCTGGGACCATTGGGACCAAGACCTAACCAGTTTTGAGGATTTTTCAGTTTCCCGAGTCCTAGGTTAGGTTAAAATTTCTTCCTTGGGGTCATCCTAGGCTGAGCAGATTATGTGGGACATTTACTTGTCCCAGGCATGTGACTTTTGGAATTCACTTACCCTGACAGATTTGGGGAGGAAATATGGTTGCCCATTTTTTTTTATGGAATTTTTTTTTTTTTTCAAATTTACTGTATTAACTCATCACTTGTGTCTAATTGCCTTTTACCCTCCTCCAACCAGTGGCATTTGAAGAACCCATTCGATTTCCCTTGGTTCTTATTCACGTTAATGGTTTCACTTCAATTTGTAGCAGATTTTCAGATTAGGTTATTGTGAGAATAGACCAAAAGAATTGGAAGGGATCAGCTGTGACGTCTCTGAGGCTGTAGCACGCACCTGGGCTTTCTTAGCAGGCCAGGTCATTATGGGAATAGAAAAGTTAGGGATCAGCAGCTCAGCTGTAAAATCATATTATTGTATCAAGTCAAGCACACACACACACCTCGCTGGTCTCTCTGAGCTCATGAAGGATACAGTCATGATCGCACTGGTTAACATGTACTGGGAGGTGGAAACACGCAGCACCCGACACATTTCTGTCTGAGAGTGCTGGGTATACGGACATGAAAAATCACTTGTACAGCCCCTAATCCAGGCTGCTTGGCACTGCATATCTGCACAGCCTCTGTTATCTATCTGCTACCCAAGGCTTACCAGTAAGCTACATAAATTTTTACTTCCACACACACACACACTCAGTTGAATGTTGGTTTTATGTCTTAAATAACAAAATAAAGAAAATACCGGTGTGTGCATACTATAGATAATAAACATATTACCCCCTGTAAATACAAACAGTAAGTAGTGCTATAAAGCTAAACAAACCAATGCACCAAGTGTTACAGCTGAGAATTTCAAAAGAAATGTGAGCATAGAAAAAAATATTTTGTACCTACAGTATTTTATTTATACAAACACTGTACTATGCCTGTACTTCGATATACCCGGTAGTCTTTGAAATGTACAGTACTGTAATACTCTACTACAGTAATACCCTTTAGTGTCTTCTCATTATTTTATACTGAATTCTAAAACATAGTAAGCCTAGTACAGTAGTATATATTCTGTGCCAAAATACCTTTCAGATGCAGGTTGAATTATTCACCTAGGTCAATTGGCAGCAAAGAATGTCGTTCTTTAAATTCCGAAATTTAGTAATAACTATACAGTACTGTATACTGTATATGCGACTGCCTAAGTATAGTGTACATGCTATTGTATATGACACCTCCAAAAAATTGGGGGCTCATAACTTCAGTTCCAGCCCATTTTGGTATAGACATTGCCACCCACCAATGTACAGAAAAATTGAAGAATGTGTGGTGGATGTCTCTTTTTCCATGGTTTGTCTTGTAGCATGTGGGTTGGGTGTGGTGTTGGGACACTTGACTCCTCATTTTGCATATGGAAAAAAAAAAATAAAAAATCAGAGAACTCTAATGACCTTACCAGAAAACTTCCAGTAGTGGGTAGACATTCGCAAAATTACTTCATCGTTTGCCTATTCTATAGATACATGCAGAGACAGATTCCTGATGAGTACCATTACCACAGAACTTCTGGGATTTGAAACATTAAAGATAAAATTATCTTGCTTCAGTTGTATTGTCTTCTTCTTCTGTCTTACGCTTTAGACTCCTCTGTGAAGAGATTTGACAACAAAATTGTCCCATTCCTCCTCTAGCTATTTTGTTAGAAATAATCTATACATTATACAACCCATTAACATCTTTGTGTTTATGAATAAACTAATTTTGGTAAAAACTAAATTTTAACTTGAAAAGTGGTGGGAGGGATTAGTTCGGCTAGATTGGTGAAGTGTGTTGTGAGGATAGATTGGTGAAGTGTGTTGTGAGGATAGATTGGTGAAGTGTGTTGTGAGGATAGATTGGTGAAGTGTGTTGTGAGGATAGATTGGTGAAGTGTGTTGTGAGGATAGATTGGTGAAGTGTGTTGTGAGGATAGATTGGTGAAGTGTGTTGTGAGGATAGATTGGTGAAGTGTGTTGTGAGGATAGATTCGTACAGTACCTGTACTGTACAATACAATATTGTATACACTGAAGATCGATGGTGCACAGGTACTGTATTACAATATCAGCAATCTTACTTTTGCTTGTACTGGATTAAATCTATTAAATGACAAAACTCGACGGATAGAACATTTCCTTCGCGAAATTTATAAAAAAAAATTTCTACTGCATTGAAATTGATCACGATAGTACTCTTAACCATTCATTCCCTCCAAGTTGTCAAATATACTGTAAATATACTCCGATTGCCTTGATAAGTCACTCACGGGAAAGGTAAGTCCCGCGTTATTATAGACCTGTGATGAGTTAGCCTCCCTCACCTCTCCCTGAAGGTAGTGAGTGCAATCACATTCACATGATGGTGTTTTACTACTGAAAGGTGGGTTTTGTGGTGAGGTCAGTAATACAACTTCAAACTCGTCCTTTGTCCCTTAACACTTTTGAGTGTTTGGAAGAGCTGATTGGCCAGCAGGATAGTTGTATGTATTTTTAACAACTTTATACTGTACAGAATATGATATTATTTTTTACCAGCAAATTCTTGATATTTCTACATTACCTGGCATTATTTGTATTGTCACATTATGGGACAATTACTAAAAGTACATGCAAGATTTGATAGCCGCCGTGATTGTGTGTGTGTGTATGGGGGGGGGGGGGGTGAATTACTTCTTGACCATTTGTGATTAGCGAGGCCACCATACATACTTTCTTTGAAGTCTGTAAATGAAAAATATGCGAGTGTTACCCTTGCCAGGGCAGTTACATCAGCCGCAGCATCTTATGACATAACGAATAGGAAACGAAGAGGCGAGCTCCAAGTGGTGGAGAATTGAGCTTTTATGGGTGTTGTTGCAGTTAAGCTTGTAGAGGTCGTAGTATGAGTTAATTAATTATTATTATTATTATGATAATGATATTCCTCCAACTAATTGTATCAATCCCTGAAATAATTTCCGAATAATTATTAGAAAATGAAGAGAAGTCTATATTACTTACAGTAATTCAGTGTTATAATGGTGAGGCGGTACTCAGAAGAGTGTACAGTGGTCCCTCGGTTAACGAGCACAATCCGTTCCAGCAGGTTGCTCGTTAACCGAAAAACTCCTTAACTGAAACCATTGTTTCAATGGGTTTTTGGGTAATTGGTTCCAGCTCACCAAAAATTGCCTAAATTCAACAAAAAAGGTAGAAAAATTACACTTATTTTGAGGTGCGTATGTAGAAGGCTCCTGGATGATGATGATGATGATGATGGGAATTAGAATGGGGGTGGAGGAGAAGGGAGAAGAGAAGGCATTGGGGTGGAAGAGAAGTCACCCCATGGCACCATTTCACCCATAAAATTTTAGTTCTCTTGGTGTAATTCAAGATTATTTTTTTTAAATCAACACTGCATTGCATTATATATTGTCAATATGTAAAATAAATTTCAAAATGACCAATAATTTGCTTGGAAACAGAAAAAAAGCATTTAGTTGAGAGTCTCAAGCAAGATGTTACCTCCACTGAAAACAGAGAGAGACTAATGCCTGTCTGGTGTGTTAACAGGCTGGATGGCATGCCAGAAACTAGTTTCTTTACCATCAATTATGTTCAATAATTGTTAAAATGACTAAAAAAGTTAATATTAAACTTTTAAAATTATTAAATAGTATAAACTTCTTGATATTTACTAAAATAGTAAGGAATTTAAGCCCTAAAACCGATTACTGCTTTGGCGGACTAATACTACAGCTGATGGACCGCCAATTGCAAGCGAAAACATGTTGAAGTCGGCTCGTAAAAAACTCGTTAATTGAGGGATTGCTCTTTAACCGAAGTTAAGAATCTTATGGAAGGTAAATTGTTAACCGAGGCGCTCGTTAACCGAGGGATCACTGTATACAGGTGCCATAATAGGAGTACAGTATTATTGTTGTTTTTGAATTTTCTTAACAGTGTCGTGAACGAGCTGGACTACCTTCTGGACTTTAGAAAGCGTACTTTTCTGTCAGCCAACTTTCTAGGTGATAAGTACGCCCTCATTGAGGAGTGTAGAAAATGTAACCTACCGGATATCTTATTTACTTTTATGTACAATGCTTAAACGAGATTATTAGTGCTGTATTACAGGTAGTCGTCGACTTACGACCGAGATTGGTTACGGCCGCCCGGTCGTAAGTTGATCTGGTCGTAAGTCGGCCTATGTTATAATTACCTTACGTATATTATAATGTGTAATGATAATATAATCATCTTTGAGGAGTAGATGAAGACAGTTTCCTCTTGGTAGACATCTTGGGGGGGTGGTGGTTCAAGAAAAATTTTCAAGACAAAAGAAAGGCACAAGGCAAACAGACACGGAGGGAAGTGTGCTGTACCAGCGAGCGTGTTTGTAATTGAGCGCGGGGATGCGCGCGGCTCCAGCTCCCGGCAGCGCCAGGAGGCTGGGGCCAAAACTGTCGTACCGCCGGTCGTAAAGTCGAACAGACGTAAGTCGCATAGGTCGTAAGTCGACGACTACCTGTATTTGGTAGGTTAGGTTGATGAAGTTGCATAAAAACTTAGCTCCGGTAATGTATGTATATGAGCATTTAAATGAGTATAAAATTTATTTAAACAAACACACACACACACTGTTTATTTTGTCAGGTAATTAATGGTGCTTGACCTCTCAGGCCTCTAAGGAATTTCGTTGCTATTGAATAATATTGATTTATCGCGTCTTGTGTATGGCAATGAGCGCGTGCGCTAAACCCAACTTGGCTAAACCTAACTCCTGATCGATTGAAAAAATAGACACAAGTGTTTTTACGGGCCGCGCAGTAACTTCCACATCTTGCCTTATATTCACATGGAAGAACTCCCTTCAACAAGGCCGCTACTTTTCACTGAGGCGATGCACAGTAATGGCTTAAGTTGTTTCATCACCCAATTTTAGGTTAATGCGGGTACCGTAGTTGGGGTATCGTGACTTAATGTACGTAAATACCAATAAATTAACTTGAAACTTGCTGAGGTCATAAGGGAAAGCTGGCGTGTGGATGGACAAGTGTGTTATTGTGGGTGCACATGGCATGAGTCACCTGTAAGTGATGTGAAGGGTTGGCAACCTATGTACCCTACCGTTGTACCAAACCTTAGATACTGTTTTATTGTTGATGAGTCCCCACCTCTACCCCTCAACAGTATAGTGATGATGGTGGAGGGTTGAAGGACTAATGGATGATCTGTGTATGGGGTGCGTGGCTCCCACCAGTGTGTGGGTGGTGGTGGAAAGTTTCAGGGGCAACGTTAGGGGGTTCGGGTGTGGGCCATGGGCGTAGGGTGCGTGGCCCCAACGAGCGTGATAGTGGTGGTGGAGGGTTGCAGGGGCAGCAGCCGGGTCAGTGTGTGGGGTGCGGGCAACATTGACACACGCCTCATTCACTCTTAAAGGTGTCACCTGTGCCAATAGTCACATCAGTCTCCTCGAGTCTTACCGGAAACTCATATAAAGTGTAGACCATCACAGTGAACATAGGAAATCTGATATTGTTATCTGATGTTTCGGTGTTATTTGCTCTACTTCTTAAATCCCGGAAATGTGGATAATAGGACCTTTATCGTATAAGAACTTACATTAGTGAGTGATTGTGTAGTTGGAAGGCTTGAACAAGTAGTACGTGAAGGAAATATATATATATATATATATATATATATATATATATATATATATATATATATATATATATATATATATATATATATATTGTGTGATCGTATCTCAAGCTTCTATTCTACTCTTATGACTAATAACGAATGGGAAGTTATATTTACCGGACCAGATCTCCTCATTCTAATTTGAGGTATAAAACCTCAATATGTTAAATTCCAGAGTTTGTGTTGGTGAAGTTTATTTAGGGAATTTTTTGTGATTTGTGAGTCACCAAGTCGAGTGTGTTTCAGGAAGAATTTGAGCAAATATATTATGACTGAGATGATATTCACAAGGCTTTTAGAGGAAGAATGTCCTAGGTTCACCATGATTGATAGTGAGATGGACAGGGCAAGCCCTTAATGGTACGTCGGGGCGGGAAAAGTGGACAGGACAGGCCGTCAACGATAGGAAGGTGGTTAAGGCAGGACCATATGAGGTAAAGACGCTGGTAGCACAGGTCATTAATGGTTGTGAGGAGAGTAAGGTAGGTCGTGAGGGGTAAACAGAACAGGTCATTAGTGGGAGGTAGTGAGGTAGGTAGAGTAGGTCATGAGAGGTAGTGATGTAGGTCATGAGAGGTAGTGATGTAGATAGAGTAGGTCATGAGAGGTAGCGATGTAGATAGAGTAGGTCATGAGAGGTAGTGAGGTAGGTAGAGCAGATCATGAGGTAACGGGGTTGGATAAGGTAAGTCATGAAAATTAGTGAGATAGATAGGGTAGGTCAATAAGTAGTGATATAGGTAGGGCAGGTCATAAAAATAGATACTGAGATGGATAGGACAGATAGGGGTAGTTGAGAGGAAAATGTCTCTGGTAGAGGTGAGAGAGAAGGACATTAGAGGCAGGGAGGTTGAAGGAGAGGGAAGGCATAAGAGGTAGGGAATTGGTGCTGACAGGTCTGGGTGAAGAGGGGAGTTTGAGGATGGGTAAGGTCATGAGAGAAAGGGAGGCAATGAGGTGGGGAAATCCTGAGTGGGTGAGGTCGGGTGTGTGCAGGGTGACTGGGCAGGTCACAGGGAGGTAGAAGGGTGTGGTAGGTTGTAAGAGGCTGGGAGGTGGACGAGGCAGGTCACGGGGGGTTAAACTGGGTAGGATTATATCCAGTATATAAAATGAGTTTCTCCATTACCTTTCTCTCTGTTACGGGTGAGGCCATTAAGACGTATGTTTTATTTACCGTGTCGTGTATTCAGGCCTGTTACTTCACATGTGTTATATACACGAGTATATTCCTTGACTGTAGGAATTATAGTACAGTATCTTCTATATCCAAGGATTTAATGGTAATGTTTTTATAGAAGAGGGCAGTGAGCACGTGCGGGCTGTCAGGGTACAGTACGGTCCCCTACAGCTGGCGCCCTAGCTCCTTGTGGGGGGCTGGCCCGGGTGACTCTTGGGGGTTTTGTTTGTATTGAGTACACTCACCTGTCCCAGTTATGTGTTTCCTACGACGGACTTGTCATTATTAATATTTATCAATATGGCAAGTTTAAAACTTTGTAGTTTACTGAACTTATCCTTAGGTTGTGTTATTTCTCAGGACTGGTATCCTTTCTTTATATATACATGAGTTTAGATGTTAAGTTTTACTTTCCGCGGTCTTAGATTGTTTATTTGTAGAGTGTGGTGCTTTATATTTGTCTCATGTGTCATATATGGTGAGCGAGTTCCCCAGGTGTGGGGAGGAGCAACAAAAACGCGGGGTCATTGGCCATGCAGTGGTGCCACGGTCCGCGTGTTAGTCACTTGACCCCGAAACACGTCCTTAGACCACCGACAACATCTGCCGCCTTCCCCACGCTCTTTTGTGTCTATCACAACCTAGTAACATGTACTTATACTTCAAAAGGGATTTTAAACCGATAGTCAACATGCTACCATCAAATAGAAACTGGTAGGGAGGGGTGGTAAGGTCCATGGAGGGAGGGAGGGAGCACCTGCGGGTGTCGTGTAGGACTCTAGCTATGAGGCCGCGCTTCCCCTTCACCACATGGTTCCTCCACACTACCTAATATTGGGTGAAAGCGGATTGTAAGGTCATTTAGGTGTGTGGTCGAATACAATTAAGTTGAGGCTTTAGTTGCGTTGAATTCGCGTCCTTGGCTCCAATGACCAATATAAGGACAGGTTAAGTACTAAGATTAACAAGAACTTAAAGAAGTACCGTACTTGAATTGTACAGAAAAAGACAAATGAGATACTTGGTCATATAATTAGGGATGAAAAAATAATAAATATTTCTATTTAAATGTTTTTCTCTGTTCTCTGACGAACTGTGCTGTACTTTAGTCTTAGATCAATATTGCATGTGACGGGTAAGATAGATTTGGCTGTTATAAGGAAAAATCGTATTTTGGTGGTTTGTCCGTTTTTTTTTGGGGGGGGGGGGGGGGGGGGGTGGTCTTTGACACTGGATATACAGCTCGTTAAGTTAGGGTGTGGCTGTTGTGTTCTCGATAGCTAATACATTTAAAAAAAATCACGTTTAGGTGGTCTTAGGACCGGCCATCCTTGAATATGAGGAGCAGTCATTATTATTTAGTAGTGTGTATATATATATATATATATATATATATATATATATATATATATATATATATATATATATATATATATATATATATATATATATATATATATATATATATATATGCTGATAACCACCAGGAAAGAAGAAAACACGAAGTTCTTTCCTGGTGGTTATCAGCATATATCTAGATCACGCGCACGTACAGTGATTTACTTGCATATATATATATATATATATATATATATATATATATATATATATATATATATATATATATATATATATATATATATATATATATATATACTGTGTGTGTATGTGTAATAATGTGTGTGTTTTTGTGTGGTGGAAATACCTTACAAGAATGTAGTAGCAATGTACGTTTAAGTGAATACTGGATGGTAACACCTTGCCCGCAAATATACAGGGAGAAGGCGAAGTTGGCAACAGGCGTCTGACTCATTAACCTGACCTTGAAGCCTCGGGCACACGGGGGAACGTTTCTCTTGCCCTTACGTCAGTTTTGGCGATATTTGTAGAGTGATGCCAGGGGTATTAAGGGAAGGGACAGTGTTGAGTTATGCGTCACACATTGAACCCTGGCCATATCCTGGAGCTGTGTTAGTCTAGCAGAGCGTGGATAAACCTAGTATCAGAAACACTTGTTCAACACTCCTAGAATGATTCCTCTTAGTAAATAGTGTTTGTGTGTGTAGAGTGTGGGAATTGTTATAGAAGGGAATTAATTGATAACCCAGGTTTTCAGATTTATATGAGGGATCTTCAACGTGAGGACGAAGTTATGTTTAGGTCCTGTGAGAATTTTTTTTTAGTGTAGCTATATAGCTTCATTTTCATCCTCGTCTCGCATCTTTAAATGTAGGCATAATATTGGTCGTGTCAGTGTAGTGCATGTGTGTGTACGGGGACTGGTTGTAGTTTGGTATGAGGGCTTTGTGCCGAGGTAATTTATTTAGGGAGATGAAGAGCTCAGCCTTTTAACTTTGTAGTTATTTGTTCAGATCTTAAAAAATAGGTGGTTGTCCATGTCGTGTTAATTGTGTTGTGTTAGTAACTTTTTGGTTGTGAAAGGTTAATGAAGGTCCTATTTTATTATTACAACTTGGGTACCTTAAATGGTGTGTGTGTGTGTGTGTGTGTGTGTGTGTGTGTGTGTGTGTGTGTGTGTGTGTGTGTGTGTGTGTGTGTTTTTTGGGCCTTCTTGATTGCTTTGAAGTTTGTACTAGATTGTTTAAATACCATAATTATATAAGTTAAGCAAACACATATGACGTCTGTGTTTAGGGATACACTTGTGATCTGGAATTAGCAGTCTATACAATACTATAGTTACCAATCAAACTCGTCTACTAATGATCATGAAGATAGACTATTTTTATAAGTAAATATAAGCGAGACCTTTCTCCTAATAATTTTTGTTTGTATTTAGTTCGAATGCTTTTGCTGGGGAATTTGGTTTGTATATGCAGAAAAAACTCTTATCAAGTATATAACTGGTACTTGTAGTGAACTTCTGCAGGCAAGTCTATTTTTAATTCAGCAAGATGTTTGGGCACATTCAACCACAACTAATAAAATACGAGTATATGACTGCAGCCAAGACCATCCCGGGGCTTTACCCTTGAGTTATGTAACTACTTGAGGATGCCGAACCTTTGTCCGCATATTAAGGTCGACAGTGTATATATCTTAAGGCTAGCGAACACCTTCATTATACCACTAATTATAATGATTTTTTTTATAAACGCCTGTTAGTAATGTGCTTGGGTTTAATATAGAGTTCATGTGTAGGTAAATATGTGGTGGTATGTATGTTTTGTTGTGTTGTTTGATGCCTTTAGTGTTTTGTCCGTTTTATTCATTAACATAATTCTATACATCGTTACATCGACTTATTTGTTTACGTGACCTATTGTTGTAGGTGTGTGGTACTAGATAAAGCCTACTGGTACCTTTGTCACGCTCATCCGGTCCAAGGCTACCGACCTTATTGGATCCTTCAGTAGTTTTTGTCTTTCCATTACAATAGCTGATCAGTAGTCACAGTGTGGGTGGGGGGGGGGGGGGGGGGGTACATTTATTAGCTACAATTATGTAGACTGAGTCGATGAAAATTTTTTCTGGGGTGTGTGTCGGTTTTGGTCTGTTGTGCCTAGAAACTTTTGTAAGGATAACACCGGTACACATCTTCGGTGATTGTCTAGTTCCCTACCCATCTCCGCCATATATTGTTATAGACAGTGTAAGTATAAAAGTTATTTTGAGTAATTGCTATGAAATTATCACCTCTTTAGGTATGGGACTGCTTAAGTATCACTCACTGGTTATTCTCCACAAGGTATGAACTATTGGGTGTTTGTGTTGCGGGGATTTGCAGTCGTTCTGACTGATGATATTTTTTTGGAACTGGTATTTCCAGTTGAACAGAATATATTTATGAATAATTTTCATTGCGTTTTCTTGTAGTGTATATAATGGTAATTTTTCAATGTCTCCACCACCAAGCTCTTTGATGTGAATTTTAACACGCATGATCTTAGGGTTTACGTAATCTTGATTTACGGAAATAAAAAGAAAACATTGTGCAGCGAAAGAAGAGCATCACTGATGCTTGCATCAATGATTTCTGTTAGGGAAACTCTTGTAACTTCCTCAAATTAACGATCAAGGGTTTTATTCTGATGTACAGAAGCTAAAACAACTATCTGTACAGGCAGGGGTCGATATGCTCCGAAATTTTACGTGTGACTAGTGACAGGCCTCGTATACCAAAATTTATCGTCCATGGTCTCATATTGTTTCCCACAAAGTATGCACAGATAGGTGTTTTTGCTACTGTACACACAAGTGTATCACACACACACACACACACAAATTTGCTGTCAGCAACTTGTTTATTGGTGAGCGTAGCTCATGCAGTGAGAGAACATAAAAAATCATTGTACAGTATAAACTGTACATGTACTGGTATAACATGTTGAATTGGATACAAAATTTTATCCAGAGTAATTTACTATATAATGTACAGTACGTTTAAGGTATATGATAGACATTTGGTGCTGATGTATGTATTGGTGAGTGTATGACGGGTACATGTGACCTTGGTGAGGAAGGCGTTGTTAGGAGAGCCAGCCAACCAGGGATCAACTTCCCCACACAGTTTTCTTGAGTATTTTAATACACACACAGTATCATCGGTTTTGAGTAATAGTAGTATTGGTGAATTGCAGTAACATTAATGATGATAATGAAAATGGGGATAATATCGGTATTAGTTATAATAATTTCTTATTAATGCATAAATACAGTACGTTCACGTGTGGATATGTGGGTAGGTGACGCGTGTATATCCGTGTGGCAGACCCTCTCTTGATGTCTAAACCAGTATAACGGCGACGATGAGGTGTAGGTGTGTGGAGGTGTGTGATGCTGGTGATACATCTCGGTTGAGCCTTTTGCTATGTAGAAAAGATGTAAACACGTGCGGACTCAAGGTCAGGCGGACACTGACGACGTGGTCGCAACGTCACTGCCCTCTCTCTCTCTCTGGATCCTGATTTTTAAAGATTCCCACGTCAGAATTTAGTCAAGTTCATCAACCTAATAAAGTGTTTTTCATGATCGACTGACATATTTCTCTACCCAGCCCCAACATGATAAAGCCTCAGGCTCCTCACAGCACTCCGGGTGTAATAAACTCCCCCTTGAAAACACTACAGTAGTGTTGCTCACGTACACTCAAAACACTCGTTGTGTTACGAGGGTGACAGCGCTAGTGCCACACTCAGGACTTAAAACATTGTTACTAGTGTTTGTTAGATCCGAAGTGTAGTTACTCTGCCTTGATAAACTTGTGTATTAAATAGAAATAAACAAGTTTTAAACAGCTGTTTTTATATATTGAGAAGGAAATTCAGCTTTATTTAATTTGTATTCACAGCTTTTTATTTAAGTATATGCATGAGTAAATTGAGTATAATACAATACGTATATTTATACTCATATCTTACAGTACATATACTGTATTGTAGCTGTACATCTCATAATGACTTGTCCAGTTTTCTAACAGTAACCCACCTAGTAAATGTTTATTAAGTAGTGTTGCAGCTACCCACCTAGTAAATGTTTATTAAGTAGTGTTGCTGCTACCCACCTAGTAAATGTTTATTAAGTAGTGTTGCAGCTACCCACCTAGTAAATGTTTATTAAGTAGTGTTGCAGCTACCCACCTCGTAAATGTTTATAGTCAGTGGTGCTGCAGCTACCCACCAAGTAAATGTTTATAGTCAGTGGTGCTGCAGCTACCCACCAAGTAAATGTTTATATATGTCGGTAGTATTTCATCTGGCTCACAAGTCGGCACTATAGATTATTCATTCTCTTGCAGCCATTTGCATCCAGTCACCTGTTAGAATACTTCTCTTTTTGTTGTATTGCTATTACTTACCTCAACACTATTTATTTTCTTGTATGACTAGCTAGCAGTTGTTCGTCCCTAAATAAATATATTTTTCATTAGTATTTGTGTTGAGAAGTGTTGTATTTAACTACCCCCTGGGAGTATTAAGTAATTAAGCTGGTCTGGGCCTGGCTGCTCACATACAGTATACAGTACAGTAATTAGGTTGTTTCATCAAACTTGGGGTGAGAGTTTACATCTTGGTACGGTAGTCTCAGATGCAATTTAGACGCCATTCAGGCCTCTATACATGTGTCGTTGGTTTGCGTACGTGAATGAAAGTGTGAAAATATTAAGGTATAATCTTCAGAAAACCCGAATCTTGGCAGTCGTGGTGCACTGTTTTATCCTGCTCCACTTTTCTTGAATTATGCTCAATCTACTGTACGTCTTCTTTATTATCCTTGTGTTCTGGCTTCTTGGTTGTGTTCCAGTTGTCTGCTTATTTCACTTCTTAGAAGTATGTAGATGCGACCTGTGTGGGCTAATGTTAAGTGGTTCATGCGTGGTTTGGACCTTCGGGTGACGTCGTTGGATTCGTTTGATTACATCAAAGGGGGACAGCTAAAGTAAATGAGGCGTAGTGATTCTGATGAGCTGAGTTACATATTGGTGCTAAAACCATGATATTTAAAATATGAGGCTGACGCATAGCTAGCGCTTTGAATACCTAATTGGAGATGTACCAGGATTTCATATTAGAACCTGAATACAGTATATTATGTTTTTGCAGTATAACGCTTTCATCATGTGTGCAATCCCAGTGGTTCACACACACACACACACACACACATATATATATATATATATATATATATATAATATATATATATATATATATATATATATATATATATATATATATATATATATATGCTGATAACCACAAGGAAAGAGGAAAACACGAAGTTCCCAAGCGCTTTCGTGTAATTCACATCTTCAGGGGTGAATACAGACTAGAGAGAGTAATACAAATCAAGGTGTATATATACAGAGGAGGGTGAGACCAGGTCCACAATGGTCAGGTAATTAGGTAATGACCCTACTAATCTTTAAATAGCACACAACGGTTGGTGGTCAGGTCAGATGGGCCAGTGACCCGCCCTCTCACTGGCCCATCTGACCTGACCACCAACCATTGTGTGCTATTTAAAGATTAGTAGGGTCATTACCTAATTACCTGACCATTGTGGACCTGGTCTCACCCTCCTCTGTATATATACACCTTGATTTGTATTACTCTCTCTAGTCTGTATTCACCCCTGAAGATGTGAATTACACGAAAGCGCTTGGGAACTTCGTGTTTTCTTCTTTCCTTGTGGTTATCAGCATATACCTAGATCACGCGCACCTACAGTGATTTACTTGCAAAATATATATATATATATATATATATATATATATATATATATATATATATATATATATATATATATATATATACACACACACCTAAAGAGGGACAACTGCAAATTTTGCCATGATGAGCCTCGTATAACTTTGTCTTGAATCTGAGAAATGCTTTCTTTAAAACAGCTTTGTAACTCATATTTTAGAAGGTAAGGGGTTATTTTAACGAAACCGTTAATAAAACGTTGTGGTACAGCACAGGTTATTGGCGTGATGTCTTTTCTGCAATTTTTTAAATTCTCCCCTCCGATATGGTACAGTGTTTGGCAACCCAAGTTACCAGTGATAGTGCCGTCATTGGTCAACGTACTACGTAAAGGCTACCGGAAGTGGAAGGGAAATGTGGTGCTGACATTTTCCTTGTTTCATCTTGATATTAGATGTGTTGTTTGATGTTTGACTTTATATGGTTGATCCTGGGTAGTGTGTGTAGTGTGGCATTTTCGTGGTGTACATTAATATGGTCTTTTTATTTTCCATTTTAATTTAATTTTACTCTTATTTTTTAGCCCCCTAGGCCCTGTTGTGGGTCGATGACCTGTGCCCGGGTAGGCTCTTACCCGGAAAAAAAAACTATGCTGTTGTTCCTGAGCTATTACTAAAATGAAATGTAACTTATTTTTCATTTGTTGAACTAAAGACTAAACAATTTGCTTGTTTTTTATTTTTTGCTTGGGAGGTTCGATTTGGTCTTATACTGTATAGCACATAAGCGTGAAACAAAGGAGAACTCCAATGTTTACTGTTGGGGCTGCACTACGTGTGTGGGAATTCCCCACCACACAGCATCTGCTCTCGCAACCACACCAACTTCTACTCGCCACACACACACTACTATGCTCTTAAGAATTTTGTAAAATTTAGAGTGCAGTATGTTTTTCGTCCTCAAATTCTGATTGTAAAATGTAAAAGTTTTCATATTCACTGGTGTTAGGAATTTAAACCATAGAGATGACTTACTAGTTGCTGATAACGGTACAGTACTGGTGTCAATATGATCAGGGTTTCTCCCAGGGTACACGGGTTGGAAGCTCTGAATATACTGCTGGGATAGTAACGTCCAGAGTAATTATTAAATGTACGGTAACGTTTAACTATGAGATTTGTAACCTCATTGTGTGTATCCTTTTGAGTATAGAGAGTATGGGGGCTGGATTCCATGGTGTATATATCAGGTAATAACAGGCTTTTCACCTTAACAGCTTTGAATTTCACCTCGTGTAATATGTTGTCGTAAACCAACTTTTGCACAGGGTGGACCGGTTAGTTACAATCATCTTATCTGTCAGTCTAGGAATTTATTTTCTTATAAATCCAGCATAAGTAAATGGCATTTAAAAGTCCTTAAATGAAAATGTATTGTAGCAGTACCCCCCTCATGAGGCAAACGACTCTGGCTACCAAACTACAGTATTTCACTGTGATCATAAAATCTGACACTTCACAAGTTCCAATAGCTCTGTCTTTCAAAGACCAATTGAGTAATGCGTCCCATTTGAAAATAAGGACATAATGTGTCGGGTAACATCATCCCAAACGCAGAGATATGTAAAAAAAATAGATGTGAATATACTGTCAAGGTAGATGTAGGATCGCCCTTAACTATTCAACGGATACAACTTGGCTATTATTATTATTATTATTATTATTATTATTATTATTATTATATTTGGGTAAATTTTTACTTTCGAAAAACTCGGTAATCTTTGCGTCTATGCCGTTCCCCTCGCAAATTATCTAACCTGACAACCACGGGGGAGGGGGGGAGGGTCTGCCCCCCTGGACCCCCCCTGACATCTACAAGTCGTTTGCAAGGGAAACGTCACAGAACGGAACGGAGTCATTAGTTATGAGGTGAAAGATTATTAGGGGTTGAAGAAAAAGTGGTGAAACTGAAATACAGTAGGAGTAGAAGCAAAGTATCTTAAAATTGTTGAAATTATCTATAGTAAAGATAAAATTCGTAAGAATCCCGAGTTTTCCAAAAGTAAAATAATAAATTATTTGTTTGTGGAATGGCACCAGCCAAAAGATACCTTCATAGGTCCGATCAGGCTAAAAATCTGCATACTGATTTTATTTTAATTAAGATCATTCCTCTACTAAATATTCTTGTTTTTCAGATGTTGCAAAAATTGGCAGAAATTTGATTTTTTTTCTGTTAGAGAGTGAGGAAGGCGTCTGATGACCAAGTGATGTAAATTTAGTTGCTTCTCATAAATATTGAAGAAATTTTCATAGAAACTGAAATTTTAAGCACACGAAATTATTGCAAAAACTGGGGAATTTTAAATATCATTTGAATAGAGAAAATGCCTGCCGGTCACAGAACGTAGAGGAAGTGTTGTTAGAAGGATTTTATTTTTTTTACGTATTTGCACGTATGAAATAATTTTGCATATTTGCAAGACCTTTGCAGTATTGCAAACATACATTTTGGTTTACCCGCAAAATCGGACGCTGGAGGGTGTGGAATAAAGGAGTAGTGGTAGCTTTTTAGGTGTATATAATGGTGAAGGGAAGGAGTATGGTGGGGTCTGCTGGAGGGAGGGAAGGAGTATGGTGGGGTCTGCTGGAGGGAGGGTGGGAGTATATAGTCGTGGAGGCAGGGAGTGAGTCGTGAGAAGTATTATTAGTGCGTAAGACGTTTAGATATGAGTAATGGTAAAGGAATTGAGTGGTTTAGAGGGAAGGGAAGAGTACTATCTTGTGTGTGAGGTACAGGTGTTACTCGTCTACTGGTCTTCTTTCCCAGAGGCCCCAAGGCCTCCTCAGCCGCCATGTCGTGTTAAACTCACCCTTCTCCCTGCACCTTTCTCCCTGGTGTTCATTATACGTCTCCCAATATTCTGCGCTGCTCACTCACCACGTAGTAGTTGTATTACTAAATGTGTGCTTGGCGGGGCAGCAAATTTGGGTAGGTTTCAGTCTATCTTGAGGCAGGAAAGAATTTCAAACATTTCCGACTGGTTCATGGCTGATGTTATATTATAATATGTGCAGCGGTTTAGCGTCTGCGTTGCATCTATAGTTGACGTATCCTTCTCATTCCAATTTCGTTTTATAATGACTTATACTAAATGCGCAGTGATGATTATGAAGTACTGTATACAGTATGGTAAATGTAGTGAAGATTATTATAATTTGGAAAGTGCACAAGGAAGTCTATGTTATGTTAAATGCATGATGAAGATAAATGTATTTCGAATATGACGTAAAGAGGAAAAATAGTTCTAGGGGAAACTGCCTTACACATACCGAAAAATATTTTTCTTGTCAGCCGATGACCGATCGTCCGTGATTTTCTTTTCCTACCCAACGAGTCAAGACGTTCAGTACTTTCTCTATGATTGGACGTAGCCTCGATCTTGATTTTCGTCGGCATGTTGTTAGGTGCCAGACTTTTGGTGCTCTTGCTCTCATTGCTATACATTATATTTATTATGAACTTGTTTGTTGCGAACACTCTCGCTCTTGGTAGATCACCAGCTGATTGGGTGGGAGTCAACGGTCTTGAGGTACAAGGTTAACGACACACCCAACGTCCTCGCTTCTATATTTAGCTCTGAGATGATGTGTTTGTGTTGCTCATTCATTGTATATTAGTTAACATAATGTGGATCAGAAATGGGCGAATTAGTATGTCACTTATGTGACATTGTTTGGTATACAGCGATGTATTGCTCGTTGTATTAGTTGGTAAAGGAACAAAAACAACCGGTAAAGAGAGGGGAAAACCAGGTGTTGTGGGTTGGTCACAGTTTAGCCTTTGTGAGCTGGCTACCCACCTACACCGAATTTTTTATACCCACGTATACCTCCGGGGGCAGGGAACAGCCACCAGGGAGAAACTATAAGTAATACACCCTTTAAGATGGTGTGGTATTGTGGAGGGTATTGGTACCTAAAATATGGGGGTATTGGTGTTATATCATAGATTTGATTAAAGAAAGAGATGAAGATAACGTATAGATAGATTTGATGCAATAAAAGAAGACTGACAGCAGCGATGTGGTAAGAGAGGGTTGGGTACATGAGTTAATCGGGAGCTGTTATGTAAACCTGAGGAGCTGGGTATATGTATTTTGGCCATGGCTACACCAGGTGGTTATTGCCTTTGTTGTGGTTTAAACATGGACACAGTAGTGTAACGTGACCTAGTTGAGGTGTTGTTATAGTGACTTAAGGAGCGGGGCGATTCCTTGAGCGCCTGTGTTTGCTGGAATTCATGAGGGAGTTTTCATAGTTTGGAAATGTTTCATAGATGTTGTTTATGAGGACCTTCCTTGAATGGACGTGTTAATTAAAGTGTGTATAAACAGGACCTCGCTTTGAGTGGTGTGTCTTCGACCATGTTCACGGGGGACTTTTCCTTATATTGTGGATGTTTCTTATTCTGTACGGAGAGTAACTACATTTCTTAAACTTATAAATAATAATAATAATAATAATAATAATAATAATAATTAACGGTTTATTGAAAGAGCATGGCAGCCGGAAGGCTGAAAATATACAGTTACATAATTGGGGAATGGGTCACTTGATTTACAAATAATATACATGAAACATAAGTGATACAAATATGATATCTAATAACTAGGTGGGGAGAAGCTCAAACTAAAGGGCATTTCAACATAGTGACCGTGCAAAAAGTAAGATTGACTGGGAGTGAATACACTGGTTGATTACAACTAATTGATAATTTTTGCAATGGTTGGGACGGGGCTGTTCTTATAGCGATCAGTTCGTGCTCGTATGGGCTGGATGCGGTTGTGGTGTCGAACAGGAATTCTGACGAGGGATCTCGGGTAGTTGTAGAAGCCGGTGTCGAGGATGGTGCAGAAGCTTCTCACCAAATTAGCAGATGAGGTCGTGGTGATGGTCAGCGAGAGCCGAGAGGGTTTGAACAGTGGGCGTGTCCAAGAGTGGATGTGTTTCTTAGACTGATAATAGGGAATATGTCCAATAACGGGTGTTTCTTAGACTGATAATAGGGAATATGTCCAATAACGGGTGTTTCTTAGACTGATAATAGGGAATATGTCCAATAACGGGTGTGTTTCTTAGACTGATAATAGGGAATATGTCTAATAACGGGTGTGTTTCTTAGACTGATAATAGGGAATATGTCCAATAATGGGTGTGCATCTTAGACTGATAATAAGATATGTGTCCAACTGCGGAAGCGTCACTTTGACTGAGTGGGTGTTAAGGGCGAGGAACGTTTCTTACTTAGCTTTGTTGGGAAAGTTTTCCGGGTGGCTTTGTAGAGGATCTTCCCTGGGTCACTGGGTTAGGATGTTAGGGACGTTTTTTCGTGTTGCTCTGTAAGGAGACGTTTTCTGATGGGTGAGTTTATGGGCTTAAGTTTATGCAGGGGATGTGTGGGTAATGTTGTTTAAGATTGATTTTGTATAGCACTGTGGGGGAACATAGGCGGCTAGTGGTTCAGATGACGGTGTTGACAGTTTGTGCCGGTTGGTAGTTGTATTGATGGTGCCATGTAACCACTGTGTGTCTTGTGCTTGTGGTGATAATTTTTTTGTTGCTAATCTGTGTGGGTGGTGGTTGTCATGTGGTGGTAGGGGTGATGATGTGTGGGTGGTGGTTGTCATGTGGTGGAAGGGATGATGGTGTGTGGGTGGTGGTTGTCTTGTGGTGGAAGGGGTGATGGTGTGTGGGTGGTGGTTGTCATGTGGTGTAACTCTTGTTGAGTTATGTGTAGGTCCTGGAGACATTTATTGAAGATGTTGGTGATCGCAGGAGAGGTGATGTAAGCCTGGGGTGTTTGCCAGGGCTTTGTCTGCCCCGCCTTCTCTAGGGCACGCCGCCCCGTGCGCAACTGTTCACCGCATTATATCGCCAGCCTCACTACGTGTCACACACTCCACTACGCTGACAGTTTACTGCGCTATTGAGTGACTCGTTAACTGACAGCCAAAAGTCTGATCACGTTGTGTTTTTTACTAGTGTTGTGTGTTGTGGTGAGCTTATTAAGTAGATGATGTCGCACAAGAAATTACCTTGTGTGTTAGAACCTCTCAGTCACCGTACTTTGTTACTGTATTGACAAGTGAGAAATATTGGTCCATTTCTTCCATCTTTGATATTGGTTATGAGTTTTGATTAACGTTTGATGGTGTTTTGTACTTTTTATATAACTCATCTTCTGTGAAAGAAATGTAAAATCATCGTTAATTCTAGTACATTGATAATTACACGCTGGAAGTGAAGACGTCTGGCACTAATATTCTGTATTCAGTGTTACATATTAATTGTCTCATCAGTGAGCTGAGGTAATCTCCCAGATGGTATTCGGATAATTTGTGGGTGTACGCTACCTCGGGATGAAGACGTGGGATGAACTTGGTCGATTGTCACGCGCTACGTTTGGCACTGATTTGTACAGGCAGATGTGTTGCTAGTGCCACACTTGCACTTCTAGGACCGAGTTGTTACTGGAAAATCTTTCATTGTTTGGTATTCATGGGTGGGTGGCTGTGCTGTGTGACCCAGTGTTGGTTTGTCTACCCTCACCTTGCCAGATCGTTCAGGTGTTTGAGGCACTTGGCGCCTCTTGTATTTATTTTTTTTTACTTTTATTTGACTCTGGTTTAGCTTGTTTTAACATCGTAACATAATTTTAGCCAGAATGTTTAGGGTTTAAAAAAATATTCGTTTGAGTGATTTGTGGAGTAGTTTACCTCTCGTAGTTTACCTGAGTCAAGTTACCGATGTTGTATACACTTTTTTTTCGTATTAATTTTCTCATAAGATACTCCTGGAATGGTTTTATATAATGATCATACTTATTTAATGATCTCTTTTATTTTAGGAGACTTAAATATCAAAACTAAAACTTTAGAAACAAACTAAAGTATTAAGTGCTTTTGGTATAATCTTAATGAAATCATACTTGTGAAGCAGAATCTCAAGCGATCTCAGAAATCTACAATACGGAGTGTTACCTGACTTAAGTGGATTATTTATGCATTGTGATATACTTTAAAATTAAGCGACTGATATTGCAACAAATCAAAACAATAACGTGAAAATCAAAGGATAGTGCTTTGTGTATTTTGAGTGCTCGAGGATTAACAGTGTTTAGAAACAGTGCTAAGTGTTTCTAAGAGTGCCGAGTGTTTGTACTTAATACATTATTTGTGGGTGGAACTTTTGGTTTATATTCAATACTAGTGTTGGGGAGAAAGTTTCGTCACCATGTTGCTGTACGCCCGCCGCAAGAAGTTACTGCGTGACGAGCGTGTGCTTCAGCTGGTGCTGCTGTTGAGTCTGCTCCGAGGTGACCCTGACCTTCTACTAGGTCCTGGGGGTAGCTCTCCCCTCGGTGATTTGCCACATGACCTTATCTTGGGGTCGTCCCTGGGTCACGTGCTCCCCTCATCACCCATGACCATTGGCGCCAATCTCCACCCCAAGAGTCTAGATCGCATCCTGGCCGACTACCAGCGCTCAGTTCTGGATGATCTCAATGCCCTGGGCCGCTACACATCTCTCCAGCAGGCACACATTGGTGACGTCCAGGCCTACTTACTCAACTCACACACGTCGCTCCCATCACCGCCCACCGCCGACACACCAGACCATCACCATCAGGGACCCACCTCACCACCCAACCAGCCCAACAATCTCTTGCCCGACCCACCACCTTCAGACTACAACCTCTCTGATGACCTCACTCCAGAGGTTAGTTAACTCAATGCTCATCACTCCTCTCACCCTACCTCGAGGGTAACTTCTTCCCAGGTTTAACACCCACAGCCCAGTTTATACCGACCCAGCTTAGCGTAATACAGCTCTGGAATGTTGTGACATAAATGTAATAATATTCCAGCTAAATAACACTCCCATTTCGACCTGTGTGACCCACTTCCAAACCTAGTGTGACAAAACGCCTAGGCTTGCCTGGTACACACTTATCTCAGACGACATGCCTTCAGTTTTGTGTGATACAGTACATGTCTGTGTGAAACACTTTTGTAAATTAGCGATGCTTCCCATAATCTGATTCAGCCTAATAAGTATGACAGTTCTCAAGTTTATTGTTTCATATCCCCAAGGCTCATGTTGATATACTGTACTGTACCCGAGTCTACTTTACCAGTCCCGTAACCTAATTTGATATATCCAGCCTAGTATTACACTCTTCACCCTAGCATGATAAACCCAGCTTGTCACAGCCCTAAAGCATAATGTGTAACACCAGGTCTAATGTAACACTTCCTCAGCCTATTGTGCTACACCCCAGCCGAGAAATGGCACTTAATCGACGTTTTGGTGTGATATATCCCGACCTAGTATGACACTGACAGCTTTGCCTTAATGTTACCACCTTGACCCTAGTGTGACAAACCGTTGTTGGTGGACGGTAAAGGAAGTGTACTATACTTTAATGTTCAGTAATATGAATGTCGGTATTTATAGTCCAGATAAAAAGTGAGTTAGCTGTTACTTTTGGATATGCGATATGTACATGAATATTTACTTAGTTTGTATTTATATGGGATGTTTTTAATACAATCTTACGACATTTCGGACTAGTTAGAAAATGGATGAACTTTGCAGTACTTAGGTGAGTACTGTAATATAATTATGAACAATTGTACATCAGCGTAGTTCAACACACTTACCATAATAGTGTTTGAAACATGAATTAAGGCATCAATACTTATTTCCAAAATAATTGATCGATTGTTTTTCTGCAGTTTTATTGCATTTTTTTAATGCCAACAGATACCGGTAGGCCTCTCCACAAATATTTTATGGTACTTTAATACGGTATATACTGTCAATACTTTTGAAGAAAAATCGAACATTGGCAGACCCTACAAATTTCATGTGGTCTTGAATGAAACTGATAACACAAATTGAATAGAATTTACAAAGTTGATGGGCTCTTAGGAAACCAAACGTAGAGCGTAAAAAAGTTGAATTGGCGAAGCAAAACACAGGGCAAGTTAACAGCTTAAACTTAGAATATACCGTGGTATGAACAGCTTTATTGCAAAGGAATAATTATTACTGTTTATTCAGTCATAGGGTTCTACCTGTGATAACACCCAGCATGAATTCATACCTGGTACACACAAACATATACTGTATATCAGTGATGTAATATATATATATATATATATATATATATATATATATATATATATATATATATATATATATATATATATATATATATATATATCGTTAATGCTCAGTGTCTTAAGAATACACGCTTAAATATCTTACCTTATAAATCTTATTAATGTGTTCATCTACGTTGTAACACTAACAACTCACGTGAACATCTTGAAGGTCTGTTTATAATGCGTGTTAGCTCAATGGGAAATATTTTCCTTGCAAGGAGAGAGCGTTCGATACTGCATATTTAACTGTTATACGCTATTTGTATTTTTAATGTTTCATATAATGGAAAATGAAAATGCTACTACGATTTTTATAGTTTTTAATTTTAATTGGTGTCAGATGGAATTACAGGTTTGTTGAATCATTTGTTAACGCAACTTATCTAATGGTTGAGTCTATTTGTTAGCCATCCTCGTGTGTGTGTGTGCAGTGTTCGTTTGTGAGTGTTACTTCATAACCTGTCGAGGGGATGATAATAATTTTATATTATTCACGTGAAGACAATTGCCTTCACGTGATAACTGTCCCCAGCCTAAAATGAGATTGAGGTAAGCTCTTTCAGTTTTAGCCATAATACTTAGATTTGTAGTGTCATGAAAAAATATATATTATATGCGGTATTCTACAGTGTAGAGATGTCATTAATGATAAATTATTAATAGTATGTGAGAGATCAATTGAGTTTAAAGCTTCAGTATCATCGTCTCAGTGGAATAAAAAAAGTCGTTTTCTATCATGTGATGCTCGTTTTCTATTAGTCCAGCTGGTGCAGGACATGTGTGCGTGTATATTATGCTCTCTCCGGGGCCGTAGCTTATATAAATATCCTGACAGCATGACGCAATCCTACTTAACATGACCGTAACGTAAATTTTGTTCAATAATTGTTAGAGAAGTGTAATATTTGTATCTTAGTACAGTACACGTTAGATTAAGTATTCCTCTACATTGTTTGTTATCCGTTTATCAGTCAGGTTAAATTTTTAGTAGAAAGTTTTCTTGTTTGTCACCGACCGGCCAACCAGGTAGAAGTAACTGTTTTTTTCTTTTTATTTTGACATGTTCCATAAAATGTTCATCCTTACTTAACCGGTTATTACATTTTACGTGAATTTGACGCTTGTTTTTTAGAACATTCCTTCAGGGATGCACGCAGGCTTTACTTTGGGGGGGGGGGGGGTTATCAACACCCTAATATAATAAATGAAATTCACAAAGCAAGAGCGATCGATATCTTCCCCTATTACAAAGTACAGCACTATTGTAGATTCTTTTCCATTACATATCGTGGTCACCAGCATCGTACTATTTGAAATAGCTTTCATGTTAAATGCCAAACTTTGGCTTAATTCTCATAAAACTAAACCATATATATATATATATATATATATATATATATATATATTTATATATATATACATATATATATATATACATATATATATATATATATATATATATATATATATATATATATATATATATATATATATATATACATATATATACATATACATATATATACATATACATAAACAGGGTGTCCCATAAGTTTCCATACAACGTATCACCAATGGTATGTACAGAAGAAATCGATATAATTGCATTCACTGAAACATGGATCAACCTAGACACACGTGAATTACCAGTCGAATACCAAATTGCGGGTTACAAACTGTTCCATACCGATAGGCAGACCAGGAAAGGAGGCGGAGTAGCAATCTATGTTAGGGATAATCTGAAGTGTGAAATAAATAAGGAAATAAAAACTGAGAGGAATACAGAAACAATTTGGATAGAATTAAGCGACGGTCGGGAAAAATTAATCACAGGAGTAATATATAGACCCCCCAATCTTGACAGAGTCAATGAGCGACTTATCTGGGATGAAATGCGCAGGGCTTCCATACACAACAAAGTCTGTATAGTAGGCGACTTTAACCTTGGCCAAATAGATTGGACCGACCTTACGGGAAACTCAGAATCAGAGGATTTTCTCGAGACGATCCAGGACTGTTTCCTAAGTCAACATATAACCGAACCCACACGGGGTAATAATATATTGGATTTAGTTTTGTCAAACAGAGAAAACCTCATTAGCAATGTCGAGGTAGGGAACGAACTTGCAAACAGCGATCACAAAGAAATCCGATTCCAGTTAGATTTTCAGGGCAGACGTAAGGAAAATTCCACTAAAGTACCAGATTTCAGAAGGGCAAACTTTGACAGTTTAAAGAGGCAGCTAAGAGAGGGGGTGTCGCGCTTGGCCGTGAACCTGACAGATGACACCGACCTGATAACGAGATCTGAGATTGCCGAGTTCCACGACAATTTAAATAGTGAGTTACTTAATGCACAAAGGCAGAACATACCATACAAAAAACTCAGATCAAACAACAATGACCCTAAATGGATAAATAATTATTTAAAGAACATCATTGGCCAAAGGAAGGCTATAGGTAGAAGGATAAATCGTGGCGAAATTCACCTCCGGGACTATTATAGGGTATTGGCGAGTAGGGTTAAAACCGAGATAAGGAAAGCAAAGAGGAATAATGAGGTAAGGATAGCAAGGGAGGCAAAGACAAACCCCAAAGGATTCTACCAAATGTACCAAACTAAAACACGAGAAAAGATTGGACCAATACGGTCAGACTCCGGCGAGCTCACTGATAACGACGGAGAAATGAGCAATAATTTGAATAAATATTTTTCAACAGTTTTCACCAGCGAAAATTTAAACATGATACCCGAGGCACCGACTCTATTCAGAGATAGTGAAGAAAACAAATTAAGTGAGATAGTAGTGACTAGTAACGATGTTAGTAAGCAAATAGACAAACTAAAGCCTAATAAGTCACCTGGTCCCGATGAGATATTTGCCAGAGTATTAAAGGAATGTAAGGAAGAGCTTAGTATGCCCTTAGCAAAGTTGTTTAACATGTCCTTAAAAACAGGTGTAGTACCAGAATCCTGGAGGATAGCGAATGTAATACCGATCTTCAAGAAGGGGGATAGATCACTATCCTCTAACTACCGCCCAATCAGTCTAACATCAATAGTAGGCAAATTACTGGAAGCAATCATTTCAAACTCTATTCGAAATCACCTGGAGAAGCACAGATTGATCAATGATTCCCAGCATGGCTTCACAAGCGGACGTTCTTGCCTAACTAATCTATTAACATTCTTTTCATCAGTTTTCGAATCAGTGGACGAGGGGCACAATTATGATGTGGTATATCTCGACTTTAGCAAAGCCTTCGACAGAGTACCCCACGAAAGACTAATTAGAAAGGTAGAAGCTCATGGCATCAAAGGTGACATCCTTAAATGGATTAGGGCGTGGTTACAGGACAGGAAACAGCGAGTGAGCATTAACGGCACTAAGTCCCATTGGAGCAACGTCACAAGTGGAGTTCCCCAAGGCTCAGTACTTGGACCATTATTGTTTATTATATACATAAACGACATAGATATCGGCATAGACAGCAACATAAGTAAATTTGCTGATGATACTAAAATAGGACGTGTTATCAAATCTGACGAGGACTCGGCAAAACTACAGGAGGATCTAAACAAATTTTTCGAATGGTCTGAAAAATGGCAGATGAAATTCAACATTGACAAATGTAAAGTACTCAGTATAGGGAATGTAAACAGGGAAACCAGATACCAGATGAACAACGATGCCATAGAGAAATCCGACTGCGAGAGAGATTTAGGAGTAATGATAAGTAGGAACCTTAAGCCAAGTAAACAATGTGTTTTTGCTCGTAACAAGGCTAATAAAGTACTTGGGTTCATACAAAGGAGTGTTAGTTACAAGACTAGCGAGGTCATCCTAAAACTGTATCTTGCTCTTGTGAGACCACACCTGGATTACGCAGTCCAGTTCTGGTCACCGTATTACAGAATGGATATAGAATCCTTGGAAAGAATCCAGAGGAGAATGACAAGACTAATCCCGGGTATCAGGAACCTTGAGTATAGAGACAGGTTAAAGCATCTTAATTTGCACTCCCTTGAGAGACGTAGAGCGAGGGGCGACCTGATAGAGGTGTATAAATGGAAGGCAGGGCTAAACAAAGGGGACATTACAAAGGTACTCAAATTATCCAACCAGGAGCGAACTCGTAACAATGGTTTTAAATTGGACAAATTTAGATTTAGGCGTGAAATAGGTAAACACTGGTTTGGAAACAGAGTAGTGGATGAATGGAACAAGTTACCAAATATCATCATTAACTCGAATACGCTGAATTGCTTCAAACATAGGTTGGATGCTCATATGAGCAATAGGGGTTGGGTGTAAACGGGACTGCCCAGTATGGGCCAATAGGCCCGCTGCAGTTTCCTCCATTCTTATGTTCTTATGTTCTTATAACTCCAGCTGTGCTTGAACGTGTTCTTCAGCAGTGGAGGACACGCATTGAAGAGTGTTTTCAACAGAATGGTAGTCATGTAGAGCATATTATATAAATAAAAATGGATTTTCATGTAAAATTTATTTTTCCTATGTATGGAAATTTATATATATATATGCAAGTAAATCACTGTAGGTGCGCGTGATCCAGGTATATGCTGATAACCACAAAGAAAAAGAAAACAAGTTCGTGTTTTCATTTTCATTGTGGTTATCAGCATATATATATATATATATATATATATATATATATATATATATATATATATATATATATATATATATATATACAGAATCATAGACAATATTGAATTAATGTGACATAGTTTGTGGGATGAAGCAGCTGCTGACGGCAAATGGCTGGGGATTAATATTGTAGTGGACTTCTCCCCTACAACTGCCTAACTGCGTAGCCACGCCACCACCTGTTACCGCCTTCCCTAGCAACCAAGCGTATCCGCATTCCATTGCCCGCCGTATCTTAGCAACGGAACTAGTCACCGGCTACTTCTCGGGTTTTTCCACCATGACTCATAGCCGCTGCTGGGTGTATATAAGCTCTGTCTCTCCATTGAGAGGCATTCTGACCAATCTTCTTGAACAAGCAACATCTCCTCCAGCAAGCTCCACACTGTTAACATTTCATTCAACCAGGAGGCCAGCAACAGGCAACATCTTCTCTAACGGAGCTCCTGCACACATACCTCCTTCGACAAGCTACTCACCGCACGTCTCTACCAAGCAGCCCCTCACCACACAGCACCTCCAGCACCAGACTGTCTATCATATAACTTATATATTATACAAGATAACCACATTAGAGTTTCCTTCCATCCTGAGTGCTAGACAACTTTAATATCTCGATACCCCTACAATGGTGACTCCCGGAGATAAGCACTCACACAGGATGGAGGACGGACGGATCTCTCTGCCGATTTTCAACCACAACGTCGAGGACTGGCTTGACCATGTGGAAGCAGCCCTCGCCGGCTCACGAGCGACCGACGAACAAAAGTATTGCGCCCTGCTTTGTGCCTTACCCACGGAAGTGGCCACGCGGGTCTCACAAACCATTTCCAACCCTCCAGATCACAACAAATTCGCTACCCTGCGGGCTGCCTTGAAGACGTGTTATCAACAGACCAGCCCCAATCTCCTGCAAGATCTATCCTCTACCTCCCTCGGGAACTCAACCCCGGGACGTCTCTGGGAGGAGATGTGTCGGCTGAACTCCCGTCACACAGACAGACTCCCCGACTCTATCCTGCGCCAGCTTCACGCACAAAAGCTACCCACAGAAGTACGCAACATCCTGTCCGCAGTAGATTACTCTACGACACCGGAACTATATGCAACCGCGGCAGATAGAATTTTTAACGAATGCGCTGCTGCACCCCTTGCCGCCACGGTCACACCAGTACCTACCATCGAACTTGTAAGCCGGGTCAACGCCCCTCAGCCGAGCAATTCCTCACAAGACATCAAGGACCTGTTGCAAATTTTGAACCGCAGGATGGACACTGTTGAGCAGTTCTGCTCCTCCATACCCGCTGCTGCGCCGGTTCCTGACTCACATACTACGCCCTACAAGTTCCGACACACAGCAGCCAACCCCCAGCACAACAAATTTACCCTCTGCTGGTATCACCAGACTTTCGGCCGCTATGCTCGAAACTGTGAGCCCTATTGCACCTATTCGGGAAACGGCAACACCGGAGGCTGGTAGACGCCTCAGCCTCCGTCCCTCCAGGCGTCTCATTACTGCGCGTCACCGACCGCACCTCCGGCAAGAAGTTTCTCATCGACACCGGTTCATCGGTCAGCCTCATCCCTCCCTCACTACGAGACAAGTCAAAGCAACCCTCGTATGACCTGTTCGCTGCCAACGGTACCTCCATCGCCTCCTACGGCGTACGCACCCTCGCCTTAGACCTCGGTCTGCCCAAGACTCTGCGTTGGTTATTCGTGATAGCAGACGTGTCTCAACCCATCCTTGGTTTCGACTTCCTCACCTTCCACAAGCTCGGCGTCAAACCAAGTCATCTATGCCTCATTCATGAGCCTACAGCACGCAAGATCCAGGGTTCTCGTGCCAGACACACGGACGCTATCACCTGTCTTGCGCCTTCCAACGAGTTCTCCTCCCTGCTCGACGAATTCAAGGAGCTTTTCTCACCCCGAGTCTCCCTACCCCCACCACCTACGTCGGGAATTTTCCACCACATCGAAACCAAAGGACCACCTGTCTTTTCACGCCCTCGCCGCCTGCGCCCTGAGCTCCTGTACACAGCCAAAGCAGAATTCAACAAACTACTGCAAGACGGCATCATTCGCCCTTCAAGGAGTCCCTGGGCATCGCCTCTTCACATGGTTCCTAAGCAAACACCCGGCGAGTGGAGGGTGTGTGGCGACTACAGAGCCCTGAATCTCGTCACCAAACCTGACAGGTACCCTATTCCGCATGTCCAGGACTTTCACCACAAACTTCATGGCAAGACTATCTTCTCGAAGATCGACTTGGAGCGTGCCTTCCACCAGATCCCAGTAGCACCGGCAGATACCCAGAAGACAGCCATCACCACTCCGTTCGGACTCTTCGAGTACACTTTCATGAGTTTTGGCTTACGCAATGCAGCACAGACTTTCCAGAGGTTCATGGACCATATGCTTCGCGACCTCGATTTTGTCACCGTCTACATTGACGACATCCTCGTCGCATCTTCGACGCCTGCCGAGCACCACCACCACCTACAACTCCTTCTCCAACGCCTGCAGAACAACAACATGAAAGTTCATCCTGCTAAGTGCGTTTTTGGAACCTCGGCCATCGATTTCCTCGGTCACAGAGTCTCGCCCAGTGGCATACAACCCCTACCACAGAAGATAACCGCGATTAGGGAGTTCCCCAAACCTGAAACGGCGAAGAAACTCCGGGAGTTCCTGGGTTTAGTCAACTACTACCACCGCTTCATTGACAAAGCTGCCACCGTCCTAGCCCCCCTACACGACCTTCTCAAGGGACGCCCAAAGAAGTCTCACAAGTCTCTCATGTGGACTCAAGAGGCTACTACGGCATTCACCACTATCAAACAGCACATCACACGCCTCACCCTCCTGGCCCACCCCGCACCTAACGCCCGGACCACTCTCACAACAGACGCTTCTTCTACTGCAGTGGGCGCCGTCTTACAGCAGGAGATCAACGGAACTTTCATGCCCGTTGCTTTCTTCTCACAACGGCTTCAACCACCACACCTCAAGTACAGCGCTTTTGATCGAGAACTCCTGGCCATATACTTGGCTGTCAGACATTTCCAACACTTCCTCGAGGCCCGTCAGTTCACCATCTTCACTGATCACAAGCCCCTCGTCCACGCTTTCGCTTCAGCTTCCCAGTCACATACACCTCGTGTCCTGCGCCACTTGGCTTACATCTCGGAGTTCTCCAGCGACGTCCAACACATTAAAGGCAGCCACAACGAGATCGCCGACGCCCTCTCTCGTTGTATATCCACCATTCTTCCCTCATCTCCACCCATTGATTATGGGCAGCTAGCCGCGGCTCAAGAGAAAGACGAAGACCTGGCAGCTTACAAGACATCCCCCTCAGGCCTCATACTCCAAGAACTCCCTGTTCCTGGCACAAAGATAAAATTGTGGTGCGACGTATCCTGTGGACAGCCTAGACCGTTCGTGCCTCACGTCCACCGCCGCGCTGTTTTCGACCGCATCCATGGTCTCAGCCACCCGGGTGTGCGGGCCTCCCAGCGCCTCCTCACGCAACGTGTCGTCTGGCCCGGCATCAAGTCTGATACTAAGAAATGGGCTGCCCAGTGCCTAGCCTACCAGTCCTCCAAAATACATCGTCACATACGGGCCCCCTTACAAGCCTTTCCTATTCCCAAAGGACGTTTTCAAGTAGTACACCTCGACATCGTGGGACCTCTTCCATCATCCTACGGTAGCACCTACATCTTCACCTGCATCGACCGTTTCACCAGGTGGACAGAAGCAATTCCCATGCCCAACGCTACAGCAGAGACTACTGTCCGCGCCTTCATGTCCGGTTGGGTTTCCCGTTTTGGCCCCCCCGTTACCGTAATCACTGACCGAGGAGTACAGTTTGAGTCACAACTCTGGCAGCACCTCCTACAGTTCCTCGGCACGTCTAGACAACGCACTACAGCATACCACCCTCAAGCCAACGGCATGGTAGAACGTTTTCACCGGCAGCTGAAGGACGCACTCAAGGCACAGCACGACCCTTACAGCTGGACTGATGCGCTTCCCTTAGTGCTCCTCGGCATCCGTGCGTCACACAAGGAGGATATGGGCTGTAGCCCAGCAGATCTGACACTAGGCGAGCCCCTTCGGCTACCCGGGGATTTCTCACTCCCTCCTGATCCCAATCAGGCCACTCCAGCCGTTCGTCACGACTTACTCCAAAAGCTACGACAGGCAGTTTCTGCATTCAGAGCTACTGCTCCACGCCAGCCTACTCGGCGCCCTGAACACATCCCTCCTGCACTACTCACAGCCGAGTATGTTTTCGTCAGGCATGATGCTCACCGCAACCCATTACAACGCCCCTACGATGGACCCTTCCAGGTCGTTACCCGTTCTGCAAAGTTCCTGACAATTATCCGGAATGGCAGACATGACACCGTCAGCATAGACAGAGTCAAACCGGCCGCCTTACCCGTCGGGCCCCCAGCCCAGCAGCACCATCAACAAACTACGCCTGCACCAGTCCACCCGCAGTTACCACCGGCAGCAACACCACGCCCACGACATTTCTGGGCACCCTCTTTTCACCCTCATGTACAACCTGCTCCTGTCATAGAACCTGAACCTGTAGTAAGCCTCCCTCCTATCATAGAACCTGCTCCTGTCATAGACCCTCCTCCTGTCATAGAACCTGAACCTGCTCCTGCCATGGACCCTCCTCCTGACGCAGCCCCTGCAGCAGCAGGAGCACAACAACCATTGCTTGTACAACCTCCTCTAATCCCAAACCCTCTTTCTCCTCCTAATTCTCCCACAGGTTTTGTGTCACTGGACGGAGTTGTTACACGTAGCGGTCGAGTCGTACATACACCTGCCCGGTATGTGTTATGTGTGGGACACAACCCGGACAACATCCAGCCTCCCGCCGCGCCGGGAGGGGAGGGGGAGTATTGTAGTGGACTTCTCCCCTACAACTGCCTAACTGCGTAGCCACGCCACCACCTGTTACCGCCTTCCCTAGCAACCAAGCGTATCCGCATTCCATTGCCCGCCGTATCTTAGCAACGGAACTAGTCACCGGCTACTTATCGGGTTTTTCCACCATGACTCATAGCCGCTGCTGGGTGTATATAAGCTCTGTCTCTCCATTGAGAGGCATTCTGACCAATCTTCTTGAACAAGCAACATCTCCTCCAGCAAGCTCCACACTGTTAACATTTCATTCAACCAGGAGGCCAGCAACAGGCAACATCTTCTCTAACGGAGCTCCTGCACACATACCTCCTTCGACAAGCTACTCACCGCACGTCTCTACCAAGCAGCCCCTCACCACACAGCACCTCCAGCACCAGACTGTCTATCATATAACTTATATATTATACAAGATAACCACATTAGAGTTTCCTTCCATCCTGAGTGCTAGACAACTTTAATATCTCGATACCCCTACAATATACAGGGGGGGGGGGGGGGGATTCTTGTTGATAGAGAATATTTTTCATTGTAAACTAGCCAGTATTTCGGGGAGAGGAGGTGGTGAAATGACTGGTTGTTTCATTGCTGCCAACTGTTAATTTGGTTCTAAAACAAGTAAACATATTCTGTACCTGTGCCTTTATTGGAACAAGTTTACACGTATTATCTTGTTTACAATATGTACAAAATTAAATAATTAAATAACTCATAATATTTTTTGCAAGAACATTGAGCCAAGAATGGCATTGACATTGCATACAGTACTGTACACAGATGGATGACAGCAAACAGAACAAGATCACATATTCTAGTTTCCACTGCATAAACTAGAGAAAAAAAAGTAAGGGTCAAGAATTGAGAGAAAGAAACCTAGCCTAGCTGAATGTGCTTAGGCACCATAAAACGTACCCCTCAAACTAACATGACGACAAGTACAGCAGTTGTTGTCACTGTAACCAAGCAGTCATTGAGCCAATTGTCTAATTGCTCAATTGGTGTGGAATGTTACGTAAAATAAAATAATTGTATATTATAAAATTTCATATTTTGATTGCTCTAATCATAGGTAAAATGGATTTCATAAAGTACATTTTTGATTGACAGATACCGTACTTTCTGTAGTTCTGTATAATTTTTGAATATACAGGGTATAAACAATGAATAATGGTAAAGTGTTCCCAGTTGATAAGTGACAAGGGTGAGACAAATATCAGGGGTCCTCTGTACAGCCAGGTAGTAGGCAACTACCAAACAGGGTGGTACTACCACCTGGGAAGATATTGGAAGCATAATGTGTTGTCTAATGGTAGACCCTGTTACGATATGGCATCACGAATATTGTGACCAAGTCCCAGGTTGCTGATCTGTCTTTCTGCCTCATTTACAAACAATTGCAGGGTCTCAATTGTTTCTCTTACTATTGCCAACACAACATACTGTACATATAGCGTTTCTCACTGATATTATTATTTTGTTCTTTATTATCATTATTACAGTGTTGTTATTATTATTTTATTTTACTTTTTATAATAAATTTTATTTACTTTGAATTACTATTATTATTATTCTTATTAAATTTTTCCCCCCTAGGCCCCGATGTGGGTCAGTGACCTGTGCCCGGGTGGGCTAATCCCTAAAAAAAAAAAAAAAAAAAAAAAAAAAAATTACTAATTTTAGTGATTACTGTATATATCTTTTTTTTTATCCACACTTTTGTCAGAATCAGGATCTTTGCTTCACATGACTCCTGCTGCACCATAAATTATGCTAACATTGTACAAAGCTGAGTTCTGTACACTACAGTATTTGAAATTATAGTTACTGTGCTATAAAAATTGAAATTACAGTAATTATATTTTGCAGGATTTGGCTCTGATTGAAGCATTATGGAAGCAAGATGTTGATTTGGGAGTGCCCAGGGAAGTTTATGAAGATGAAGTTGTGGAGACTCTCAATGATGCTCAGACCAAGGACAAGGACCATGGGAAGAAGGTACAGTACAGTACTAGTCTACTCTATTGTTTTATTTGGTTGGATTTATGTAAGATGACTGTACAGAATGGCTGTCTTTTGTGATAAGAAAATACTGTTTGAATGAAATTTAATGTTGATTAAATAGCATCTTTTATCCTAGTTAATGATTTACTTAATTACTTCTCACAAATAAGTCATATTTTAAAAGAAACATTTTACATTTATGCTAAAGAATTTGTAGTACAGTACTGTTATTCAGTAAATAAAATTCAATACCTCAGTGATATGAACATGATGAAAGAGGCTGCTAGAGACAGCACAGCTTGGAAATCTGCAATCTGGTACAGCACTGGTACAGTAATCACAGCTAACCCACAGAAATGTGGAAAATGGCTGCAAAACAGTGGTGGTGGTCAGGGATGATGAAAATTTTTTGCTGGCACAATTAAAGGTGTTTGGAAAAAATTTGAAGATTTCTTAGGAAACAGAAATGCAGTACAGTACAGTAGATGTCTTCCATGAAAGCCATGTGTAAAGCAAAACAATTTATAGTGAAAGTGATTATCCCATAGAATAGTGTTATAAAGGGAGGATGTGTTTGTGGGGGCTGATTTTCAGACCTTTAAAGTGAAATTGGGTGCCTGGGCATGACTGCCCATTTGGGACAGTGTGGATACAGCACTGTATACTAAGCCTTCATACACAAGGAGGCAGCATGGCTTGGTACTGCACTTGACCACATTCACTTCCCCAAGTTGTAAACTCAGGTACCCATTTACAGTTGGGTGAACTAAGAGTGCCTGGGGATTGAACCACCGACCCCCTGAAACAGGAGCCGAGAGCTGTATCCAAAATCACTGCTGCACTCTTAGACACCTTGCACAACCAAAGCGACTCAAACTAAATACCAAAGACATTATATCAATCTAGCAATACAGAATATCGCAAAATACATAATGAAACAATTACAGGTATAGACCTTTGAAACTGGTCTCAGAACCAGAGATTTATTGAAAACTAGACATTTTTGTACCTGCTAAGTCTAGTTTTGCTTCCACACACTCTCACATAAACTCAGATGAATATTAGTTTTACAGTACTTTGTAAATAACAAAGAAGTAAATCATTACAGGTATATGTATAGAAAACTGTACATTAGATAACTCCATTGAATACAGCCTCTTTGGAAGTTGAGATTTCTCTATACTTTACAGTACTAAGCAAGTTACCTGTACTGTATATGGGTTTGTTTACATTCCAGCAACATCTAGTGAATCATAACATTTGTGAGAAGTAATGAGTTCATTAATAATTATTGTCTGATTGATTAAATAGCCCAGTATTTTGATAATCTTTATTTATATTTATTTATATATATAAGATATATTGTTATTTTGACATACAGTATCTTTTGAAATTTATATTGGGAAAATTAAACCAAAGATTTGAGCCCATTTCATACCAAATGGTTTAAGGTGTACTTGAAGCTGCTTCATGCAATGTTTACACAGCACCTTATGGAGAAATGAGCACCATCACTCTTAAGTATGGATGTCCTGTAGAGTATGTATATTGTGCAATAGTCACCAAAATGTCTGAAAGATATTTTACTTGGTAAAAACAGTGAACATTAGAATGTTGAGGGGTGCCAGATGGTGGCAGGAATAACTAATAATGAAGTTTTGTTTACTTACTTATATTTATGGTACTAATGCAGCTAACAGTTTTCGATAATTTAAAACAAATATACAGTACCTGTTCATGAAAACAATACTGTATACAAGTATACTATTTTTTTTATGAATAAAAAATTTTATAGATGTATAACTAAAGTACTGTACAGTACATATATCATAAACATTAGTAAGCAGAAGAAGGGACACCACTGGCTATCATTAGGGAGAAGACAGACAGATGTGATCATTAGTAAGTCTTACAGATGCTATTAAACTAAATTATATGTTCCTGTATCTGTTTGTATGAAGTAATAAACATTTAATGAGAATCTTGATAAAATCACACGGGAAAAGGGAAACAACGGAGCACCTTAGCTTTCGTCTTGAATAAAGACGAAAGCTAAGGTGCTCCGTTGTTTCCCTTTTCCCGTGTGATTTTATCAAGATTTATCTTAACCACGTTTTCATTGTGGATCTACATGACAGATTTAATGAGAATGTTTAATGCATTTTTTAGTTTAGTTTTATCATGTCTTGGGCCACTTTTTTCCCAGTAGGAACACATCTACAGATATATAATAGTTGTCTGTGGTTTGATAAGTTTCTTTCTACATAATTTCTAAACACTTAAAAATTTTCAGGAACACATATTTTATAAAAAGGAGGAAAACTGTTTTGTCTTTTATAAAATGAGGAATTCTAATTTAATTTAGTTCATTTACATTAACATAATCTTGAATTTAATTTGCATTACAGAAAAAACAAACTAATTGGTCTTCTCCACAGACTCACAAGGTTGTTATGGTGCATTGACTAAGGAATTGTATGAGTACTTGTCGGTAATTATAAACTAATGTGTACCTTAATTTGCAGCCAAAGGGTGATACGAAGATTGATGAAAAGGCTGATGACAACTTGTGTTTACACCTCAATTTCACTATTGACTCTGAGACAGGTAGGTGAATATTCCTTGATTTTTATACTACTGTGACAGGTAGGAGAATTTCCATTTCCTTTAAAATGACTGGTGTGTATTATTTTTTCAGCTGTTAGATAATAATTGTTCTTGACATCTTAGGTATTGTATAAAGATCAGGTAATTAGGATAATCTGCTTGAGATGGTTGTAATGTAAGTGGAAAAACTGCATACTTGGGTTAGAGGTTTTATGTCAGGGTTATTTTTGGTGCATCATCATCATTATTATTTTATGACCATTTTCCATGATTGTGTGGGTTAGCCATGATTACCTCTTGGCATCTTTCCATGCTTTGAAGTCTTGCAGCCTCTATCATCAGGTTCTTAAACTCTTAATGTCATTTCTTACACCCTCTCCTCATGTTATTCTTGGCTTACCCCTGGCATCTCTTGACCCGAATATTCTCTTCTATTCTATCGTACAATCTTGAATCATCTCATCTTACTTCTAGGGAAAACCTTGTCTTATGGATTTTGTTGAAAACCCCAAGGAAAATAATTTAAAGCTAGAATACGTTTCATTATATCAAGTAATCAACTGATCTTACAGTCTGTATCTCACTGTCTTCAGCACATGGTGGCTGTAATGAAGAGCAATTAAAATTTTCTTACATTTGCAGTTATAATTTCTTTCTAGTGGCTGTAACATACAGTGGTGGATGAAGTATTGGAAAAAGCTTTGAGTGAAAGTACTAATACTCTGAGAAAACTTATTCATGTAAAAGTAGAAGTACTATTGATAAGTAAAGAGAAAAAACATTTAAGGTTTATAAAGTCTCAAGTACAGTACAATACTTGGAGTAAATATACCATCATAATATTGTACACTATATAAACTGAGTGCCAATACTGTACCATACTCAACAAACTAAATAATTATGATTTACTGTATGAGGGAGCTGCCAAGGGCCTGTAGGGAAAAAGGTCCTGATGATGGTGATAATAACAAACTAGGTATAAAGTAAATGATACACAGCATTATTTGCTTAAAGAACCTAAACACCAATAATTATATTGGGTACATATATAGTACCTGTGCTACATTATGAGGATGGTCAATCCATCAATTTATACATAAACAATTTTTGTTTATTGCACATACTGATCATTTAAACTTAAAAGCTGATTTTTTTAAGTATTAGTTACTTATTTCACTGAAGATCAGTCTGGCACAATCTCACACATGCTGTTGATGCTGATAAGTGCATATTTACTCAATACTGATTTATGATTGCTGAGTTTTGATTGTCTGGAAAAATACCACACACTGCTGAAACATCCAGAATGCAGTAATGAGGTAAATAGAGACCCAGAAAAATAAGTAACAAATTAAGGGAGCTGTTAATATGTTACTCAAGTAAATGTACTGAGAAGAAAAGTTACTTTCAAGTAACTTATTTGTTAAAAAAAAAAATGAGCTCGGTAACAAAGTAATTTTACTTTATTACCTTCCACCTCTAGTAATTGAGGTACAGTTGGTCCTCATATTACGCGGTTAATGTAACCTGGAGGGTACCGCGGAAAGTGAGAAACGCGTAAAGTGAATAACATAACATATGGGATTAATTGAAATGGAGTCCGGGCCGATCCCCAAACTCCACTTTTTGACGACACACGACTATGTTGTAGTAAAAATATTATCTTAACTTTATGATGGCATGCACACACAATTAATAATTAAGAGAAATATCAATAATATTAGGTTTTTTAACACTTACATTAGTAGAAAAGATGGCTGGGCACACGGGGATGGGCGGTTGGTTCCGAGGCAGAGGGCAGATTATTGGCCCTCACCTGTATCACTTGTATCAATTGTATCACTATCCACCACAGAGGCTTGCAGGGCCTCTTTGTCAAACCCCCCAAAGTTCATATAAGTCCATATCCTCACTATAATTATCACTATCACTGACTTGGGCCGGCTGTAGTGGGTGGCGGGTGAAGAACTCAGTAATGTTTTGATGACTGGGCGACCTTGTGCGCACCATTTTCGCGCCTCTTGCACAACATGGCGGATGGCGGGAGGTGAAACGCGGATTGTGGGACCGCGTAATAGGAGGACCAACTGTACTCTGCTCTGGTGTTTTCCTTCCACCACAAGGTCCTACCCATCAGCAGAATGGCCATACCCATAACCTCACAATACTAGTTTTACCGATCATGCAATCACACCACTGCTTCTTGAATATTTATCCCCTCTTACCCATCACAACACCTACATTTCCACTCAAACAACTGACTCCACACCAGGGTTGCTACGATTTAAATAAAATCTATTTTAATACATGAATTACATTAGAGTGAAACAATGATGATTTAAATTTTTTTTTTTTACCAATAATTGAGATTTATATTTTTCCCTTGAAATTCTTTGCAATAGTATAGCCATATTGGATATTTTACAACTATTTACGATATACAGGTGGTCCTCGTCACACATTGTACTGATAACTGTCATTTTGCATAATATAAGTACTTTACTGTATGTTGCTAACAAATACGGGTAAAGAAATAAAAATTTTAGTGTACACATACGTCATTTGTTTCATATACTGTATACTTCGTCTGCATCATCCACTGTTTTATACCAAGTCTTTGTGTATCCAAATATGATGCATAAATAGTGTTAAAATCATCTAATATAATATAACTATTACAGTATAAGTAACAAAAGTGCCCCACAAATGTTAAGTTTCTACCACACCATAATACCTGTATGTCCGTCACCTCTCCCACAAGTGCGTACTATGCCACTGTTATGTAAGTAACCACAGAATTTACAGAATAGTCATCTCAATGTGCTAGTGTGCCATATAAATAATTAATTGCTGTATGATATACTGTACAGTATTATAATGTACAAAGGAAAAATTAAGAGAGAAGGGGTATATTCTGTGTGAGGGATGAGTTCAACTGAGAGTAGCAGACGGCTTGGCAACACACCGTGACTCGGCAGACTACAGTATTGTACTGTGCATATCACCAATGACATTTAAACCACACAGGTGTTCCAACTTCAAAAAATGAAAGTTAAGAAACCTTATTCACTTCTTGTACAATGGAAGGTTTGCATGTAAAGAAATGTGAATAAGAAAAGTTTGTTCAGATTTATTTCAAGTTCCTTTGGCTAATAATGCCGTTGATTAATTGAGATATTGGTAAGCTGTAATCATGTGCTATAATTTATCAGTTTTATGTCAAGTTACAGGGATAAAGTGTACCTCTGTCTTAAAAATGTATGATACCCAAATTTTCTTTCATTTAACCCTCAATAAGCTGTAGATGGAGAAAATACAGGTATTGTTACATATTTTTTTTATTCTGGTAAATGATGAAAAAGTTAATAAAATCAACATAAAAAAATCTGATATAAATAAAAACAATCTATTTTTGGTACATTTTTTTATTCATGATTTTTTCCAACCTCCCTGACACATTCCTTCTCTCTAACACACTGCCAAAATGAGTGCTCTTGAACACATGCATAATTAATCTGCAGACTGAAAATAACATTACACAGACAATCTACACTAATAGATTCCCTAATACTGCCTGTAGAAGTGCTGTCATTGTGTGTCAGCCTGATGTTATTAAAATGAAGAACATAATTAAAATTTAAAACTTGCCATTCAATCTACAAATTGAACTATTTGCCATACTCACAGCCCTGAAACTTGGAGTCATTACCATCCCTGATTCCTTAGCCTCACTACTTGCTCATGACATCCTCAACTCAGTGTGTCACACAATTGTCTCTAAAACCAGACACAAATAAGCATGTATTGGATCCCATCTCACATAGGCCTTATTGAACATGACAGAGTTGATGCCCAAGCTAAACTTGTGTCCAGCAAATACATTACAATCTAGGTCTGGCATCCAGAACCCTTAAAACTATAATCTGGAAGAATTTGCTGATGAATTTGAAGCAAGCAGACAAGTGCAAACAGGCACTTGTCAATCCATTATCTGCTATGATGAGATGTATGAAGTAAAACGTGTATATAGGACAAGTAACAAGATCAGTAGACTATAAGATGTTGTAACTGCTAAAAAAAAGTTGAGATATAAGCTCCTCTGGCAGTATGCCCCCTCACAAATGTGAACAATATGAAATGTAAAGTGTGTAACACACTTGAACACTACATCTTAGACTGTGAGAAAATAGAACCTTTTAGGGGCAGTCAAGCATATTATGTGCTCACTGGTACAGCATTTTATCTCTGATGGGAAGAGAACTGATGTATGAGAGTGTATCCACAATTTGCACCAAGTTGATAGGTCATTTCCCATGCCCAAAACTTAAACAATGTACTATATTGGAAATACCCTGTAACATTCACTTCCACAATATCCTAACCCCTAGGGTATATTAAACACATCCTTTTTTACCTATGCTCTGTAATCCTTTTTGGGCTACCGTTTACAGGTTGAATATGGGGTTCACAATACATTAGCTGCTGTCTTTAGCAAAATTCATCTCTTCCAATCCATACCCCATCCTTCCTCTCCTCTTTCATATCCCTTCTCTGTTGTACAGATGCCCATAGATATAGTGTTCCACCCCTCGATGGCCTTTCTGAACATGCTTATCACAAATCTTGAGAAAAAATATTACCAAAATAATATACAGGTATTGTTGGCCACTTGTTCGGAAAGGCCATTGAGAGGTTGAGCACTATATCTGTGGGTAACTGTACATGTGTATTATATTATACAGCACACATTTAACCAATTTTCTCTTCCCATTCTCTCAATATGTCCACATGATCTAAGCATATCCTGCTTGACTCCTGGTCTTGCTCTTCCTACACTTTCATATATTTTTTCTTCTTTATAGTCTTTTGTATCCTATTCACCTCGCATATTGATCTTTAAAATATGATTCCTTTGCATATATCTTGCCTTATCTTAGTGTAACTAGAAAGTGTTCTGACTCGTACAATACTGTTGGTTCAGTTATTCCTCTGTAAATCCCCATTTTTACCTCCTTTCACATGGTTTTCTCTGCTCTAATTTAATTTGTCGCTCATTATTTCAGTTTTTAACATAGCTGTGCTCAGGTACATTAATTCCAGAATATGATGGAGTAACTTGGTCCAGTTTCCATTGCTTGAGTCCAAATTGCTGTAGAAATCATGTTATATTATCTAACTCGACAATTTTGTGCTGAGAGGCCTTGTTTTTCTGACACTGTCCACTTCCTGACACTCCTAACCTCCCAATTGTTAGCCTTTTCTACATGGCCTCATTATCTGCTTTGAAAGGATTAATAATATAAAGTTGAAGATACTATATGGTAATGTTGTGTTGCTGCACAGTATTCACCTAAAGACTCAAGAAAGTCACAATAAAGTCATATGTGGTAGGTTGTGTCGAGCTTTGTAATAGTAGTTATTGTAGCTGTGTGCCACAACAAGGGTGACTCATACATTCACCATTATCAAGTAACTGCATCTAAAGGATAAAAGGGTCATATATAAGTACGTTATCTAAACATGCAGAAATCCAGTAATTCATATGAATCTGAACATTTACTAAACAAATGCATTATGTGCTGGAAATGCTGACGTCATTTGCATGCGACACTATTTTGATGACAACAAAATGAGGATCACTCAACACTTGACTACTGTGGAAGGGGGTGTGTGGGGGGGGTGGGGGGTGGGTTAGGGTTTTCTATGAATTGTTTTAAGGTTTAAAATGTTATCTCACATGGTTCATACTTGGCATTGATGTAGCTGAAGGCTGCCAGAGTTCTGAGGAATTTTTTTCAGATAATCCAATTTTTCATTATATTTTGATTGTTTGCACTGGGATGACACCCTTAAGGTTCTTATGTGCCAGTAAACTGTTCCTCTTCCGGAACATCAATAGATAAAATGTAGAACAGTAAATTTAAGTTACAGGCATACTATATATCATGGTACTCTTGTACCACTTTATGATTAGGATACACCATCCTCAGCCACCTCAGCCTCCAATTATGACCGTATTTTCATGTCAAAGGTTCATCATCAGCTGTCCAATTCCAGTATAAGTTGAATACTTCTGCTGCTTGTAACATAAGTGCTATTACTTCAGACTGGAAAAGATTAGTAGTTGTCTTCCTCTCCAAGGAGGAAAAATAGACTGATTAGTGCAACAGTTACCCATGTTGTTCTTGTGCATTTCAGACTATCTCAATTCACCATTCTGTTTTTGTAAGGACCCAAGAATTCAGTAATTAACAATATTTCTGCAAATTGTAAAGGATTGTTGTAGATAATTCTTGGAGGTCAGTTTTAAGAAGATTGAATTTGAAATTTTTTGTGTCCTTTGATATCAATTGTGGTTGTTGGCCTGATTTTTTAAGTGCACAAAAACATTTGAGAGGTGGATATAGAGAATTGATTGTCTGGGACAAAGTAAAGTTAGTGTAAGATGATTAGGGGTTGCTCTGGTTTCTGCCTTGTGGGCAAGTCATAGTTGCACAGATTAAGGCTGAGTGGAAGGTCCATTTGGTGTCAGAGTCATAATATTAGTTTCTTTGTTCATCCCCAAATGTGTATCTGTGGGTTTCAATTTCCCACCGAGAAGGCTTAAAGAAAATTAAGGAATATGTATTAGAAATATGTGGATCAATGATATTTCTGAGCTGCATGAATTGGTAAATGTATTGTTTAGCTTGTAATAGGTTTGTGAAGCTTGTATTGTTTAATTAACTTTAAAGCCTTATTATGAATACCGAAGAATAGAATAAGTAATATTTTTGCAAGAAAAGGTGTAACTTGAAGTAGACACTGACTGCCAAAACTTCTTATACGGTGCTGTGATGATTTGCTTATAAATCATTGCTGTACTTTTTGGAACTTTTAATTTGGTTGATTACCTACTGTGCTCAATTTCATTTTAGTCCAATTTTAATCTGAGTTTTTTTTTTGGTGGGGGGGGGGGGGGTGGTTGTTTCATGCTTCAGATTGTTTTAAATCCTTACCTTGACCATTTCAATCCTGGTTCAAGGATTTTTGGGATTCCTTGCTTGGAACTAAGTTGGGTTCAGGTTTATTTTGGGTGAATACTTCATGCTTGTACAGGTATATGTAGCTCTACATCTACTTCTCTGATGTCTATACTGTATTACTTGATGCTATTGCAATTGTGGCTTTTTCTATAGATCCAGCATATTTTGCCAAGGCAGCACACCTTATCCCTGTGTGGAATTGTTTTTCTTTCTTCTCAATTCGTGACTGTAGGAAGTTTTTTCCTAGCAAGATTGTGATCTTTAATCTTCTCTAGGTCTTGAGGTTCATTTTATGTGAACCCTTGCAATCACACTGCTGATAGTCCCTCCTGATACTGTGAGAGTTTAGAATGACATCTGAGGAGTCTTTTTTTCTGCATAGAACTCTTGTTTTTCAAATGTAGAAGTTAATTCCGTACCTCATTACCCAATTTGACTGATTTTAAGATGAACCTAGTCTATGTTTCTTCTTCAATTTTGGGGAGCAGAGGTAGTGTTGACCATTGAATGTAGAGGTTTCAGTGGATGGCTACCTGTCCCATTTATAGGAAATCAAGATGGGTCCATTTTTAAGTAATTTGAACATTCTAAGGGTTTATGGTGGTTTTGTCAGGTTCTTCTATAATTAGGTTTTCATGGGAAAACTGGGAGTGAATATGTTAATTTTCTGAATTAGACTGTTCAATTGATTGCTGTAGGGTTGCATTCCTTATCCATGTGAAGAGGTGGGTTTGAAGCCAACTCAATCTCTTACAGTGAGCCTAAGGGATGTATTTGTTCCATTGCCTCATTGGTACAGATTGACATTGTGTTGGTGTTTAGATGGAATACAGTGGTCTTCATTAGTTGATTGGATACCTCCTAGCTGTAACTTGTTTGTTTGGAAGGATGTGTCTGTACATGGATGGATTTTTTTTCCATGGAGTTTCTGAGAATGCAGGAGATTGATTTTAAGTTCTTTTGGTTTCTTATCTTGAAGGAGGTGTCAGTGCCCCAATTACTTCTTGGGTACATGGGAGATGACTATGTTCCTCTAGGTCTTCTTCTTTTAGGAAATTTATAAGGATGTGTTGCTTCTCTTGCTGGAGTCCAGTCCAATTGTGGCCAAACACTCTTTGATTGGTTGCTTACCTATGTCAACAGTTTATATTGTGGTAAAAAGATGACTTCCAAATGGAATTAAGTTTTGGAGATTTTATCCTGGATTCTTTCCCTGGGAGGTTTCTGCAGGAGTGGATGCATTTTCCATGGACTTGAATAAACGGGATCAGATTTATCTGTTCCCTTTGTTGTATCGAGTGTCATAAGTGTCATAGAATTGAGACAGTTTTCAGTACTCATTATGCTAGTGGCTTCTTTTTTGTCTTGATAATCTTTGGTTGCCTTCAACAAATTCAGCCATATAATGATGCCCCCCTCCCCCTCAAAAAAGAGAAAAAGAAAACCCTCTCAATACCTGACAGGGCTTGTACTGGAGTCCTTCATGATTGAATTTAATTATTAGGGTTAAGTTTGCTGGGTGTTTAGTAAAAAAAAATTGGTCTTTAAGTACTGTACATCCTCCTCCCTTTCTAACCTTTTATTATTTGGTCCATTCATCATCCAAGTCCAGGCTTGGAACTCCTTCACTGCCATCAGTTACCTGTGCATCTCTCTTACTCAGTTGTTAATTAGGTGTCAATCTATGATATCTAAGTTGTTATTGAGAGCTTGCATCTTTTTTCATCTGATTATTCTATTTGCACTTCTCTTTTCTTTTAACCTTTTTCTCAAAACCTCATCCATAAATTAGATTCTCATGAATATGACAGTAAACAATTAAATTTATTATTATGATGATATATACTGTGCTAGTAAGTATATTAGTCTGGTAGTAATCATTAAATACTGTACGTATACTGTACTAATATGGTTGTGAAAACTGAATATACAAATATGAAAGATAGAATTGAACATGCTAGTGCGATTGTGAACACTAGATATACATTACAGTATTAGTGTGATATTAAACATTGAATATATTAATACAATATGTTGGTAAACAGTGAGCATATTATTTAATAGTAAGCACTGAATATATTAATACAATACAGTACAATGTACTGTAATGGTAAACACTACAAGTACAGTACTGTATTAGTATGAGACATAAACTCTTAATTATTAATTTGATGGTAGCAAACATACACTACCTTGATATAATACAAATCATAGAATGTACTATGTAATATGGCAGTAAACATTTGATAAATTGATAACTGTAGTAAACAAGAATACTGTACTTGTATTTTGTTATGATAATTTACAATGAATACTGTGTACAATAGTGTATTGTACTTATATAATAGTCATTATAAATATACTTATGTGATTGTAAACATAGTACTGTACACATAAAAGTACAATGCCACTGTGACAGTTCCGTAAGATATACAGGCGTATTAGTAAGATTTCAGTATACTGTACATGTACTGTACAGTACTTGTATGATTGTAGAACAGAATTTGCAAACCCAAGTAAATGAGTTAGAACTAACAAATATACCCTAGAATATAGTGGAAGTGGTCTGGCTAGTATAGTGACAGGTGATAAATGAAGTATTGGTAAGTAATGAATTTCAATAAGGACTTCCATCTGACCGCGGTAAAAAGGGTCATAGAAAAAAAGTGTGGAGGACAAAGTGCTTGATTGTAATCAGGTTGATACTCAGCTTCTCCAAGATTAATGGTTTATAGTTTAACTACTTATGCTAATGGAAGAACATACTCTAATGCAATGTATAGAAGCTATGTTGATCCATAATTGTCATTAAGAATGGAAAATAGTTCTGTTTTTAATAACTACCTCTACTTATATTTTGTTAACAGAATGTGTGTGTGTGAGAGAGAGGGAGAGAGAGAGAGAGAGATGGCAGGGGGGGGGGGGGGTTACTTTGGAATAAGCATTATATCTAAGTCAAGAGAAGGGTCTGGTTCAAGCTGACTATGAGCATTATGCACTTTGAATGCCAGTATTAAGGCCATTGGATCATTTTTCTGGGAATTGTTTGGCTGATTTAGTTGAGAGGTTGGCTAAAGGGATGAGGACAATGCACCATCATTAATCACAAATACAGGATATTGTATGGTCAGTGACCGTGGACACCTTTTTTAACACTGAAAAGAGAAAAATGATTTAAGATTAGAATATAGCAGTTGGTTGCCAGAATGTTTATTTAAGCAAAATTTTGGTTTTAGTGTATGTGTGTGTGTGTGAACAAGTACCCACTAAAGTGAAAATAATAATAAGAAAATCATTAAATTAAATTATTTTGATTATATCAGACCTTTTGACTTCATAGTTTTAATAAAAAATTTATTGAGTTGGAGGGGTTGTATACATTCCAGTATTATTTTTAGGAATGCATGGGAGTCTAGATATGTGTATAATATCATTAATCACTACAGTACTCTGTATGGGTCATTGCAGCCAATTCATTAGATATTATGTGAAATTCAGTAAGATGGTGCTGCATTAGGTACAATTAGTAATATTTTTTAGTTAAAAGGGCGCAGCATTGTGTGTTATGAAGATACTTCAATATTTATATCTTATTTATCTTGTGACCATAGAGTATAAAATCTTCGCACATACTGTATATAAAAATAATTCATATTTTCACTTTTATTGTTATATCTGTCATTAAGAAAAGGCCTAAATATAAAATCTTTCCATTGAGGGGACCCACATAGTGTGTCTGTAGGGCTGAGTGTGGCAGGGATTGGGTCAGGCATTTGGTAAACGATGGACACCAACCATTAATCATGAGAGCGTTCGTGACAGACGCTCTTGGGAGTCCTCTCTTATCTCCACTGGTGTGGGTGTGTTTTTTATATACTTTGGTCTCTATTTCTTTTCTTTTGAATTTGGTATTAAAGTTTGAGATGCTGAATATATTTTTTATTTATAGTGTACTTTACTGTATATCCTTAATTTGCGAGATTAAGTTACTTACCATACTTTTGTTCTGTGGAGTACTAAAATAGCAAAGCTGATGTTTTGTGAGAGAGAGAGAGGCGTTATTTATATTTACATTAATAAATAATGAGCATTTCACTGGGGTAATTAATGCAAAATGCTGTCAAGTCTGTACTATGGTACAGTGCAGTACTGATGGTCTCTTCAGTTTGCACATGCTTGGATTGATTTCTATCAGTGTATCATATTTTAATGTTTTGAGGAACCTTAGGTCCATAGATAATATCTTTGTTCAGGTAGTCTTAGCATTTTCATACATTGGTAGCTGCTGTACTGTACATTCCTTCTAGCTCACATGCACCTTCATGTTTTATGGTTATTCATTCATGGTTCTCACAAAATTCTTGTAAATCAATGGGTTTATTTCTCACCATTCACAAATTACCATACATAGCGGATATTTTATCATTGGGAGGTAAAAAGATTTTCTAAGAATACAGTAACAGGGGTACCTAGTGACAGCACTAGGATCCCGCTTCCTCTGTCAAGGAATAAACAATTGAAATTGAAATTGAATACAGTAGTAAATGCCATTCACTTACAGGTAAAACAATGATTATTACTATTTTAGCAACTATGGTCTTTATTTGAGTTATAATTGAAATATTTAATGTGACGATGGGGATTACTGTGGTGAGGCAGAATGTCACTACAATGGATGTATCATTAAGGGGCACCAGTCACCTCGGCTGTCACTTGGTCACTAGATTAGCCATCATTTGAGACAATTTTCATTGTGGCAGATTGTGATGGGAACAGTTGTTGGAGGCACAAGGTTGTGTTAATGAGATTTCCTTTGGAGTTCATCCATATTCTTGTGTTGCCTTTTTATTATATTTATTTTTTATTTTTTTAATATAATGGTGCAAAAATTTATATCCAATTTGAAAGTTACAGATCATGATTTTATCAATTGTAGCATAGAAATATATCATTAAATATTCTCTTTGCAATTATAGAGGGTTAGTGCATTAAAAATGCTTAAAACCATCCAATATAATCCTTGTAATCAACAAAATTCTATGTACTTTAAGTTGTATGAGGAGGGTACAGAATGGAAAACAAAATGTTTCTTTATCTAAAGGATAAGACGATTCATTTTCCATTCAATTATGAGATCATAAAATTATTGTACTGTAATATTAGTGCAATATCATGGCTATCATATTCTCTTTTATTGAAAGGCTGAGACTTATTAATATTTAGTAATATGAATACAGTATACAATATTTAAATACTGTACATACAATATTGTATTTAGGCAGGGTGTGGCAGTGGAGTGAATACAACGAGCATTTCCTGTCTAGTGGTCTGGTTCACACCAAGGACATGCCCTGTTGACCCAGCTTGAATGGGTATCGAGTTGTAGTTAGGAAAGTGAAATTGATGTACAGTACTGTACTGAGACTTAATACATTTGGTAGTAAGTTATTCACTCTGATATGATCCACACCATCTTTTTGTCCTGGAGCATTGCACTAGTATCCCACATTAATATTTTGGGTTACAAGAAAGAAAAGAAAATCACAATGGGATATTTGAATGTATTTGGATATAATTAGAGTGATAAGAAGTAGGTGAATGAATGTAAGATGAGTGAAAGGAACTGTAAGTGATTGAAAGTATGATTAGTGAAAGGAACTTGGTTTCCATTTTGTATGTGAAACTAAGTTGTAGGGTAAAGGAGAGATCAGTTGAGGACAATTAAAGGGAGGAAATTCATGAGGATTGGAAAGAGTAAGAGTGACAAGCTTTACTGTGACTTAAAGTGCTGGTGATTGAGGACATAGATGCTCAAGATCAAATGTGTCCTGAGAAAAGGCACTGTCCACTGGGCTGGGTCTTGAGAAACATATATTTGATTGGGTTCTTGAAAATCATGAGAATGGCAAAGGTCTCGAGGCAACAACCAGTTGGTGTAACAGCTGTATGCAAAGAAAAGGTGTGGTGCTGCGGTAGTAGACAAATTATTGCACATGACTATTAATTGACAAAATTGCCAGTTTTAATTAATTCATGAGTAGACATTAGTAGAAACATGACTCCATTATTTCACATTGGTGGCAATATGGAAGGAATGCTCAGCAACCAAATGGTGCATTCCAAAGGGTCATAAACCATGCTAGTAAAAAGTACAGGGCACAAAAAACAGATTCACGGTGGTACTAACATGCAGTGCTGATGGAACTTGCATAAACCAATGATCATTTTCAAATGGAAGACAATGCCTAAAATCAAGTGCTATGTTGGATTCTTTATCCATGTCTTTGAGAAAGGCTGGAAGGATAAAAATGGAGTTAAGTTGTTGATCGACAATGTATGGAATAAATAGCTGGTGGACTATGCAGTGAAAGCAGGCTGTTAGTGTGGGATACATGAACATTATTATTTTTTAAATCAATTGCAATTTCAAATTAAATTTATTATCCCAATTTTCAATTACAATTACCTCAAAAAATTCAGTTAGCTACATTAACTCTTCCTAATTTTTAATTAGCATTATACTTTAATCACAATTATTTTACTTTCTTTTTATCTAAAATGGTATATCACAAATCTATACTTATGGTCTTGCTTGGTCCATGATTATGATCAAAAAATCTTTTATTTTGCATTATCACTTGCAAGGGAGGCAATATTTCAAACACATCCCTGTTACACTTGGTCATTACCTGCTTGGAGTGAACAAATTTCCAGTAATTTTGAAGACTCGCTCAGAGGGAGCAGATGTGGCAGTACATCCTATCATCTCTTTTGCAAGAGTTTTCAGTGAGAGCAAGAATTGGGGGTGCTTCCTTCCAGTAGAGCAGTGGATCACTTGAGAATGGCATAGTCCATTCTTCAACATATTGCTGCAGCATCAGACCCACAATGACGCTCCCTGCTCTCCTGCTTGTTGACACTATGTTGATGATTTGAAGGAGTAAAGCCTCGGTTCATTTGAATTGATCGATCTTGTTGGTGAAAGAGACTCTTTAGCATTCATATCCTTCCCTGCTGACCAATCCTGAACAGCCTTCAATTGGTAAATCATCTCCTTGACATCAATAAGTACCTGTTCCTTCGTTTCTTGTGACGGCTGCCAATTACAGTTACATTATAATTGCAATTACTTTATTGGATAGGTTGTCAAATACAAATTAAAATTACACAGAATATTGTACAGTATTTGATTACTTTTCAATTAAACTACAAACACAATTACTCCTACCCTGTTTTGAAGTAATGAGTCAACTTGATATGATGCCTTGTTGTGGAAGGGGAACACCATAGCAGAACACATATTCTTTTTTGAAGATAGTGAAAAGGGTGATTGAATGAATGACTGTCCACAAATGAAAGGGAAATGAGTGTGTATATTGCTCATGTTTCTGGCCACAATGCATTAAGCTACATACATACATACATACTTACATTCATAGGAACAGATAACCAGATAACAGAGCTTTTATATATATATATAATATATATATATATATATATATATATATATATATATATATATATATATATATATATATATATATATATATATATATATATAATATATATACACATATACATATACACTGGAGCTTCAGTTATTTCTGTAGTTTCCTACCTTTGGTAGTGTGAGGAGTTCAACAGTTGGAGGAGGGTAGTGGTCCATGAGACAATAGTTAGGGGTCGGTGGACAGTATTGGTGGCCTATGATTAATGGCTTTTGAATTTTGTGCCTTAGGCCTTGTACAGAGGCTCACAGGTATTGGGGACACTACAACCAGGAATGTGGCCCACTCAATTGTCTCACTACATTCAGTCAAAGAAGGTCTTACCTGTAGTATTGTCCATGTATACATTTTTATTTTTTTTTATAAATTGTGGAAGAATGATTTTTAAAGTTATATATATATATATATATATATATATATATATATATATATATATATATATATATATATATATATATATATATATATTTGTTTGTTGATGATTACTAAAGAATGAAGGCTAGAGAATGAACAATGAAAACAAAATGTTGTGAGGTAAAAAGGTGGGTTTGGCTTGTGGGTGGGTGGCAGAGCAGCTGGGGACCTGAGGAACTATTTGGAAGGGCATGTTGGAGATTTAATGGTTCTTATGTCATATATCTTCACACCTGTATCAAAATTATCCCACCATGGCTCTGAGCGACCATTACGGATTGATTTAATGATAGGAGGGCACTGTCGAGAGGGTAAGTTTGTAAACTACATTGGTTATGTTTATTTATTTAATTGAAAAATATATTTGATATCTTATAATTAAATTAATGTACAGTATTTGAAATTTGATTGTCAATAGAATTCTGAACTAGAAAGTATAGTGTTTTGGAATAATTTTTGTAAGTGAAGTGGTTTATTATTTCACCAAATATACAGTTGAAGCTTTTTGTGTTAGAAGCTTAGCATATCCAAAAATATCCTGGAATATCCTGATTGTTCTATAATACTGGGTATTTCTAGTTGAAATTGTAACAAAATATAATAGTAATACAAAGACTAATACTGTATATGTTAGGAGTTAATTGTAGTATATACCTTAATCGTAGATAATTTTTGGGTGTTAATCACCAATATGGTCACATTTAATAAGTGATCTTACCATGGGTTTGCCGATGAGCGAGGCGTGGGGAGAGACATCAGACTCGCAGCAGGGCGTCGTTTTGACTAAGCTCAGAGAATTTTACCCTATTTTTGTACAGTTTGTTTTCTCTCTTCATATATCGCTCACCCAAGCCTGAATCAGTTATTTTTCTACATTCTGTTATTTTAATATGCTAATTGAATGCTTTATTCCTTATAGAGAATATGATTTTACCTTATGCTCAATTTTGATGACTTGATAAGATCATGTGTTGGTTGGACTGAGGAAGTTCTGTGTTTTGATGTCAAAGGTTATCATGGTGTACAGACATGGCAGCCTGAGAGGCCACAGTGGCTCTGAGGCAAGTCTGGTGTTGGAAGGGTTAGGGTGCTCCTTGCTGTCTTAAACATGCAGATTAGTTCACTTTTTTGGTGCACATTTTTTCATGACTTGCCAAAGATGCTTGGGAGTCCCTGGGGTAAGAATAATGTATGATTAAAAGTAGTAAAGGTTAAATTCACACTATATGAACCTTCTTTTTGAACCTTAATGTATTTAGTATGATGTGGCTGACATTGTGCAAGCCTTCACATTTACCGCAGCCCCACAGAGAACAAAGAACCTGAATGGGGGACTAAATGAGATTGAACTCTTATGGGACCAAATAGGTTACATTCTAGATCATATGGTAGCACTATAAGTGCTTTATTAAACATAAAATTTGTGTCCAGCATGTTGTTTAAATTACTCAATTTGTATTTTGTGAATGATACTGTATTTTTTAAAAATTCCTCCTTTTTTTTTATTTTCTTCACCAGAAGATTTGGGGATGAAACTGATTTGTTTGTTTATGGCAGCCTTTGTATGTCCTTTATAACTTTCCATAGACTGAATGGTTTAATTTAAAATTTGAAGTTAAGGTATATTATAGCAGAATCTTGCTTAGGATTATTGTGCATGTTCCTAATCCAAGTCATTTTAGTATCAAATTTGTTTTTGGTTATCGTGGAGATGTGCCATATTAAGTGACTCATTTCTCATATACTGTAGTATGAATACTGTACTGTACAACATACACAACAGGAACATACTGTACTGTACAACATACACAATAGGAACATACTGTACTGTGCAACATACACAATAGGAACATACTGTACTATACAACATACACAATAGGAACATACTGTACTGTACAACATACACAATAGGAACATACTGTACTGTGCAATATACACAACAGGAACATACTGTACTGTACAACATACACAACAGGAACATACTGTACTGTGCAACATACACAACAGGAACATACTGTACTGTGCAACATACACAACAGGAACATACTGTACTGTGCAACATACACAACAGGAACATACTGTACTGTACAACATACACAACAGGAACATACTGTACTGTACAACATACACAATAGGAACATACTTTACTGTGCACCATACACAACAGGAACATACTGTACTGTACAACATACACAACAGGAACATACTGTACTGTACAACATACACAACAGGAAAATACTGTACTGTACAATATACACAATAGGAACATACTGTACTGTGCAACATACACAACAGGAACATACTGTACAACATATACAATAGGAACTTAAAGTTGATTTTGTGAATTTATCAGACTAATACTGTACTTTGCTACAAACTTTGTTTTTTTCAACCAGATAATTTATTTTTTTGCATTATACAGTATTTGAAATTAAACAAAAATTATTTAGTGCAAGATTTAATAACAACACACAGAAGAGTATATCAGTTGCTTAGCTGTATGTGTGAAACTGTGCATAATCTTGAGAAAGTTTAAAACCTTTTGTGTGTTTATGATGTTGAATGGTGAGTGTAATATCCTCTTTCTCAGACAGTTACTTGGGGGTACCATGAGTAATTGAATGTAAGGTTGTGTAAAGTCTTGAATAATATAACTTTTTGTGTTTGATTGTTAATTGTTGATCTGTTCTGGTATAGTATCTGTAAATAAGTAAATACAGTACAGTATTAAAAAACTGTGCGAGAACACCAGATTTTTGTGGGGGTCTTTGTAAGTTTCTAGAAAGTGAGGGTACAGTACCTCATGAGGAAAAATGAGTTGCATGCCGTGAAGAATTAGATCCCTTAATTTATAAGGAATGAAAATTATCTAAAAATAAAAACTACAGTATCAGTCTTGTATAGTGAGGGGTTGGGTTGCTTCCTTGTATTTTTGTCCTTATGCAATTTTCAGTAAAAATTGTTACACTATCAGTTGCACTTCATGATGGTGGAACAAGCCTTTGGTGGATGAGCCTCCTGCAAAGGGGATGGGTTAGATCACACAGTAGTGACTTCTAAGATTCAGGAAATTAGGCCTGGACTGGCCACCCTGGTTCATAGCAGGAAAAGGCATGCATGATTGAGAAAAAAGGATAAATGGCTGTGTTGTAAAAAGAGTGATGTGTGGGCTACTCATCTAGGTTCAAACAAAATAATCATAAAGGCCATATACAGGTACTCTATTACAGTATTGATATTAATAGCGTATAGATAAGTATATTGTTTTGTGAATGTTGATGTTGAGCATGTTGATGTTTGTGCTATTATAATGTTCATTAGTTGTCTTTAATTATCAAAATAACATTTACTATACCGGTATTTATGATGAGGGAGTTACCATAACCATCTGACTTTGCCTTGACATGAAACTATGAGATCATCTGGCAAGAATGTAATGTATGTAATACTGTATTTGTGAAAGTGATTTTTCTCTTTAGACAAAAATCTTGTGTTTACTAAAAATTTTGTTATAAATTTAATATATAAAAAACTGCTATCAATGTTCTTATAGAAAAGATCTTGAATGAGATTGTGTTCGGGTTACAGGGTCTGTGACTTTTTATAAACCATCTGGTATGATCAAAACTTTGATATTCTCAGCCGGTTGAGGAATAAAGCAGTGCTTTTATTGCGATTATTATTATTAACTTGATACAGTATGCAGCAAATATAATATAAGAGTTTGTATTAGAATCCATGATTGCCTAGCAGGATTTTTTTTATATATATCAAGATCACTTTGTTTTACAGTATTGTATAAGAAATTTTATTAGTAATAAAAAATGGCTTTATTTTATGTAAAGTAACATTCAAATATGCAACTACATTACCAAGTCATTATGGATTGATCAATATGATCATTGAAATATAGATTTTTATAGACTGTACAGTTTATATATATATATATATATATATATATATATGCTGATAACCACCAGGAAAGAAGAAAACACGAAGTTCCCAAGCGCTTTCGTGTAATTCACATCTTCAGGGGTGAGTCTGTACTCACCCCTGAAGATGTGAATTACACGAAAGCGCTTGGGAACTTCGTGTTTTCTTCTTTCCTGGTGGTTATCAGCATATACCTAGATCACGCGCACCTACAGTGATTTACTTGCATATATATATATATATATATATATATATATATATTTTTTTTTTAAGGAATGCTTCCTACACGAACATTAAGCTAAAATGCTAGTCCACCACAGTGTCACACCTCTAGATAACTATGCAAAGATAGGTACCTAAAGGTGTGACACTTTATAAGGAAAATCTAATCAGTACAATATCAATTAAATTATAAACATCAGGCTAGCTAATTTTATTATATTAGAACACTATTTTAGTTGTGAATATTGTATAAGTTTTACTATTCAGTACACTAGTGCCCGTGTGCTAGGAATTGAATAATCTGTGTAGCTGCCCTGCATCATTAATCCTATTGATATTGGTATATTTTGTTTTGAAGGCTTAGTCATTAAAATTCATTGATTGTTGGAGTGCCAATTACATTTACTGTTTTGGGTGTACAGTACAGTACTTCTGTATCAACTTCACTGTTTATCCCACTAAAACATTCTGATTTTGAGGGTATTTTTCTTCAGTCATAAATCTGCTTGCTGTTTTATGTACAGTATAGTACAGTATTTAGAAAAATACCTGATATGGGCTGTGTGATGTACTTTTGCTTCCAGTTATTGTGGTGAGGACTTAAAGCAGTAATTGTTGGAGATTGACCACGACAAAATATTTAAGTTTCCAAAATATCTGAAGAATTGCCTTACATTGTTTTTAAAATATCAGAGACTCAGATGTAAAATCTTGTTGTACTGTACGGGTATATCCTTTGAAAGATGAGCTTTCAAGGAAGAAGCAGTACTTTTTTTTGTACTGTAATGAAAATACTTCCTGTCACTTTAAAAAAGAGGTTATCATGTTGTAGGTGGCTAATAAGTCACCATAGGTCATTCTAGTCAGAATTTCAGCAAATCACTGTGTGTGCTACCGGTGTTACGCTCAGTCTCCGCTCAAACTGACAAGTCACCAATATTTTGGATACCACCCTCTGAATTGTCATCCTTACTCCTCCTTGTCATGCTGGATTTCACCTGCATCGTCATCGTCACACTACCAGGAAGTGTAGTATTTTGACTTCATCCTGATGTAGTAAACACCTATGTCTGCTCTGAATAATTTTATGGACAAACCTTGGGCTGTGGAATGTAATGAAAGTGGTTGAAGGTACTGATCAGGACACTTTGGTATCTATTGTATAATGAGAATTTTCACTTGGCTGTTGAGGGCCTTAAGAAGACTGCAGTGTAATGTTCAAGGTTGTGTCCGGAACTCCTGGGCGGGTCATGATTTCAGGGTCAAATTTTACTTTTATTTTTCTCAAGTGAGTGATCATGTGCATGGTTAGTTTTTCTTTTTTCTTTCTTTCTTTCTTTCTTTCTTTCTTTGTTCATTCCATATTTTCCTTTATTCTGGCTTCTTCTTTAACCCCTTCTTTTCCTTCTCCTTTTCCTTCTCCTGCTTTTCCTTCAGCTTTTTTTCTCCTTCATTCCATCTTCTTCATCTCCTCCTTGTTTATTCTGTCTTCTTCTTTACCTCTTCCTCCTCCTCTTTTTCCTCCTGCTTATGCTGTTAATATTGTACAGTCCTGTATTTATATTTTTACAGTAGTATGTAAAATGCCTGGTACATTGCTCTGAAAATCATATACTCAGATATACTAAATATTAAGATCAGTAGAACAGGTATTGTAGGGAATTGGAGTGTGTTTTATATCCTTCTGGTCTTAGTGCACACACAGAGCAAAACACACACACACATACACACACACACACATACATACACATACACACACACACAGTGGGTGAATGCATGTTATCCAATAACCACATGTGAAACAAAGCCACAGCCAGGAATAGCATATACCTAAAAAAATATATACCTGTACTATATATACTATACATTATACTTTATGTATTAAAGTACAATACACAGATTTTTTCTTAATTTTTTTAAACAAAGAAATGCAATTAGTGTGTAGAGATTAATTTTTTCTAAAATTTTTGTAAAATATTGTGGAATTAGCTTGCATATGCTCTTGCTATTGAGTATACCAAGTGTAATTATCACCAAGTCCTTTGTCGGGAAAGGTATTTTTTCTATGTTTGATTATAATTTATCTTGATTGTTCCTGACTTGGTTGGGTTTTAATTTCTCATCAGAGAACTACTGTATACCAGGTACCGGGTAGGTTGGGAATTTCCAATTTAGTTATACTGTACCGTATAGTCTGGCTGACATTGTACTGTTTATGTTAGAGATGGTGGAAACTTAATGTTAACAAAGGTGTAGAATATGATAGTGTACTGTATCTGTAATGATTAGGGACGATAGTCAATATGAGTGCAGTAGTTGTCCGAGAGAGGTGGTGTAACGTGGCATTGTTTCCTGCAGGGTTACCACACTGGATCTTGACAAATTATTTCTTCTCTGTCACTTCTCAAGCAATATATTCTCTCTGTAGTTCCCAAAGCACCTTAGTTATGCTGTAGGGATGAAGACAAGTGGATGAAAATTTGATGTTTTTGGAAATTTTTTTAATCTTGTACATTACTGTAATTTCTTCTTTTCACAAGCTCACATTTACTCACACATAGATACATGTACTATACACATGTATGTAAACATTTACAATAGTTGAGTTGTGACTTTATTTTTTCAGATTCTTTTAAAGAAGAATGGAGAACTATCAAATTAATTAACTGTAAACTTTAAAAAACTAAATAAAATGTACATAAAATTTTACTGTAACTCAGGCTCAGAAGAATGTGTATTCATCCAAACTTTTATAATGAAGATAATGGCAGTTTTCTGTTATCAGAAGAACTAAATGGCCAAAGGCAGATTCCACTGGGTCAAGCTGACTATTGTTTTGATTCTGAGAAGTCAATTAAAAAAAAAAGCTAGCCGTAAATCCTATTAACGAGCCTCAGACTTAAGGGGAAATGCCAGCATACTATGCTACTTACAATATCAACTAGGTGCTCTCCCACTACAGGCTGCTTAAATGTGAATGTTTGTAAATTAATTTTCAGGCAAGTTTGAGAACTGTTTTAAAGAAAGTTATTTTTATTTAATTTATGTAGTGTTTTGATGTAATGTTTGGATTTCATTTAGCAACAGTATTTATTCATTATAATTAAATAAAACAGTTGTTAATGGTATAAAACTCATGGCATGTTGAGTGCTGTTATTGTAGGTGTCACACTTTTAGCTTCTCTTGAGTGTGGTGTAGCCTGGTGAATGAGGTGTGACTCAGCACTAGTCCGCAGGACCTTCACTGAACATCCTAGCATATAATTATATATAACAATGCCCTCTCTACCAAGTGCTGTCAAGGGAATAAAAATTTAGTCAATTGTTTAGCTGAAGAATTTCCAAAGTTTTGTTTGAGGATATACTGTACTGTGCAGTTTTATGTTGCCATGGGAGATTTAAGTATAGATAAGGTTTTATGTAACAAATAAGAAACGGTTTATATAATTTTAATCGTTCTTTAACTAAGATTGTTTCAATTTAGGAAGATTTGAATCAAACAAAAGTATAAAAAAGTATGTTGCGTAGTTGGAACTTTGTAGGCTTGGGTAAGACGTGTGGGAGGGAGGCCCTTAATGGAGAGGGTTGGGTCAGGAGACAGATGTGAGCTTGTTGGGCTGGAAATGATGGGCGTGATGACGTGAACTTAACACCCATAGTCACATACATTGATGGAGAGGAGTGGGAGATAAGATGCATTAAGGGATGGCAGAATGTTAAAGGTTGGGATTAAGGGGAATTGTTAATAGGTAAGTCTCTCTCTCTCTCTCTCTCTCTCTCTCTCTCTCTCTCTCTCTCTCTCTCTCTCTCTCTCTCTCTCTCTCTCTCTCTCTCTCTCTCTCTAGTGCCAAATTTATGCTCTCCATTTTGAATGACATTTACTAAACCCTTTTGAGTCTAACAACAAAATGTCAGGGCTCAAGATCTGTGGGGAAAAAAAAATACTGGTACATACTGTACATAACCTACTGTATACTGTAATGTCGATGATAATACTGTATAATATTGACACAGCTTTAAGATCTCATTATGTCATGTTTAAATACATCTGACGGTTAAAGAATTTTGTTACTATGCACTGAATTATCTGTGTTGTGACCGTCTAAAGTATGGCTTCAAAGTGTCTAAGCCACAGAAAAAAAAATTGTTAAGAAAGGCAAAAGAAAAAAGAAAAATCATATGATCAAATGATTCAGGAATGCATATAAAAAATGAATCCTACCAACAAGCTTTCATGGATAGTATATAAGAGAGACAAACATCGCCCAGCCCCTCAGACTCTGCAGTAGTAGCCATGTAAATACAGTATACAGTATATATTTGAATAAAGTTGATTATGATATGAATGAAAAACTTGATTATACTGCTGGAAAGATTAACATTTACAAAAGAGAAGCAGCATTGTCAAGACTGTACATGTATATGCTGTTCAAGGAAACAAGAAGATTTGAAGGCATGACAATCAAGAGAGGTGAAAATATTGTGTCATTGAGCACAAGGAGGATTTGGAAGCTTAGGCTGTAACAGGGGGGAGAAGGTGGTGGTGGTTGGGGGGGGCTTGGAAGTGGGTGGGCTATTGTTGGTGGAGGAGAGCAGGTAGATTGTTGGTGGAGGGGATGGGGGGGGGGAGGTAGGTACAGTATCTTGACGTGTTGGTAGATTCATTAATATCATAGTGTTGTTAACATGAAGGAATGTTAACAGCACATTTAAGAGAACCCACAAATAGCTAATTTTATATTTATCAAGATCTATTATGAGTACTCTGCTCATTATTTGAAATGGTTTAAAATTTTAGAGAAGTAACAGTTAATATGTACTGAATAGGAGAAGGTTTCCAAGGCTTGAGAGTTCCACTAAATTAGATTGGAAGCACTTGGCTATTGTATTGTTAATTGACACATGCTTTTTGTGCTTTAACTCATGATAATTTAAATAAGTTTGATAAACTCTGAATTTTAGTTTGTGATTAATTTAGTTTGTATTGAATGGAAAATACTGTGATAATTAAATTTAGCCTAGAAAGTTAGTTGGTTATTTTTTATTTGTAAATCTGTTCTGTATATGTAAACTTTGTGTTTTATTTTATATTAATAATGATTAGTTTGACATAAAAACTTTATTTGTAATATCATATGATTGTTTTCTATAAGGACAATATTTAATCACTTTTAACATATAAGTAAAAGTCTAGTGTGGGTACCTAAGAAAGAATAAACTGAAAGACATCCACTTATTGTTCACAAGAAAGAATCCCAGGAACATTGATGATGTCACACTTTAAAGCGCCGTAAAGACCTGTTAAGAGTCAGGAGGCCTAAATTCATTTTCAGAGTTACCTGAAAATTGTGTGACTTTCATGGTAATTTATGTCTCAGTAGAACTTTAGGGCTAAGGAGAGACATTGTAAAGACTAGATACTGTGAACGGATCTTCGGTGGAAGGATTCCATCAGGGTGTTTCATATACTATACTGAACTGTATAGTGTAATGAAATTGGAAAAAAAAAAGAGAAAAATATTATAAGGAAATTTTTAGATTGCTATAACTATTTATAATTGAATATATCTAGATAATTTTTTTTAGCATTACAGTATTGCTGATTATACATTAGCATACATTAAATTGGCTAATTTCTTAGCACTATTGTATTAGTATCATAGCTATACTGTACAGTATTTTTATAGAGGTATGAAAGTCATGATTAAAAAGAGTTGAAATCATATATATATATATATATATATATATGTTCTGCATTACTCTATCTAGTCTGTACTCACCCCTGAAGATGTGAATTACACGAAAGCGCTTGGGAACTTCGTGTTTTCTTCTTTCCTGGTGGTTATCAGCATATACCTAGATCACGCGCACCTACAGTGATTTACTTGCATATATATATATATATATATATATAATTTCAACTCTTTTTAATCATGACTTTCATACCTCTATATATATATATATATATATATATATATATATATATATATATATATATATATATATATATATATATATATATATATATATATATATATATATATATATATATTATATTTTTTTTTTTTTTTTTTTTTTTTTTTTTTTTTTTTTTTTTAATAAGCCTTCATCAGTAGTACCATATTACCAGTGGGAAAATATATATTTACATTAAAAACAAATGGTACGTACAAGAAAGAAGTAAATGATGTATAGAAATGATGGTAGAAGTGGTGTGCTACAATGGCTGTGAGGTGACCAGCCTTTTGAGAGAGGCTATAGCTGCCCACCATATAGGGGCTAATCGAGCTTTAGGGAGGCGGGCCTGACTGGGCCGCGTGAGACAATTGGACAGTTGAAGATTATGGTGGGAGATGCTGGGAGGTGCCCCATGAGTCTGTGTAAGCCCACCTCTATCCATAGACCTCTCTTAAAGTTGGTTAGACTCAGCAGGAGATATTTTTCTTACCTTGTCGAATTATGAAAATTGGCTTTCATTAATCTCACCTGTCAAAGTCACAGCTATTGAATGTCTGCCGCTACGTTGAACAATGTGGGTTGGGTTGCCATCTGTATGATGATCGTGTGCTGCTTGTACAAGGATAAGTTTTATGAATGACAATTTCATTGAGGCCAAGTATTTTTAAAACACTGTCTGATGAATGCGACTCACTGAAGAATATCAGATTTTAAAAAAATGAAAAGTAAAATTTTAGAAAAGAAAACGCAGTCTGGGGTTGCCCAGTTGGCGGCACATGATGATTGCTGGGGGGTAGCGTTTGGGGCGTCCCAGCGGGATATTGGCGGCAGCATTGTGTGATGGGATATCCGGCTGGCGTTAGTCAACCCTTGCGGGACCAACCCTTCATGGTATTCACCCCCCTCCCCCCCACCCACAGCTGGCCCCCCTCTGCTCTCCCCCCAAAAAGTGTAGTACCCCCAAACCCCTGGAGGAGAGTCTTTGTTACACCATTTGGCCAAGTTTCCTGTTGGGTGCGCAGCCATATTGGCGGGTTGGCTGATAACCTACCACCTGTCTGGTGTTGGACCCTCCCAGTCGCTTGAGCTCTCAGTGCTGTATCATAGTTGTCTAACAGTTGCAGTGATGGTGATAGTGTGGAGGTAACATCAAGTCAGTGCTTGTAGTGTTTAAAGAAGTGATGGTTAGTGAGATAGTGATCCTCGTGGCCGCTGCCGAGTTGCATTATAACCCCTTTGGCCATAAAAGACTGTATTCAGAATACAGTTACGTGTATAGAACAAAGTGAGCCGTTGGGATTGCATCAGCAACTAATCTTGTGTGTCAGTTTGTGAAGGACATAGCTTGCAAAAATACATTGCAGAAGAAAGAGGAATGATAACCTTGAATTGAACTGAAGAAGTTAACGGATGTAAACTATATAAACGAGTAAGTGTTAAAGAGTTTATGTTGTGTTAGATTTTATACACTGCTTGCCTGTACAGTTGACATTTTAGTTAGACTTCTTTTTTTTATGTGTACAGTACAGTACAGTACATGTACAGTACATGTACAGTACTGTGTTTTTGTAGTTCCTCTGCTTTTGTTTGTTATTGTTTTAGTGTGAACCCATATTATAGTTAGTCCTTTTCCTTATAATTGGTTTTTGTAGGAATACAATGTATATTACTGTATTCATTTTTTCTTCAGAATTATTAGTGCTTTGGTATAGTTTTTTAATAGAAAATTTAATGTATTTTGCTATGTTGTTAGTAAGAGTATTGGTTGTTTGTATTAGAAATACTGTATAATTGCCAACAGCCCATGCTTGTGGACAGTACTGGCCATCTCTCAGTTTGTGTGGAAACGATTTTGGTTCATTGTGCTTCCAGGGGAGAATCATTAATCATATTGGGACCATTGATGGTCTGGTGAGGGAGGCCCAGGTAGGTCCAAGCTGGCAGGAGGCACACTAATGTTGCTGGGCCCCAGGAGGTGGGCTGTAGTCAGCTAAAGATTTATTTATATATTTTTCACATAATTGTGAATATAGAGTAAAAGATGAATGGTAGTATAAAACCTATGCCTTTAAAGGTATATATCAGGTCTTATAGTTATGGAATAAGAAAATTATAGTGAAGTATTTTGGTTATCTTCATAGTTGTGTTTACAGTGACAGAAGAATAAAACAAGCCAGGAAAGTTTGTAACTTTTTTCTTTTCATAGATTTAATTTCAGCTAGAGCTAATAAGTAACACAAGAATACTGTTCATATCTTCAGTTGGGAGAACTTGATGAGTACAATATAGAAATAATTGATAAGCTTAACTGAGTCATTAAAGTTTTGAAGTTAATTATTGAATATTTATTTATATGTGAAATTTATTTTTATTGTATCAATAGTTTGAGGTTCACACATTGGTCAATAAGGTTTGATTCAACTGTTGTAATTGGTTTTTTAACAGTTAAATCAGCTATAGTACTGTATTAATTGACTTAATTGCATAATAGAAATATTACTGGCAAATTGGTACTAGTGTGTTGGTATGACAATATTTATTTTGAGAAGAAAATGGAATACTTTATTGTTTTCATTTTTCTTTACTTTAGTTATTATCATTTCAACTTTATTGGTTGTAGATGTTAGGATTCATTTTGAAATGCTTTTTTAGGTGAAGTATTTTCTATGTCTCTTTTATTATTTAGTACAGTATTTTATTCCAAACAAGCCTATGAGTCTCTTCTGTTCTGTCTCATATTTCCAGTTTCCTCAGACTTTTAGTAATCATATTTACTTTACATTATTGTACAAGTATATACCCGGTACAGTGCATCCTGCTGCCTATTACATGTTTCCCTCAGACACCTTCTTCCTTCATTATAGACATTTATCTGGCATCATGAAGTAAGTCCTCACTGTTGAACACTGAGCCAGTACAGTACTATACTCACACCTCCATCTGTTCTTCAGGTTTTTGCTTTCTGATTCAGTTCAGAATTTATTTTTATTATATTTCATACCAAATTTTTTGTGATTTATAACACAGGTTGACTTTATATCATATTGTTTTTATTGTAAGTGGGAAAAGGTTTAATGCAAATCAACACTAAACCTCTTTCTGTTATTCTTTATGGGGATGTGTTATATAAGATAAAGACTCCTCTTTGTTATTAGCGACCTGGTACTTAAAAAACGAAATCAATAAATAGCCTATTTGCAGTGTGTTGTTACTAATTTATATTAACTTATTCATGTATACAGAGATGCTAGTCTGTGAAGTTCTGAATAAGAGAGGGTCCATGGAAGGAAATAATTATTATTTATATGTATGTAACTTTAATTATGCTGATGATACAGTACAACCAGCAGAAGATGAAGATGTGTGGCTGATTATGGACACTATTACAGTACTACTTGAATTGGACAGATAGGCAGAATGTATGGCATTACCCCCCTGGTGTACAGGCTCCCCTCTGAGCTGAATAAAATCAGCTGGTGTTAGTCAAATAAAATACAGTACAGTATTAATAGTGGCATTCCTGTAGTGAAGGGTTTAAGACAGTTCAGTGGAAATTTAAAAGTATTTGAGGTAAAGACATGCAATAAAATGTTGAGAATAACCCAACACTTGGATAATATGAAATAATACCAGGAAGTGTTAGAGAAAATAATGACATCATATAGAAAATTTCCTAACTTAAGACATGTAATTAAACAAGAAGACTATTAAAAAAAAACAGCTTTAAAAACAACTAAAGTAAAGGAATAGAGAGGGAAGAGATGACCAAGAAACATAGTGAAGAGAGATACAGTATTAAGGAGTGGAAGAGTAAAGTCTGGGGAGAGTGTGCAGGTGATGAGACAGTGACTCCATAATAGAAAATGGCACCTACTGTTGGCGAGGGGAAAAAATGCATTTATTAAGCCCCCCAGTACATTTTTTTTTACCACTAAGGCCCAGTATAGGAAGAAAAATATTTCATTATACCTCAGTTAGATAGACCTTCTGAATTTCATACTTTCCATACAGTACTTTACCATTTACTGTATATGCTTTCAGTTTTATTGTTTCTCACTCATTTTTCACTTTTTAATGACTGTTTTAGTGTGATACTTGTATACTTTACTGTATTTATTAATTAATTTATTTATTGCTTTCCAGTTCAGTTTTTTCTCGCTGTCATCCAAATCCATATACAGTACTGTACTATATTCTTTCTCGTGTAGTATTTACCTACTGCTAAATACTGTATAGTACTGGTATGCAAGTATTGTACAGTACTGGTATGCAAGTATTGTACAGTACCTGTATTATTATACATAATCTGCAATATTTCTTCCTCTTCCTACTCTTGGTGTCCTGAAGGGAATGGGGAGAAAACTATTAGATGGGAGAAAGTGTCAGAGTTTTAGGGCTACCCATCAGAATAAATAGGATGCTGTCTCTTATCTCTTGTCAAAACATTGTAAATTATCAGGCTACCCTGTATTTTGTTTTTTGGATCAGAATTAAGATACAGGGGTATATACAACAAACAATCATAGAACAAAGTTATTTTGGTCCCAGTTGATTACAAAGTGCTTGTTTCCATTGTTTCCCCGGGTGTCTCATGCTCACTACATGACTCAGAGAAAATGGCAGATGGCTGGGTAAGGGGAAACATTTTTTGACATCTGTTAACTACAGTTGACTGTCATATTCAGTGATGATAATGCTTTTTCCATTGGAGTCAACCAATGCATCCATAGAGTTAAAGATTTGGGTATGTTCATGCATATGAATTACATTAGTTAAGAAAATAAGATAATTATTGAGTTTCAGGGACAGATGGATGCTTTCTACATGGGCTTGCTATCAGAAGTAAACAGCTAGTTTTTAGTGTGAAATCTCCAAATTTGTTTTCCTGTTTCTTATCAGTATTATTAGCATTACCATATTTATCTTCTTTCTTTCATATCTTTAGTTACTTGTTTGTTGAGGTAGGGGTTACTGCTCTGGGTGGAATCCTTAGCTAGATACTGTATACATGTGCTATCTGAAGGTTTTGAGATTATATTCACTAATAATGTATTCTTGAAGAAAACATGATAATAGAAATGGGCTCAAGGCCTTCCATGTTCTTTGTGAAACATGTACATCTATACACAGTATGTGTGTGTGTGTGTGTGAGACTACAATTAGGCAACTACTGTACAGGTACCTTTGTGTGGTAAGGTGGATGAAAAGATTATGGTGATCATAAACAGTACTGCACATGAGGTGTACTTATTTAATCACTTCTGTATATTTCTTGTTCCTTCATTATAATTTGAAATAAGTACAGTAATCAGAAACTAAAAGTAAGTCCATTATAATGAAGAAAATATTGTTGAATAACATTTTTAAGACTGTACGCCTTTATGATTTACAAACTACAAGTGCTGCTCTTGTTAGCATTCACATTACTGTACTGTATGTACTGTATAATGTTTTAAACACTGTCATTCACTGTCATCTTTCTTTAGTTTGGCACAAATTCATATTTCTTTTCCATATTTTGTGTTTTATATAACAACTTGTTCAGTAATATCACAGGTAAGACAATAACAGCACCATCTACTTTCTTCCAAACTTTGTCAGTGTTGATACATGTATTAGAATGTTAGACACCTTATATACTTTGTATCATTTATATACTCTGCACTACTGTACAGTATCTCAAAAAAGTATCTGTCCACAGTCTGTGTGAAACATTATGATACCATGGATGATAGATATTGGGACATGCATTTACTTTGGTATATACTGTACTGTACTGTAATGTATCAAAAGTAATGCAATGTGTACAGTATTTATTTTGGTGTACTTAATGTGATGCTCAATTACCAAATGTAGTAGGATCAGTATGCCACAGAGCCACACATACCAACCATCCTGGGACATCACAAGTTGCATGTAGCATTTCGAAAGTCATCGGACTCATCCTGGCAGATACTTTTTGAGATACTGTAAATGAAAGTTTTTGACGAACACAGCGTTAGCATGTTTTCACACTTATACTCAAGAAACTTTATCTTACCACACATTTTTACATAGTTGAGTTATCATCTTTTAGTACAGTTTTTTTTTTTTTTTACACATGCAGTTTATTCATTCATTTTGAGGCTGTGTTATTATTATCTATTAATTCCTTTTTCTATTTTCTATGCAGGTGAGCACGTACTTTCACCTGAGAGTCAAATTAGTGGAGGTGACGTGACCTTTGAACCTGTCTCATCCCTTAATTCGCCTTCCTTCACCCTCAACGAGACTGTGGCAGATTTTAATCTAGAGTTCAATCTTGACGAGGCACTTCAATTTGTTGGACTCGACTGCTCTGAAACTGGAGAGACCGTTTGGAAGGTATGTTTTTGCTTTGTATCAAGAAAATATAAGCATTAGATAATATTTATTTAAACTGAGTATTAAATAAGTTCTGATGAAATGATAATAGTACAGGGCTGCCTCACTTGTCGCAAGGGTTACGGGCATGAAACTCATTGCGAATATGGAAATTGCAAATAGCGGAGCAATTTCTCCCATAAGAAATAATGTAAATAGGGTGGATACTGGCATCGCGGTGGTCACGGTCGTCAGATTTTAACGCTTGTTCTACTCAATACATTTAGAACATAAAATAAATAAAGAAACAAGGGCATAATAATATCAAATAAATATCAATAACAAACACTGAGTTTATTAGGTGTACAGTATATGTTTACAAGTACAGTATACTGGGGTACTTTACATGTTTGAATGTTTATGTGCGTAGGTGTGTAAGGTAAGTTTTAAACGTAGACTGTTAATTTACCTCTGATCTGTTGTGTTGCTTGCTTGCTTGCTGAAGTTGGCATTAGGGGAGAGGGTGAAGGTTTACTGGGGTGAGAGGAGGCTGGGGTCGTCAGCCACCTCACTCTCTTCACTGCCAGGGTTGTCAGCCACCTCACTCTCTTCACTGCCAGGGTCGTCAGCCACCTCACTCATTATCGCTGTCAATTTGCACTGAAAGCTGTTGTTCTCCACTGCCTTCTGTTGAATCATGCGTTGCTATAAAGGTGTTTTAAGGCGCTGGGTCTGGTCGTCAATCCACGTGCTCAACATCTGCTCCATACTCTCCATCTCAGCATCACGGAACCTCGTCACCTTCGTAGCCGTCGGTGGTGTTGTAGACCCGGCCATCTCCTTGATCTTGTCGGCGCTTCTAACTATAGAATGCACCGTAGAGGGAGCCAAGCCGTGCACGCGCCCAATCACTGACATTCCTTCTCCGTGTTCATGTCTTTTTACGATATCCAATTTCACGTCCAATGTAACTGCCACACGTGATCTTTTAGCAACATTGCTGGGAGTTTTAGTAGCTGGTCGCTTGGGCATTGCAAGATCACACAAAACACACCAGCATGTGTGAGACTGAGGCGAGCGGGAGCATATGGTGGAGGAATACGTACACACGCTGTCCTACGCTACGGTTAAGGCATGCGGTTCAAAATTTTTGCTCGGAAGACTTTCGAATAAACGGGGCAACCGTTGCGAATAGTGGAAATGGGTAACAATAAATTGATTGCGGATAAACAGGGTTATGAATACCGAGGCTATGAATAACGGGGATTGCCTGTACTGTACTGTCTTTAAAAATTTTGAAGGTGCTGGTTACTAGTGCTACATTTAAGGACTCTTTCACATGAGCTGCCTTATTTATTTATTTATTCACGGCCACTTAGAAATCAGTGGATTTCAATGGGACCTTTACACGCAGACATTCATTGAACTCCATTGTTTTCTAAGTTGTGTGACAAAAAATGCCTGTGTGAAGGAGGCTTAAAAGAGAAGCTCATTTTTTGTTTCTCTAACACAATTTTATTTACACAAATTTTGATCTATAGTCATAAATCTTGATTCTTTAATTGATTGATAAAGAAAAAAAAATATATATCTGTATATATATAGCTGTTGCTTATATTTTGTGTTTATCATATACAGTACTGTATATTATGTAGTTGCTTGTGAGTACCATTTTGCTCACGGATAGTCTGGCACTACTCTTCTGCATTGTTTAAAAGATGCTCAAAATCATGGTTACAAGCCACAATTGTAGATTTAGGTCATAAATCTAGAACTGCTGAACACCAAGCTCTACTGGCTCCTTAGAAAAGAAAAAAATATGCCAGTGAGAGGGTTTAAATGTACTGTATATGTACTCCGGAAATGTTAATAGTGAATGTGAACAAAACTTAAGTGATGAAAATACTGTAGGTAGAGAAGGACGGCAAGGATAAAGGAATGTTAGCTTGAATTGGGATATTATAATATAGGAAATGAAGTGTTAAAGATATCAAGTTGTGGAGATGTCAGTAAATGGTACAATAAGTGATGAATTGAATTTCATAGTAGCAGATGAAAGAAAGTATTAAGAGTACTTTACTGTACTGTACTGAGAGAGAAGTTTATTGAAGGAGGCACAGATGATGATAAACAAGAGAATAGATTAGTCAACCTTTTTTCATGAATATGTGATTTGAATTGACAAGTAAAGTGTTTGAGAGCAAGATTTGGGGTGAATAAGTTGCAAAGAACTAGAGATCTAGAAATAAAGAGATGAAAAAATTAAGGAGTTGTACGGCAGAAAGTGGATCAGAGTTTGCACTAGTGGTATGGTCATTTTGAGGAAATGGAATGTGATAGATTGATAAAAAGATTATATACTTTATAATTCAGAGGCTAATGGTAAGAAGAACATAGGAAGATCATAAAGGAGGTGGAAGGATGAAGAGAGGAAGGCACTCGAAGTGAAGCAGGGATATACAGTACAGTGTAGTATAGTACAGTATTGTACAGTACAGTGTAGCATACTGTAGTACAGTATTGTACAGTGTAGTATATTACAGTATTGTACAGTATAGTGTAGTATATTACAGTATTGTACAGTACAGTGTAGTATACTGTAGTACAGTTTTGTACAGTACAGTGTAGTATATTACAGTATTGTACAGTACAGTATACTGTAGTACAGTATTGTACAGTACAGTGTAATATTGTACAGTACAGTGTAGTATAGTACAGTATTGTATAGTACAGTGTAGTATAGTACAGTATTGTACAGTACAGTGTAGCATACTGTAGTACAGTATTGTACAGTACAGTGTAGTATATTACAGTATTGTACAGTACAGTGTAGTATATTACAGTATTGTACAGTACAGTGTAGTATACTGTAGTACAGTTTTGTACAGTACAGTGTAGTATATTACAGTATTGTACAGTACAGTGTAGTATACTGTAGTACAGTTTTGTACAGTACAGTGTAGTATATTACAGTATTGTACAGTACAGTGTAGTATACTGTAGTACAGTATTGTACAGTACAGTGTAATATTGTACAGTACAGTGTAGTATAGTACAGTATTGTATAGTACAGTGTAGTATAGTACAGTATTGTACAGTACAGTGTAGTATAGTACAGTATTGTATAGTACAGTGTAGTATAGTACAGTATTGTACAGTACAGTGTAGTATAGTACAGTATTGTACAGTACAGTGTAGTATAGTACAGTATTGTATAGTACAGTGTAGTATAGTACAGTATTGTACAGTACAGTGTAGTATAGTACAGTATTGTACAGTACAGTGTAGTATAGTACAGTATTGTATAGTACAGTGTAGTATAGTACAGTATTGTACAGTACAGTGTACAGTATTGTATAGTACAGTGTAGTATAGTACAGTATTGTACAGTACAGTGTAGTATAGTACAGTATTGTACAGTACAGTGTAGTATAGTACAGTATTGTATAGTACAGTGTAGTATAGTACAGTATTGTACAGTACAGTGTAGTATAGTACAGTATTGTACAGTACAGTGTACAGTATTGTATAGTACAGTGTAGTATAGTACAGTATTGTACAGTACAGTGTACAGTATTGTATAGTACAGTGTAGTATAGTACAGTATTGTACAGTACAGTGTAGTATAGTACAGTATAGTATAGTACAGAATTGTACAGTACAGTATATGAATAACCAGAGTTCATAGCAGTGAGGGGTTTATGGGGATGAACATACTGTTGAAGGTTGATCTTAGGTTGAGCAAAATGACGGGTAAATCAGATAGATATTTGGGGTGTTCTTATGGAAGAACACATTTGTTATGTCAGTAGGAATACTGTACTGTACTGTACTTGAATGACAGCAATTGAGAGAAGTGTCTTTCCTTGCCTTTACTTCTTGCCATCCTTCCTGAGAGTGGGAAAAGACCTGATAAAGTGAATAAGATTGTAAAAGTTTTGGAGCAAATAAGGAAATCTCTGTCTTCAAAGGATATCATAAAATGTTGTACTGTAGTAAGTCCTTGATATATAAAAGTTCAGCATATGCAAATTCGCTTATACAGTATACGGAGACCCTATTCCTACCAGGAATTCAATTAATGCGAGTAAAATTCAGCCTTATGCAAGAAGTCATACTCTCTGATATGGATTCCAACCCTAATGACTCTGCATATGTCACTCCAACACCATCACCCACTATGTAAAACCTCTACCACCACCACCTCCATCACCTCATCTACCCAAATTGATGTATCTGTTTTTGTTGTTTAGTACTGTACACTGTACTGTACTCTTGCTTTATCTATTACAGTATTTTAAAAATTATATTGTAGAGATTTGTTTTATGGTTTATTTGTCTTGAAAATGGGTCTGGAACATTTTCATTTTGGGTTATGGAATTCATCCTGTTTATTCCCCATTTAGCTAAGTATTCAGTATACTGTATATGATTTCGACTTATGCGAGGGTTTTCAGGAACGCTTCCCTTGTATATGTCGAGGACTTACTATATTAAGTAAACTTATTAATATGGATGTTCGTATTTAGTGCACATTGTTTGTTGAAATTGAAAAAAACCCTAAGACATATGGTAGTTCTTTTCATTAAATTTCACAAATTAGGCTTTCTTTAATGTGCAATTGAGAAACTCTTTCTCTATTCTACCACTCATAAACTGACTACTCTGATGGTTTTTTAGAGTTTGAGAGTGAATGTGATAAAAACAAAAGTTTAGATTACTTGCGTGTGTGTGAGGGACCCATAGTAGAAAGTGGAAAATGGCCATGTGTTATCTGTAAAAAAAGGTGTTGGCAGTAACTCGGTAATGGCAGTGGTGTGGAAAGTGGGGACACAAGAGGTACAATGGAGTAGATGGAAGACTGCAGGATGTTGTTGACTTTTAGGTGTAATGTAACCATGTGGCATTAGCAAGGTTGGAGAAACTTAACATATGGGATGTATCCTTGGACTGTGTCGATGAGTTCTGTTACATAAGTGATATGATTAGTGCTGGATGGGGGTGTTGAAGCTAGCTCAATTGCAAGAGACAGAAAGGGATGGAGGAAGTTTAAAGAATTGCTGCTTTTATTGACAGCAAGAAGACCTTCCCTCCACATGAAAGAAAAGATGCATGCAACTAGCATGAGAAGTATGATGTTGTACAGCAGTGAAATGTGGGCAGTTAAAGAGCATGACTTATGCAGGCTTGAGCAAACTGAAATGAGAATGGTCAAGTGCATGTGTAATGTGACACTGAAAGATAGGAAACTGTTGGGAGCTAAGAGAGCTGCTGGGTATTATGAATACAGTACTGTATTGGCTAAGTTTTGTGTAGAGGTAGGCTGGGATTATCTGAGCATGTAGAGAGAATGGATGAGAGCAATTGGGTCAAGAGGTGCATGAATCTTAGGTATGGAGGGGAGAAGAACTAGGGGCAGGCCAAGAATGACATTGTGGGAGGTTGTAAGAAATAACAGTAAAGAACTTAACAAGAGTGGATGCAAGAGATCATTCAGCATGGAGAACTGCCATTAGATAACACTGGCTAACCTACACAAGCATGGAAAATGGCTGTGAATTTCTGATGATAATCCATCAAAGTACTGCCCTCATATCTAAAGGTTGACAAACACAGTACTCCACTCTAAACATTTTCGGGCTGTTTTTACCAATTCTCCAAGATTTTGTATCTTTCTGGGGACCCAATTTTTTAAATTTCATTCATGCATCCCACTTTCTGCCTTCCCCAGGCCCTCCTACCCTTAACTTTGCCTGTTATCAATATTTTTGTTATTCACCCATCATCTCTTTTATATGACCAAAGTATATAATTTTTTTTTTTTGTAGATTTCAAGTATTTCTCGTTAAGTTTTTGCTAACTTTAGTACAGTACTTCTTCATTTGTTTTCCTGTAAGTGTAACTTATTGTTAACATTCTTTCTGGTGTCTGCTGAAAGTGTCCATGCATCTGACTGATACAACAGTCTGTCCATATACAGGGTACTGTATAGCTTTTCAAATTGAAGTTAATGTTTTTTTTTGTTGGGTCTTATAGATTATTAAATGTTGTTTTTGCTTGACTTATTCATGTTATAATATTTTTGCATATCTACCATCACAGCTAAAGTTACTTCCCAAATACACAATATTTTTTTTGTAGGATTTATTTCCAATTCTGAGACAACCATTACTTTCATCTTTACAGCAGTAACTCAAACGATATTCTTCGTCTCTTTCCACTAATCTGTTAACCAGTTTTTGTATTGCCTGTTCACTATCCATAATGAGAGCAGTATCAACTGCATAGAATATATTTGATATTACTATACTATTAACTTTTATGCCTTCATTATTGCTTATAACTTATCTCAATAAGAATTCTGAATATATATTATACAATGTTGGAGATTGAACATTGCCTTGTCTTACTCCTTGTCTAACTTTGAACTTTTGCCAGTAAAGAATTTTTAGAATTCTAATATCTCCTTCATTAAATACCTGTATTTTCCAAGATCTCTATAAGTTTATTGTGTTTTACCTTCAACAAAGCAGATATACAAATTTCTTTGGACCTCTTAAAGATCTTTCACTCAAAATTCTCAAGCCAAATATAGCTTCTCTAGTTCCTTTTCCCTTACTAAATCCATTTTTGTCTTCACATTAATGAAGTTTTATTGATTTAAAACTTCTGAGGTAGTACAGTTTAAGTAACCTAATTGCTGTAGTTTATACAATTACAGTACTGTACAGGGTATACCTATAGTATAGTTAATATTTTATAATTTGTGGGTTATTAAAACAACATCTAATATTTATTCATTTTTGTTCAGTCATCAGAATCTGAGAACAACTCAGACAGCCTTGTTAAGACAGTGTCGGAGAAGGAAGAGGAGGAGAGTGAAGATAGTTTGGACGTGCTAAACGATACCCTGGACGACATGATCCAGGCCTCTCAGCTCCACCCGCATCACCCACGATCATTACAGGTAAATAAATCTTTTGTGTTGATCTTCACCATTTCTTTGAAAAGGTGTGTTTTTAAGCACCCTCAGGTGTATTGATATTCCTCAAATGAAAAGAAAAAAATGTAGATTCACATGTATTTGTTATGATGCTTTTTCCCTTATAAGATGGGTAGTGCACACAATCTCTCCCAGGATATTTTCCAACTAGTATATGTGTACTTTGTACAGTATACAGTACTGTACTTGCATATGTGTAAATTTTTGGGGAATTCAATGTGAAGTGAAAAAATAATTTGACACATCTGTCTTTTTTGTGAGACTGGGTTCAGCATGTTATTAACATTTAAACTGGACATTTGAATGAGTGCCTGTTTTTTTTTTGTTAACAACTCTATTTCCAGCATTAATTTTATTATTATTATTTAATTTTTATTTATTTAATTTTGATAAAGTTGTTCACAGGTCTGTCATTATACATTCTAAAGTAAATTCATCAGAACTAATTTACATACAGTATTTATCCTTACCTAAGAGTTGGGTAATAAAGTGGTTAGGCATGTCTGTCTAATACAAAAAATAAGAGGCGACAAGAGATTTCATCACAATGTTTTGTGTAAGTACACTTCACCATAAGCACTAGTTAGGTACTAGTTTTGAGGTTGAATAATAAAGTTAAATTTATCATAAAGTATATGCTGTATTCCTGTGTGTTAATGTAAAATTTCCCAGGAAATTATCTGATGATTCACCTGGCAAATATCGTAAGGTTTGACCCAAGAAGATCTTAATATGATGTGTATAAAATGTAAGGTAAGCCCATGTATTAATATTAGCCTCATAGAGGATTGGCTTGTGTATTAAGATTTACTTGTACAATACTGTAAGATTTGCCTGTACATGTATTATATTGTTAGCATTTACATGTAATGAATAGTGGAACACTCGGCCGTTTATAATATTGTAACATTTACCTGATGTCATACTGCAAGTTTTTGTCTCTTTATGGCAACCAAAATATATTCTTACATCTCTGTTTTGTGCGGTCGTATTAGCTGTAAGATAAGCCTATACGGTACTATACAGTACAGTATATTACGTGGTGATTCTTGCGTATATTGCCGTAAGATGCGTCTGTTTATTAGAGTAAGAAAATGCCTGTTTGTTAGAGTACTGTAAGATAACACCCATGTGTTAAAGTGAGGTAATACCAGTGACATCGGTTGGTCTGGAGGGGGGAAGGGTTATTAATTTCCGACAGGAATGTCACTCTGAGAAGAAAAAAAAAAAAAAATTGCGCAAGTATTATTTTGATTTAGTTCTAATTCGTCACAGGACTGCACAACTGGCATCAGGTTGTCGTATTAGGATAAGCATTTCCTTATCTTTAGCAGTTGGTAGAGGTACTCCAGTTGTCAATAATGAATTTGGTGCCTTTTCTGTGAAGGCATCTGTACCATCCTTCTCACTGAAAACATAAACTGGAGTTTCTAAAGGATGGATATACAAATCTCTTTGGGCCTGGATTAGGTTCTGATATTTCTCCAAACCTTATGTCCCTGGACGTCTTTGGAGTTTTTGCCCTTGTACTACTTCCATGATTTAATTAAATCCAAGTGAAGCTTCTGGTTATGTTTCAGATGAAAGTTGCTGTCAAGCACACTACCCTGTACTGCACACAAGGCATTCCACCTTTGTTCTTTTAGGTTTGGATTACACAGGGCCGCCGCTTCCATTAGACGAGGTTAGCAAATGCTAAGGGCGCCAACAGATACACTGTCACCACCACAGCTCCATTCTTCACAGCCAACAGATACAGTGTCACCACCACAGCTCGAATGTGCTGCATCCAGGGCTGCACCTGTTGACCCCACTGACTGGCCATCCTCAATGTCCATCCAGGAAAAAGCAGAACTTGTTCGCAGAGGACCTTACCAGGTTGATCCTAATTATGTGTTTCCAAAAAAGGATGGGAGAAGATGTCAACATGATTACTTTTGCCGAACTTAGTAAATGGAGAGAAGATCCAAAGAAGTTTGCTAATTTATTCGGTGAAACAGGATAAACTTTTTTGCTTCTGTTGTGAAATGTTTAATACGAAACATGTTAGAATGGCTGAAGAAGGCATCAATGATTGGAAAAATGCCAGTCATTTGCTCAGCACATGTGAAAGTAGCATAGAACACACTAAAACATGGAAGGAACTGGAGGTCAACATTGCAAGAGGAAGGACGATAGACCGACGGGAAATGGAAATGTTAATGGCTGAGTGGAACAGGTGACGCCAAGTCCTCACTAGACTAGTGGCGATTATTCAGTCTCTAGCTGAAAGAAATTTGGCTCTAAGAGGGTCAACCGAAAAACTTAACTGTCCATCCAATGGTAATTTTCTCCAAGAAGTGGAACTTTTGGCTAAATTTGATCCAGTTATGAAGAATCATTTAAGTAGGGTTGAAAGTAATGCAGGCAATCACAGTCACTCTCACTACCTTGGCCAAATGATCCAAAATGAACTGATTAACATTATCAGTGCAAAGATTACCGAGAGAATCGTGGACGATATCAAAACATTGAAATACTTCTCCATTATTTTAGACTGCACCCCTGATTTGAGTCACAAAGAGCAACTTTCTGTCATAATCAGGATAGTGGCACTTGAAGACAAGCCAACAATAAAGGAGCATTTCTTGGGGTTCCTTGAGGTAGAGAAGTCTACAGGGCTAAATTTGTCATGCTTTCTACTCAGAAGACTGAAACAACTGAACATTTCTTTTGAGGATTGTCGAGGTCAATCTTACGACAATGGAGCACATATGAGAGGAAACGTCAAAGGAGTTCAAGCCAGGCTTCTTCAACAGAATTCTTGGGCCTTATTTGTCCCGTGTGGTGCCCATAATTTTAAATTGATATCAGCTGATGCTGCCAAGAGCTCCCTAGATGCAACTTGTTACTTCGGATAATTAACGAAAGAATTCACATTGTTTTCAGTCTCCCCTCAGAGGTGGGAAGTTCTTTTAAAACATGTCAATATTACTCTGAAATCAGGGTCAGACATCAGATGGGAAAGCCGAGTAAAAAGTGTAGAGGCAATTAGATATCAACCTGTGCAAATCAGAGAAGCGCTTTTGGAGCTCAGAGAATCTGCAACTGACCCTGTCATCAAATTTGAGACTCAATCGTTGGCAGAGGAAGTAAGGTCATACCGTTTTGTCATTTGCTCAGTTGTGTGGTATGATATACTCAGCAAAATTCAGCACGTGAGCAAACTAATGCAGTCGACTACGATGCAGCTCGGCGTGGCTGTAGATCTGCTTAAGAAGACCAGAGATAATATTGTCAGCTACAGAAATACAGGTTTTACTAATGCACTAACTATTGCTAAGGAAATCTGTGAAGCGATGAACGTAGACACCGTGCTGAAACAGAAGAGACTAAGAACTAAAAAATGACACTTTAGGAGTGTGCAGACGAACCTGTCAGCGATGCACTCAAGAGGATGGAGACTACATTTTTCAGTGTGGTAGTGGACACTGCGATTTCCTCTCTTAATGAGAGGTTCAAGACCTTGGGCGAGGCGAATGAAAAGTTCAAGGTATTGTTAGTGTTCACAGACATGTCTGACAAAGACATCGTCGATCACTGCCAAACCCTCGGCAACACGCTTACTCATGAGGGACACTCAGACATTGATGGAAGGGAACTGGCCATGGAGCTGCAGAATGACAACAATGGATTTTCTCACCTTCCTGCATGAAAAGAAACTTACTGAAGTATTCCCGAACTTGTGGGTAGCTTTGTGGATCTGTGCAACTCTCCCCGTAACGGTGTCGGCAGCAGAGCGGAGCTTTTCTAAGTTAAAAATGATAAAAACTTATTTGCTATCCACAATGGGGCAGGAACGTCTTAGTGGGCTGGCCATCATCAGTGTGAACCATCAACTGGTACAGATACTGTAATTTAACTGATCAGTGGTGGCATTCACCCTCTCTTCCCCCCCCCCCCCCCCCCCACCAAGCTACACAACTGGATAATCCCCGTATGTTAGAGTAAGGTAACACACATGTGTTCGAGTAAGATAAGCATTGTGGCAAGATGCAAATAAACACACCCTGTGGCAAGATGTAAATAAACACACCCTGTGGCAAGATGTAAACAAGCATTCAGTGGCAAGATGTAAACAAACACCCTATGGCAAGATGTAAACAAGCATACCCTGTGGCAAGATGTAAACAAGCATACCCTGTGGCAAGATGTAAATAAACACACCCTGTGGCAAGATGTAAACAAGCAAACCCTGTGGCAAGATGTAAACAAGCATTCAGTGGCAAGATGTAAACAAACACCCTATGGCAAGATGTAAACAAGCATACCCTGTGGCAAGATGTAAACAAGCATACCCTGTGGCAAGATGTAAACAAATGCCCTATGGCAAGATGTAAACAAATGCCCTATGGCAAGATGTAAACAAACGCCCTCTGGTAAGATGTAAACAAACGCACCCGTGGCAAGATGTAAAGAAACGCACCTGTGGCAAGGTGTAAACAAGTGCACCCTGTGGCAAGGTGTAAACAAACACCCTGTGGCAAGATGTAAACAAACACACAGTGTCAAGATGTAAACAAACACCCTGTGGCAAGATGTAAACAAACACACAGTGTCAAGATGTAAACAAACACCCTGTGGCAAGGATTACATGCCACTAAGACGATTTCTTCCTACTTGAATGATTCCCATATAAACGATTCCTACATGGATGGTTATAGTTAAAAATTGTCCATACATCACAAATTCTGAAAAAAAAAAATGTATTTATTTTAAGAATATATATTATGATTTAAATTCGGATGAATTAATTTTATGAATGTAATATTAATTATATTAGCAACAACAAATTACAGGAACACTAAAAAACAATGTAACGTCTATAAAAAATTTATCAATACAACAAATTTACATCCATACTTTAATTAAATCTAAAACTTTACTAATAGTGACGTACCATATGACGCACATTGACCAGCAATTCCTCGGTTGTCATGTCACCAGATTTGTAAAATTCATGTAAGTAAAGGAGACATTCATCCATCTTGCGGTACTTCTTTCTGGGTTGGGATGAAGCTTCACCAAACAAGCTCGTTCTGCATATTATGAGTTTCTGCTTGTTCCTTCGTGAGTGTTAAAATCAGTTCATGCACATTAGGATGGGGCTTACTAATTGCCTTATTCAGCCAACAATGCCATCCCTTCACTACTTTGTTAGTTCTGGTGTTATCGCTGTACTGGTTTCACGTAGCGAGAGGGAATGAGCTATTGAGCCACGTTTCCTTACAGTATGTAAACAGTGATTCTCCACGGACTTGGTTCTCCTGAACTGCTTGTGATACCAACGTCTCAGCAACTACATGAACACAGATGATTGACAGGAATGGAATGGCCATTAGCCTCTGAATCAATTTCTGTACAGCAGGATTTTTCTGGTAATCAGTCAGTAGGCGTAATGTCTGCACTTGACACTACACACACACCGATTCGGATAAAATAAACAGCCCTTGTGATGACTATTTGGGAAGCTGCGATGTAAAGCAGTCATAAGCCCACTCTCAAAGTCACTCATGATACTAATTAGATTAAATACAATGTCTTGTTGGGCCATATGATCCTTTAGAACTGAGAAGATTCATGAATGTGTATCTTTATTTTTATCTCCACAAAAACAGTACACAGCTGTGAAAAAATGTCCACAGTGCACTGCATGAATAGTAAACAGAGCTAATGCTCATTCTGTTCATATTTTCACTGATGCTGAATATGATGAGGTCGTTATGTTGGTGGAATAGAAATGGCTGCTCATCCATTGTTTCAGACCAGTGGCTCGAAAGGTCACTCTCAGAATGTAATATCGGTAGTGTAGGCATGTCCTCATGTCTTGTTGATGTATCTGAGTTTGTACACTGCTGAATGTCGGCAGGAATACTGCTACATCAGGCATCATGGCACAAGACTCTTCAGCTAAAAATTATGTGTATACTTGATTTAGAGATCTAGTTTGCTGAACTTCTGCACATCGCTTTTCACAAGATTTAGAAAATTGAGGATAAGTGAAGCCTCGTCTGGTACACAGTTTTCTTTAAGTGGTTTGCTACAGAGGACAGTGACATTTGGTAATAAAGTTGTATGTGCTTGACCAGGACATCCTTTGGCAGTAGACCTTCAGTGTTGCTTGTCACTGATTGTCTGGTCCTTCTTGTATGTACAGTTATAACCTTCATAAATTAGAATAGTGCCATGACCTCAAGTACAGTAATAATTTCTGTCATAATGTTTGAAGAACTGTCAATTTGAACACACCAATCATTATGAAAAACTGACTATTTCCTCCCAAACAAATAACCTAACTAAAGAACCTCACTATTTCCACCTGTTTTAGCCTTTCTGTTATTATGAGCCACTGGGGGTCAAGTGACCTGACCAAAGGCCACATGAATAATAAGCTTGTCAACCTAACTTATTGACAGGATTTAGAAGTATCTCATATTTTCCATGAATATGAATACAGGTACAGTATAATATGCAATATTTGAAAAGAAATTAATAACATTTAATTATTAAATTTATGTAATAGCAATTAGAATGCTAAACTTTGTTTGTTAATCCTAATTTAATTCATATTTTATTCATATATGTATTTCATTCATTTTAATATAATTCATATTATATTCATATATTCCTTAAATTCATTCATCTTAATATATTTCATAATATATTCCTATAATAAATACAGTATTTATAATAAAATTTGTGATGTATGGAAGATTTTTAGCTATACAGGGTACCGTACTGTAGGCGTAATCATCTACGTTGGAATAGGACACTGTGACAAGGTTGTATAAACACACCTTGTGGCAAGAAGCAAATAAACACCCCATGACAAGATGTAAACAAACAAACACCCTGTGGCAAGATGTAAACAAACACACCCTGTGGCAAGATGTAAACAAACACACCCTGTGGCAAGATGTAGACAAACACACCCTGTGGCAAGGTGTACACAAATAAATGCACCACGTGACAAGATGTAGGGTCCGACTAATTGCCCAAATGTACCCAAATGTAGCCGCAATGAAGTCAAATAATGGTCCTACATGAATAAATCGGGTTACCAATCACTTCTCGACTAGTATTTGGTGTCACAAAGTAAATAAAAATTGGAAAACGTAATTTAATTTGAGTTAATAGATCGAGTGCACGTACCGAACCTAACCTAACCTAACCTCGACTAGTAATTGGTGGCACGAAGTCACAAAAAATTGGTAAACTTAATTTAATCTGAGTTAATAGATCAAGTGCATGTACCTAATCTAACCTAACCTAACCTAACCTAACCTAACCTAACCTAACCTAACCTAACACAACACAACACAACTCAGATTAAATTAAGTTTACCAATTTTTTGTGACTATGACACCAAATAATAATCAAGAAGTGATTCACAGCCCGATTTACGCTTGTACGACCATCATTTGACTTCATTGCGGCTACATTTGGGTAATTACTCGCTCCCTTGGTACATGCACGCGATCTATTAACTCAGATTAAAGTAAGTTTTCCAATTTTTTGTGACTTTGTGACACCAAATACTAGTCGAGAAGTGAAAGCAGTCCGATTTATTCATGTAGGACCATTATTTGACTTCATTGCGGCTACATTTGGTTACATTTGGGTAATTAGTTGGACCGTAAGATGTAAGCAAACAAACACCTTGTGGCAAGGTGTAAACAAACACCCAGTGGCAAGATGTAAGCAAACAAACACCTTGTGGCAAGGTGTAAACAAACATGCCAAGTGGTAAGATGTAAACAAACACACCCAGTGGCAAGATGTAGACAAATAAACACACATTGTGGCAAAATGTAAACAAACACCCTGTGGCAAGATGTAAGCAAACAAACACCTTGTGGAAAGATGTAAACAAACACCCTGTGATAAGATGTAAACAAACACACCCTGTGATAAGATGTAAACAAACACACCCTGTGATAAGATGTAAACAAACACCCTTTGGCAAGATGTAAACAAATACCCTGTGGCAAGATGTAAGCAAACAAACACCATGTGGCAATATGTAAAACAAACCCTGTGATAAAGATGTAAACAAACATAACCTGTGATAAAGATGTAAGCATACACACCCAGTGACAGGATGTAAACAAACACGCCCCGTGATAAAAATGTAAACAAACACCCAGTTTCAAGATGTAAACAGACCTGTGGCAAAATGGAAAGATTATAGAGAGAAACAGTTGAGTGTGACCATGACGCCGGTAATTCAGGAAGATTTTACAGAGGAAATCTTGTATTGTGAGAAAGTGGTGTGTTGGCTGGTGAACGATCGTACCTGTTGGGGTGAGTGGTAGTGGTGGCTGGTGGGGTGTAGGTGAGTGATGGTGACAGTGGTGGTGGTAATAGTGATGGGTGATGGTGGTGACAGTGATGGGTGGTGGTAGTGGTGTAGGTGAGTGATGGGTGGTGGTGGTAATAGTGATGGGTGATGGTGGTGATAGTGATGGTTGGTGGTGGTGTAGGTGAGTGATGCTGACAGTGATGGGTGGTGGTAGTGGGGTAGGTGAGTGATGATGACAGTGGTGGTAGTGGTGTAGGTGAGTGATGGTGACTGGTGGTAGTGGTGTAGGTGAGTGATGGTGACAGTGGTGGTAGTGGTGGAGGTGAGTGATGGATGGTGGTGGTAATAGTGATGGGTGATGGTGGTGACAGTGATGGGTGGTGGTAGTGGTGTAGGTGAGTGATGGTGACAGTGATAGGTGGTGTAGGTGGGTAGTGGTGGTTGGTGGTAGTGTAGGTGAGTGATGCTGACAGTGATGGGTGGTGGTAGTGGTGTAGGTGAGTGATGGGTGATGGTGGTTACAGTGATGGGTGGTGGTAGTGGTGTAGGTGAGTGGTGGTGGTAATAGTGATGGGTGATGGTGGTGATAGTGATGGGTGGTGATAGTGGTGTAGGTGAGTGATGGGTGGTGGTGGTGGTAATAGTGATGGTGGTGACAGTGATGGGTGGTGGTAGTGGTGTAGGTGAGTGGTGGGTGGTGGTGATGCCGGTGATGGATGGTGGTGGTGATGATGATGGTGATGATGGTGTTAGACGGTGAATGTGTGATGGGTGGTGGTGGTGAGGGTAGGCGGAGGTGACTGCAGTAAGTGGTGGTGATGAGTCATCAATATGGTGGTGGTTGTGGTGAGTGGTGATGAAGATGGTGGTGAGAATATTTATGTGATGGGTGGTGGTGGCGGCGGCGAGGTGTTGGTGGTGTCAGTGATGCACGGTGGTGGTGACTGTTAAATGATGGATAGTAATGGTGGTGGATGGTGAAGACGGCGGAGATTGGTGGTGCGTGACAAATGTGGTTGGTGGTAATGAGGGTTGTGGAGGTGACTGCAGTGAGTGGTGGTAGTGGTGGTTGAGACGTCAGTTGGTGGTTGTTACGGTGGATGGGGATGAAAGTGGTGATGAGAATAGTGATATGGTGGTGGAGATTGTGATAATGATGGTGGTTGTGCTGTGTTGGGGATGGTGATGGAGTACAATGATGTACTCTCTTGAGTATGATGATTTAATCCCTTGAGTATGGTGACTTAATACACATGAGTATAATCATCGTACTCAAGGGACTTGTTCAACGTGACAAACCCACCCAGGTTATCTCTCTCTCTCTCTCTCTTTCTCTCCTCCTCCTCCTCCTACTCACTCACTCACTTAACCTCACTGTTTGGCACAACTGATCTACTGTATGTGGTTCGCTGATTCTATACGGGACAGATGCCAACTATTTTTTTTTCACATCACGTTTGTATTACAATAATTATGTGGTGCCCACTTCCTGATTGTTTTGATTGCTAAATATTCCTTTCAGTACGATGTCTTCTTATCTATTTATTATGGCGACCGCCAGACGATTTTATTCAGCTGGGGAAGTTTCATTTCGCAGTCATGGGGTTAAACAAAATTTCGCTGCTTCTACAAGATATAGATTCAAATTTATCCACAATCCATTTGTTCTTAAATGTGCCCTTTTTCAGAGGAAAACCTCACTTAGAACATGAATTCATTCACCTCTCAACTAAGGGAACCCTGTTGGTATTGTCAAAGCGTTATTTTATTCTGTATTGTGATCTCTCCCAACTGATATAGTTTCCATCCACGCCCCTAGTACCCCCCCCCCCCCCTCCTCCCGCAGAAACACACCTACACCAAGACACCCCCTCTCCTCTCTCTTTCCCTCACTAGCGAATGCTTTGAATTAACTTTTCACGGTTTGCGGGGGGGGGGGGGGGGGGGGGGTTGGGAACGGTAAATGGGAGTGGAGCCACCTGTACTAATATCTTAACCTTAGTCTAGAGTCTCTAGACTCTACCGGTTACATCATCTTGTAAGCTAGTGATATTGTTACTTGCTCCATATACATATTTTACTTTAACTTTGCCTACTTGCTTCAAATTCATCAATTTTTTTTCCTGGTTACTGTTTTTAAGGCTGTTTGGCAGTCCTAGATTGTATTCAACAGTGGCTTTGTTGGACGCGAGTTTAGCTAAGGCATCAACTCTTATCATTTTGATTTATGCCTATGTGAGTGGGTCCACAACAACTTGATCCTGATAACTCTGTCAACAAGACACAAATATTTACACATATGCTTGTGTCTGGCTTCAGAGACAAGCAGGTGACAATCTGAGTTTAGGGTATCGAGAGCAAATAGTGAGGATAAGGAGTTAATGATGATGGGACTGTCAGTGGCAGTGTCTTCAACAAGTTTCAGGGCTGTGAGTATGGCAAATAGTTCAGCGTGTAGAGTGGATGCTGTTATTAATTCTAGCTGCTTTCTCAATTATATTACCTTTAGGCTGAGTCACAGTGACAGCACTTCCAGTCCTCCCACAGACAGTGTTAAGAGAGCCGTGAGTGTAGATGTTCTGTGGTGTTATTTTCGATATGTAGGTTATGTATGTGGTCAAGAGCTCGCTCTTTGGCAGTGCGTTGGAAATAAGGATTGTGTGTGGTGGTGATGGGGAAGGATTGTTGTGGGGATGCTGATGGTGGTGAGCGTTGTGCTGTTGATGTTGGTGGTGTTGGGGGTGATGATGGTGCTGAAGTTGATGGTTGTGGTGGAAGTGACGGCGGTGGTGGTGGGGAGACTACTGGGTGCCAACAAACCAAACGTAATGGATCAAAAACTTAAATTGATGATATTTTATAGTGTCAACGCCTACAGTGACTAAGGATTTTGTGATAAATTAATATATTTTGGGGGATTTTTTCCTGTATAATGTTATATATGTACTGTGGGACATATGGAACAGAGAGGCTGTCGTATCTCCTACACACAAGCGCTGGGTCGCTTCTGGCTGGCGAGTGACAGTGAGGGGAGGTGGGAGTGGTAGCAGGCGAGGGCAGTTTTTTTTTTTTTTTTTTAGAGAGAGAGAGAGAGAGAGGATTAGACGTTGAGAAAGGAAATTTTAGTTCGGAAATTGAAGGTATTTAGGAGACGTGGTGACCGCCTTGCTACGGGTTAGTTAAGCTAATAGTGTGTTTGGGTTGTCTCCTGGGTTAGTTATTGTGGATGGTTGGCTTAGAGCTGGTTTATGGTTGGCTGGTCGCTCTGTCTGTCGTCACAGGCACTAGACAGTCCGCCCTATCCCATTTATGGGTGTTTTGAGGGTCATATTTCACGATGGTGACAGAGGAGTGATGGTCGGAGGAGTGGGGTGGGAGGTGGAGGGTAGGTGATATCAGATTTACTTCAAGTGGATTATGTGGGCCTAACATTGCAAATCTGGGCTTGGAACATGATTTAGAGTTTACCAGGCGATTTACCGTTAGGTATAGTGTATTATATAGCAAGGTATTCGATGTTACAGTGTTCACGGGGTGGTTCATGGAGACAATCCCTGTTATGGCGCAATGACAAACGCAGGTTAGCTTAGGTTTTTTCCGTGCTTTTTTTTTTTTTTTTTTTTTACCCTTTACCTTTACCTTTTTTTACCTGGGCTCGTATTTCTGTACACGTGTCACAGAAAAACAACACATCGGCGGATCGCATCATAATCTAATAAATGAATTGATTTGGCATATCAAGGCATCTTAATAATGCCGAATTAATTTGTAAAATAAGTATTACTGAATATTGTATTTAGGTTGCAACTCTTACTCCACCCCTACTTCTGTCCGGTTGTACGCAGGGGCTACAACTACCATTGTTTCATAACATGAAACAGACATATTATGTCCGTAACTGTACCTGGATAAAGGCCTTTGTGGACAATGAAAGATAAAAGTTGCGAAGTGAAATTTGGTGAAAACATGTGCCGAAGGGCTAAACTTTTGGTGCGCTCTGCCTTGTGGTAGATGGGCTCTCATAATGTTTCAAGAGTTGTATTTAATCTACGGACAAAACCGCGACACGACTTTTGTCTTTGATTGTACCTGCTTCAACTTGATGCTATGCAAGTTAACTACAATACACGTATGACTAAACAGAAGTTGTTTCACAGATGAAGATGGGAGTAATAATTTTCATTGATAAGCCGTCGTTTTCTTTGGGTTTGTAAAAACATGGGATGATTTATCTCGATAGAGTAATTTTTCAATTAAGAACAACACTTTTCGTAGACGTTCACCTTCATCCCGAGTATTGGTTGAGCTACCCCTAGTGTTGATACTCATAAGAGGCTCATAATATTTTATTTAACCTGTATTAACTATTGATGCGTTTTTAGGATTGGCCCCAGGCCCTCATGGCAATCACATCTATGGTCGGAGACAGGAAACCTATGGCTGGTTCTGAGTCTTCCCGACGTAAGTAGACAGGAATATTGCTCATTGGCTCTCCCTACGTTTTTGATGAAGGTCATTATGCCATTATTATTTAACTCAACAAAATAGGGTATTATTATATTAATTCAAACAACTTTTACTGTAGTATTTTCTCCCGTATATTATATTGTTTCGGTGGTGAGATTTTATTTTTGTATCGTCATGTTGGCGAAATTGTGGGGGTGTGTAGGTTTGTGTAGAGTGAGTATTGTCCTGACCTTATGATGTGGTGAACATTGTGGTGTGGCAGGATTCCAGAGATGTCCGGTTGACTGTAACTTACCTCGTGCGACAAACCCGGAGTCTATTAGCACAAGGCCTTCTTATGCCTTGTTATCGTGCTGCCCGTGTCATCCTACCAGAATGGAGTGCAATATAAATTCTTGGTAAACATTTATCGCCAATGGAAACGCCAGTATAAAGTTATCTTGTTGTGGTTAGGTTAGTTGCATCAAATGATGTATTTATGAGCAAGTGCGAGTCCTTTTGTCTACCATTAAGAACTTTTTCATTCGACCTGCATAAGAAAAGATGAAGGCAGTGTAGAATTATCACTTAATATTACATACGCACTGTGTAATTTCCGTAATAATTTTGTTTTTGCATATTTACATATATCCCATTCTTTAAATATTATGTGATTTTGTTCTATATTGAAAACGAGGAAAGTATTGCCTCTTGATGGTGTGACTCTTACAAAAGTAGATGATTGTGCATGTTAATAAGCCAGGCTCTCACTGAGTTAACAATACTAATATCAGATTTTTTTAGTGACTCGATGGGAACAAATTTTTTAGTTATGGTGGAAATAGTTTCGTGTGGTTCTTATTCACCCATCAGTGAATATCTCGCCTGCTCTCTTCATGCAGTGTATTTAAACCTTTTACACCACCAAACATTCATAATTTACCTTTTTTTACTTTCCCTTTAAACCTGACTTTTATTATTATTATTATTATTATTATTTGAAGGAATGTTTTGTTTTTACGTGGTCACTGTGTAATAATAATAATAATTGACGGGGTGTGTGTGTGTGTGTGTGTGTGTGTGAGAGAGAGAGAGAGAGAGAGGTCACATAATAAAACAATGGGATCATAACAAGGTCCCCTTTGGCTTGAGTAACGTGCCCACAGTATTGAGTTATTAATGTTAGTTTATGCTTGGATTGACTAGCTATAAAAAGAAATAGTCACGTTCCCCTGACACGCAGTTGTGTCTTCCCATAATGGGGTTTTCTTTTTTTTCCTGCAAATAATTAACATTCTGGTTCAGTTAATATAAATTTTGGCAGGTTTGTACCTTGATCCAATATGCATAAACATCTTTTTATGTTGAACTATTTTCTAATGTCAATGTCCAACCAACCTAGACTTTTTTTTTTACTCATTCATTTTAGTCCGCTGTTTATAAAGTGATTGGTCGTGTTTCAGCTTGACCACCAATAGGATTTTCATGTTCGGGAAGTGACATAGTTTTCACGAGCACTGAGACACTCTTGTTTAAAAATACTAGTAGATATTACCCATGTTGAAGACATCGCCAGCTGGCAGGGGCGGAGCCCTTGTGATTAAACCGGTCTGTCTGTATTTGATAGTTACCAAGATATAAAAGCTAAAGGACCAGTTTGATTTTATTTTTTTTTACTTATGAGCTTGGGATAATAGTGCTGGGCAAGTTGATTAGATTTTGATTACAACATGGCGAGGTTTAAGGTAACAACAACCAAGGTTAAAGCCATTGGTGGTCAAAGTCAACACTACTTTGCTTAGAGATCGTTTGTTTCAGGAATAATATATTTATTTTTATAGTTTGTTGGGGGCGAGGGTGACAAATAATGTTTTAACTTTACTTTATTGGTTAAGTTTAGTCTAATGCTTTAATTGGATCTCCTTTTCTCTTTTTTTACACGCTGTATACAGGGTTTTTTTCTTATAAGACTATTGTAGATATTGTAATTTTTGTAAAGTTTATTTCACACGTGTCTTTTGAAAGTTTATTCTACATACTGTATCTGGAGTTTAATCTACGTGTTGTTTTTGTTTATCGAGTTTTATTTTATTTTTAAGTGTTATTTGATACTTTTGTTTCCTTGACTGTGAGTGGGTTTTGTTAGTGTTTGTGTTCTGTTTTTGTTTAGTCAGTATTACTTACATAAGCTCGAGAATTACTTACATAAGCTTGAGAATTACTTACATTAGTGGGAGAATTACTTACATAAGCTTGATAATTACTTACATTAGTGGGAGAATTACTTACATAAGCTTGAGAATTACTTAATTAGTGGGAGAATTACTTACATAAGCTTGAGAATTACTTACATTAGTGGGATAATAACTTACATAAGCTCGAGAATTACTTACATAAGCTCGAGAATTACTTACATTAGTGGGAGAATTACTTACATTAGTGGGAGAATTACTTACATAAGCTCGAGAATTACTTACATAAGCTCGAGAATTACTTACATTAGTGGGAGAATTACTTACATAAGCTTGAGAATTACTTACATTAGTGGGAGAATTACTTACATAAGCTTGAGAATTACTTACATTAGTGGGAGAATTACTTACATAAGCTTGAGAATTACTTAATTAGTGGGAGAATTACTTACATAAGCTTGAGAATTACTTACATTAGTGGGATAATAACTTACATAAGCTCGAGAATTACTTACATAAGCTCGAGAATTACTTACATTAGTGGGAGAATTACTTACATTAGTGGGAGAATTACTTACATAAGCTCGAGAATTACTTACATAAGCTCGAGAATTACTTACATAAGCTTGAGAATTACTTACATTAGTGGGAGAATTACTTACATAAGCTTGAGAATTACTTACATTAGTGGGAGAATTACTTACATAAGCTTGAGAATTACTTAATTAGTGGGAGAATTACTTACATAAGCTTGAGAATTACTTACATTAGTGGGATAATAACTTACATAAGCTCGAGAATTACTTACATAAGCTCGAGAATTACTTACATTAGTGGGAGAATTACTTACATTAGTGGGAGAATTACTTACATAAGCTCGAGAATTACTTACATAAGCTCGAGAATTACTTACATTAGTGGGAGAATTACTTACATAAGCTTGAGAATTACTTACATTAGTGGGAGAATTACTTACATAAGCTTGAGAATTACTTACATTAGTGGGAGAATTACTTACATAAGCTCGAGAATTACTTACATTAGTGGGAGAATTACTTACATAAGCTCGAGAATTACTTACATAAGCTCGAGAATTACTTACATTAGTGGGAGAATTACTTACATAAGCTCGAGAATTACTTACATTAGTGGGAGAATTACTTACATACGCTTGAGACTTACTTACATTAGTGGGATAATAACTTACATTAGCTCGAGAATTACTTACATTAGTGGGATAATTACTTACATAAGCTTGAGAATTACTTACATTAGTGGGATAATTACTTACGTAAGCTTGAGAATTACTTACATTAGTTGGATAATTATTTACATAAGCTTGAGAATTACTTACATTAGTGGGATAATTACTTACGTAAGCTTGAGAATTACTTACATTAGTGGGGTAATTACTTACATAAGCTTGAGAATTACTTACATTAGTGGGAGAATTACTTACATAAGCTCGAGAATTACTTACATTAGTTGGATAATTATTTACATAAGCTTGAGAATTACTTACATTAGTGGGATAATTACTTACGTAAGCTTGAGAATTACTTACATTAGTGGGATAATTACTTATATTAACTAGAGAAATGAATTTAAAATCTCTATTGTGATAAAATTGGTATACGTAATTGGATTGACTCATTATTGATAAAGTACTCATTAATTTTGCTAGTGTGTAATGGTGGAAACTATTCTATGGTAGCGTTAATGGTGATTTATGGTTAGGGTAGGTCAGGGTCCAGTAATAATAATTGTTTTGGTGGTCTTTATAAACAATAACCTCGGGTAATTTAATTGTTTTTGGTGCTTGTTTAGTTACTCCAGTGTTTTGATTTGAAAGAATGGGGATTCGGTTGGTAACTAATTTGGCGGGTGATGGGATTTGGTTGGTAACTAATTTGACGGGTGATGGGATTTGGTTGGTAATTAATTTGACGGGTGATGGGATTTGGTTGGTAACTAATTTGACGGGTGATGGGATTTGGTTGGTAACTAATTTGACGGGTGATGGGATTTGGTTGGTAATTAATTTGACGGGTGATGGGATTTGGTTGGTAACTAATTTGACGGGTGATGGGATTTTATCGCTTGTTCGTGGTAATCACTTTGAGGAGTGTTTTTTTTTTGTTTGGTCTCATGATTACAGTGTGTTGTATTTCGTTTGCCAGGGACTCAAAAATATCGTCTGCTGTAGTTTAAGGACTTACTGATCTGTTGTTGCCAGGGTTGTAATATATAGTTCTTTATTTGGTTGGTGTAAGTAAATACGTTATCTTTTTTGGTCCATTAGTTAGGTGTGTTTTCCATGTTCTTTTCGCTCTCTTTGGCAGGTCATCGAATTTATTTCCTCCTCTGCCAAGTGGCTAGATTTGCTCGCTCAGTTGGTGGATGAGCTGGTGTGTTGATTTATTGCGGTCAGGATTCTTTTGTGATATTAGTTTTAATGATATGGTTCAGTAATGTGGAGAACTTGAAGGAGGTTTGGTCTTCTTGGGTGATTTAGTTTGTTTAATGGAACCTTGGTTTGATGTGTTGGTGTACCCGCGTCCAGTAGATATTGATTGTGGTGGAATATGCATTTTATTGTACACGGGTTTTCACGCTAATATCAATGTTATTTAATTGTATTAGTTTTGTAAAGGAGTGTTATAGTTTTGTTTTGTTAAGCGTTTGTAACCTAATATTCTCTTTGGAAATAGTCGTATTGATAAGTCTGATAATAGACTCTCAATTTCATGGTTTATGTACGTTGTTCTTTTCAATGAACTTGTTCATAATTTCACATGTGTTTTATTACTTTGTGAGAGGAGTATAATACAGTGTTTATCTTCCTCTGAGAGATTTGGGATTTGACGGATGGACCTTGGCTGGTCAAGATGGATGTTCTTATTTAGTAAATTGTGCGACGACTCTTCACATGTCTGGCGATTATCTCGATTTCGGACAGTTGAGGTGATAGATTGCTGCTACCAGCAAGAAATGATACAAATATAGGTAATACATTATGGGTAATGGTTGACATACTGGTGTGTGGCAACTACGATGGTGAAGGCAAGTGCTGGTAAACAGGATATTGCCTGAATGTAAACATTATGAGAGCCTTGTTGAAGGGGAGAGTGTTCCAGGGTTAGGCTTATTTGAAGTTTTCTAACACTGAGTCTTGGCAATTCTGTGACAGTGGCGGCTCACCATTAATCACAGTCCGCGGTGAATGCGGCCAATCACAGTCGAATCACGACCAATCATAAACTCGTCACGACCAATAGGGGCGGAGATTAGTGGGGAGGCGGCTCCCATTGGTCGAGCTCTTGCTGGTCCGCTCCGAGAAAATACTTTTCACATCCCACTAGACTCTGAAATTCATGATGTTATATGACGAAGTATTCTGGTCGTTAGCTATACTGTAAATGAGCTGCTTCATCCAATGCTTCTCTCAGTGAGACAGAATGGATGTGATTTTACATTTATCATGTTTTATATTGTAGTCTTATATATACAATACTGTTTAAAACGGCATCAGCATGTACTGAGCCTCACCTAGTAAGCATACACAAGTGATCTTTTACAATGCGTTATTTTGACCTCAGGAAAGGCAGAAGTAATAACACGTGTTTATTGTTGCCTTGTGGGATGTAAGGGCGGGGTGTCAGCAGGGGCTGCAGCTGCTGCCACTTTTTTTTTTATCACCATTTTTCCACAACAAGATTGGACGGGCGGTTTTATGGCCATCCCTCTTGAGATCTTACCCCTCCCCTTCTCCTCACCCTCCTCTTCTCCCCACCCTCACCTCCCCCCCCATCTCTCCACCTTTACCTCCTCTTCCCCTCCTACCACTGTTCCATAAGGAAGAGGTAGGTAGGCAGCCTGGCTTCATCACAGTGAACGCCTCCCTGCAGCTCCCTGACGAGCACAACAGCTTACATGATTCACTGTCCGGAGAAACGTTGCTAAAGTAGTGTAGTTGTGTAGCATCTTTGTTTCACAGCGTGCGGGCGGATGTCACTCATGGATGTGATGGAGGACATTTTATATTGTTATAGCATTTTTTTTATTTCAAACATAGATGGTGGCCTCCCTTGAACGAAACATTAGCAGACTATCTCCTGATTAGTGTACCCGATAAGGTGTGAAGATGTCTTTGGTATTTACTAAGCAGGAAGTTTTTCTGTGTTCCCAAGTGTCATTCCAAAGGAAATGTTGCAATTATATTCTCTCCCAGAATCTTCATGGTGAAACCCTCGCTTGTCTTACGAAAATAACTGAAACGCGCGACAAATTCCGAGAGCTGTCTGGAGGAGGAAGTCCCTTCACATTCCTCGTGTTCCGTCGGGCACACATATTCCTTCACGCCTCTACCATGATGGTGATGGTTGTTACTTGTACCATGATGGTGATGGTTGTTACTTGTACCATGATGGTGATGGTTGTTACTTGTACCATGATGGTGATGGTTGTTACTTGTAGCATGATGGTGATGGTTGTTACGTGTACCATGATAGTGATGGTTGTTACTTATACCATGATAGTGATGGTTGTTACTTGTACCATGATAGTGATGGTTGTTACCTGTACCATGATGGTGATGGTTGTTACATGTACCATGATGGTGATGGCTGTTACTTGTACCATGATGGTGATGGTTGTTACTTGTACCATTATGGTGATGGCTGTTACTTGTACCATTATGGTGATGGCTGTTACTTGTACCGTGATGGTTGTTACTTGTACCGTGATGGTTGTTACTTGTACCATGATAGTGATGGTTGTTACTTGTATCGTGATGGTTGTTACTTGTGCCATGATGGTGATGGTTGTTACTTGTACCGTGATGGTTGTTACTTGTACCATTATAGTGATGGTTGTTACTTGTACCATTATGGTGATGGCTGTTACTTGTACCGTGATGGTTGTTACTTGTACCATGATAGTGATGGTTGTTACTTGTATCGTGATGGTTGTTACTTGTCCTACGATAGTGATGGTTGTTACTTGTACCGTGATGGTTGTTACGTGTACCATTATGGTGATGGTTGTTACTTGTATCATTATGGTAATGGCTGTTACTTGTACCGTGATGGTTGTTACTTGTCCCATGATAGTGATGGTTGTTACTTGGACCGTGATGGTTGTTACTTGGACCGTGATGGTTGTTACTTGTACCGTGATGGTTGTTACTTGTCCCATGATAGTGATGGTTGTTACTTGGACCGTGATGGTTGTTACTTGGACCGTGATGGTTGTTACTTGTACCGTGATGGTTGTTACTTGTCCCATGATAGTGATGGTTGTTACCTGTCCCATGATAGTGATGGTTGTTACTTGGACCGTGATGGTTGTTACTTGGACCGTGATGGTTGTTACTTGTCCCATGATAGTGATGGTTGTCACTTGGACCGTGATGGTTGTTACTTGTCCCATGATAGTGATGGTTGTCACTTGGACCGTGATGGTTGTTACTTGTCCCATGATAGTGATGGTTGTTACTTGGACCGTGATGGTTGTTACTTGGACCGTGATGGTTGTTACTTGTCCCATGATAGTGATGGTTGTTACTTGGACCGTGATGGTTGCTACTTGTCCCATGATAGTGATGGTTGCTACTTGGACCGTGATGGTGATGGTTGTTACTTGGACCGTGATGGTTGTTACTTGTCCCATGATAGTGATGGTTGTTACTTGGACCGTGATGGTTGTTACTTGTCCCATGATAGTGATGGTTGTTACTTGGACCGTGATGGTGATGGTTGTTACTTGTCCCATGATAGTTATGGTTGTTACTTGGACCGTGATAGTGATGGTTGTTACTTGGACCGTGATGGTTGTTACTTGTACCGTGATGGTGATGGTTGTTACTTGGACCGTGATGGTTGTTACTTGTCCCATGATAGTGATGGTTGTTACTTGGACCGTGATGGTTGTTACTTGTCCCATGATAGTGATGGTTGTTACTTGTACCGTGATGGTGATGGTTGTTACTTGGACCGTGATGGTTGTTACTTGTCCCATGATAGTTATGGTTGTTACTTGGACCGTGATGGTTGTTACTTGTCCCATGATAGTGATGGTTGTTACTTGGACCGTGATGGTTGTTACTTGTACCGTGATGGTGATGGTTGTTACTTGTACCGTGATGGTGATGGTTGTTACTTGGACCGTGATGGTTGTTACTTGGACCGTGATGGTTGTTACTTGTCCCGTGATGGTGATGGTTGTTACTTGGACCGTGATGGTTGTTACTTGTCCCATGATAGTGATGGTTGTTACTTGGACCGTGATGGTTGTTACTTGTACCGTGATGGTGATGGTTGTTACTTGGACCGTGATGGTTGTTACTTGTCCCATGATAGTGATGGTTGTTACTTGGACCGTGATGGTTGTTACTTGTACCGTGATGGTGATGGTTGTTACTTGGACTGTGATGGTTGTTACTTGTACCGTGATGGTGATGGTTGTTTCTTGGACCGTGATGGTGATGGTTGTTACTTGGACCGTGATGGTTGTTACTTGTACCGTGATGGTTGTTACTTGGACCGTGATGGTTGTTACTTGTACCGTGATGGTGATGGTTGTTACTTGGACTGTGATGGTTGTTACTTGTACCGTGATGGTGATGGTTGTTACTTGTACCGTGATGGTGATGGTTGTTACTTGTACCGTGATGGTGATGGTTGTTTCTTGGACTGTGATGGTTGTTACTTGTACCGTGATGGTTGTTACTTGGACTGTGATGGTTGTTACTTGTACCGTGATGGTGATGGTTGTTTCTTGGACCGTGATGGTTGTTACTTGTACCGTGATGGTTGTTACTTGGACTGTGATGGTGATGGTTGTTACTTGGACTGTGATGGTTGTTACTTGTACCGTGATGGTTGTTTCTTGGACTGTGATGGTTGTTACTTGTACCGTGATGGTGATGGTTGTTTCTTGGACTGTGATGGTTGTTACTTGTACCGTGATGGTTGTTTCTTGGACTGTGATGGTTGTTACTTGTACCGTGATGGTTGTTACTTGGACTGTGATGGTTGTTACTTGTACCGTGATGGTGATGGTTGTTTCTTGGACTGTGATGGTTGTTACTTGTACCGTGATGGTTGTTTCTTGGACTGTGATGGTTGTTACTTGTACCGTGATGGTGATGGTTGTTTCTTGGACCGTGATGGTTGTTACTTGTACCGTGATGGTTGTTACTTGGACTGTGATGGTTGTTACTTGTACCGTGATGGTTGTTACTTGGACCGTGATGGTGATGGTTGTTACTTGTACCGTGATGGTGATGGTTGTTTCTTGGACTGTGATGGTTGTTACTTGTGTGAGATTATAATTGATGCTCTTTTTTGTCTGTATAGTTTAATTTTTATAACACCCTTGTTGTATGTTGTTAATGAGGCTCTGCTTGTGATGACACAATCTTGATGTTTTGATGATAACGCACTCTTGTTGTGTTGAGGATGACAACACACTCTTGTTGTGTTGAGGATGACAGCGCACTCTTGTTGTGTTGAGGATGACAAAACTCGTTGTGTTGAGGATGACAACACACTCGTTGTGTTGAGGATGGCAACACACTCGTTTTGTTGAGGATGACAACACACTCGTTTTGTTGAGGATGGCAACACACTCGTTTTGTTGAGGATGGCAACACACTCGTTGTGTTGAGGATGGCAACACACTCGTTTTGTTGAGGATGGCAACACACTCGTTTTGTTGAGGATGGCAACACACTCGTTTTGTTGAGGATGACAACACACTCGTTTTGTTGAGGATGGCAACACACTCGTTGTGTTGAGGATGGCAACTCACACTTGTAGATTTGATTCTTCATTATTAGTTGTGTTGTTCCCGGGGTGGTGTGTGGATGGTGCTCTGGTATGCTGTGTTTACGCTGATCGCCACACGGACTTTCACCTGGAAGTGAATGAAAGTATAAATTCAATCAGCAAACAAAGTACCGCACTTTCTAAGCTCATGTTTACCGTAGAAAGTATTTTATTTTCTTACTTTTTTGGGGTGGGGGTTCATTTATTCTTTACAGTAATTTCAGATGTTCAGTAGATTTTTTTTTCTTCAGTCCTATCGTAAGGAGTCGTAAGAGTATTATCTGTGTTATTATGGAACATGGTGGTGGTGTTTGTGTCCGTGGCCCCCAGTGTTACCTCCTCTACAGTACATGTATACACGTGCTGAAGGTTGTACCGTAACTGTTTTATATTTACCAGTATTGTATTTTGTTTATATGTAATTTCATAGGTGCATAGTTAATACATTTGAGTACGAATCAATCAAAATATATATATATATATATATATATATATATATATATATATATATATATATATATATATATATATATATATATAATCAACGACCTCACCAGCCAGGACTCGACCCCTCGACCTAATGCATGGGACCAGGGAACGTGGTATGGTCGATAACGTTCAAAGTCCGCGTGTTATATGGACTAAAAATGAATTATTTACTCCTTGCTAATCTCACTTGTCGGTCGGTAACTGTGCTGAACTTATTAAATAACCCTCTCCTCTTATCATTATATATTATACAGTATGTGTATCATTTATTTCATTTGTATACTTTCAGCTATTGCTGCTGTAATTGTTAATAAGCTGTTAATTCTTCTTCTTATTGTTGTTATTATTACCCGTGTGATATTATAAATGATGTGAAGATGTGAGTCAAGTTGCTTTCCACTGACCGCTGATGAAGGATCATCCTATCTTGTAGGTCACAGTGTCAGGGAAGGTCTTCTAGGGTGAGGGTAGGGGCGATATCCCCTGTAGGGACAATTTTCTTGTTTGGGGCGATAGACTGGTTATGGACTATTTCATGTTGAAGGGATGATCTCCTAGAGAAGGTGATCTCCCAGGTATGAGTCTGAAATACTGCCCTCGGTCTCCTGGGGTCATCAAGACGAGACCTGTAAATTATTTAAGCTTGACTTAATCATTCCTTGGATATGTGAGTGACGTTGTTTATGACGTCGAATTAAAATCTGTATTGAAGTTTCACCCATAAATGAATGTGTCATTTATTTGGAAGGAAAGAAGCACATTAGTTAACAATATAAATAGAGCCTGGCTGTGTATTTGTCGCTCGAATGTCCTCTGTTTTATTCCTCCACATAAAAACCTTCAGTCTTTTAAATGTAGCTGAATCACCTCGCTACATCCTCATGTCAAGTGTTATCTGTTCAGTGCACAGTGAGGGCTGAGAGGGTGATGGGTGCCATAGTCCTGATGTGCATCTATACTTGGGACTTCATAGACAAAAAGACAAAACTTACAATACCAAAGGATGTTATACAGTTCGTAGCTACTGTACATTAGGTTGAGACCACTGTGTGGGATCCAGACTTCATATCTAAACCTTCATTTATACTGATTTTTCGGAATGAATCATCTGGGTGAAATTGTTAAGCGGATAATATGTAAAAATATATGAAGAAGAATTACTAGTCCGGTGAACAGAGGCATCCCAGAGCTTCCGTATTTCCAATATAGGTACTAATATTGTCAGGAATCTCCACTATGTGCTGAAATTCTCGAAAGGAAGCCAGAAATTGTTGAAATATTTCTTTGTTTTCGTCAGCATTATCCGTCTGACTCACCCCCAGCCGGGCTCCACACCGTCTTGTTCTCCCTCCTTACTTCCCTCACATTTCCATACCTCCTTCACACGCCCACTCCTTCCATATATCCCTTCCTCACTCTCATTCCCTCCCCCACCCACCTTCACTCCCTCTTATCCCACATTCAGTTTATCACTATCTTTCACCATTTAATGTATTTTGTTTCTTGGGGTTTATTTTTAAGTACATCTTGTCGTGCATTTTTATGACCTCGTGGTACTGCGGTCGGCTGGTATCCAACTTATGAAGTAGTACACCCCCCAGAAAGTATCGGTAGCTATGGGGTCGTTGTGATTCCAGGCTTTCCGAGCAATGTTACTCGACCTGTTTCTGAACGGTTGTTAGTTTTACATCCGCGACCTTTGAGCATGAATGAGTATCTACAGTACATTTTAGAACGATGTAAATCTTCTGTGGCTTCAAATCATATATTACTTGACTCGGAGTGGATGTCATAAATGGATACCAACGCCATGCCTATAATACGAGGGTCACTTAAACATGCGGTAACATATGTCTTACTATATATAGGTGGATGGGGAGTTCTGTTGCCTGAAAGTCCCTTGACTTGAAACCTTATTTCGGTGTTAATTAAACCAATACAATGTACATATCAGTAACATGCTGTAGCTGTTCACTATTTGCCTAGTCACTCTTCATAAATCAGACATACCGTGAACAACATGAGTAGGCATATTGTGAAACTCAGTATGAATGAAACTCCGTTAGTACAACGACTTCATGATGAAATGTCCGTTTTGAGTTTTGTCTCAGTGTCAACTATGATGTTCCGAAACTCTTGCATTTAATGTATATTTCACATGCTTAATTACACATGCCTTGCTCCTACCCAGCACGATACATACATTAATAGAGCTTAATGGATTTTATTTTTTATATTGAAGTATCTAGTATGGCATAATTATAAGGACGACTCCTTCCCGCAATCCTCCCCCCCACTTCTAGCTGTTGCCGAAATGGCGAGCAGGCGTACCAACTTATGGTGATGCACTGGGGAATCATGTCAAAGCATTTCGTCTAGCGTTTCAAATTGGAACGACGGAAAATTTAACGATACTTTTTGGGGGGACTGTAGAATCAAAGACAAAAGTCGTGTCGCGGCTATGTCCGAAGATTAAATATAACTCGTGAAACATTATGAGAGCCCCCTACCACAAGGCAGAACGCACCAAAAGTTTAGCCCTTCGGCATATGTTTTCACCAAATTTCACGACACAACTTTTGTCTTCATTGTACATAACAGACTTTCACCCGGAGTTTTAAACATCCTCTTCCGTTGAAGAAGGTCGTCGTGTTTCAACCCGAGTTAAAAAAAAAAAAAAAAAAAAAAAAAAAAAAAAAAGAGTCCACACCACCCCGTCAAGTACTGTACTGCGGTGTCCTTCAGGGCTTTTTTTTTTTTTTTTTTTTTTTTTTTTTTTTTTTTTTTTAAATCGGGTTGAAACACGACGACCCTCTTCAACGGAAGAGGATATTTAAAACTCCGGGCGTTAACCACAAAATGTTGGAAGTCTACATTGGAGAGTATATTTGCTCTATTATTTCAGTGGTTAGTAAGTAAGTGTATATATATATATATATATATATATATATATATATATATATATATGTGTGTGTGTGTGTTTTACCACATGACTGCTTATCGTATATATGTTTATTTATACAGCACTTAAAGATACTGTGTTAACTAAAGATAGTATAGTCTTATTGAACAATTGATGAACTAGTCAAGTAAGAGAATATGTTTGATGTTATTAGACAGACTAGATAATAATATTTTACTAAATGAGAGAGAGAGAGAGAGAGAGAGAGAGAGAGAGAGAGAGAGAGAGAGAGAGAGGTCCTCTCTGCCTGGATCTCGCCGTTGAGTAAAGCTCAGTCTGTCTCCAACACATTGTTATTTTATAAGTTTTGTGGTGGAGATGAGTCATTTTGAGGGCGGCGTTTTGTGGTGGGGAAAGGAGTCATTTACCTGGATATTGAGGAAACATTTGTTCGGGAGATGCTTATAAACGTGTGTGATGTAGCATTATGCCCAGTTATATAATCCAGGTCTTGATGGACTATCAGTATGGATATGCGAGTCAATTTTATAATCTTCAGTACCGGAGGATGACCACCAGTGTTAGAAAGTGACGTGTGTGTTTGTTCCCGGAAAAAAAAAATAAGTAAAATTTAATTTTGGCGAAGTTTAGTATTTTTTAACATACACATACTTGAGCTTTACTTAGAATTGTATAATAAAAATCAATATCGCAAAATGAAGATAAGGAAAGTTTAATAATATATTTACTTTGAATTTTACTTTGAACTGCTAAAAACGGCTTTAAGGGGGAAATATACAGCACCTAATGCAGTAGACCAGCTATTAGAATAACCCCTTAAATATACCTAAGCTAAAGAAGAGCTCTTGATACACTAAGCTGAAGAAGAAGAGCTTTAGATACACTAAACTGGACAGATTTAAGGGTGAACAGCTCTAGAAGCACCAGTCGCGTCAGCTTCTTGCGAATTTATTTGAGAAGAAAATCATGCCACAAAATATACAGAGTGGATGAAAATAATGATCACGTTTTGCAGGTTGATGACTGACTGTATAGGTATAAGCAATACACACCCACACCCACACACACACACCCACACACACACACCCACACACACACACACCCACACACACACACACACACACACACACACACACACACACACACACACACACACACCAAAACCGTAGTCATGTACATCAATACTGCCACCACTCCAGTGCAAGCCCCAGCAGTCACAGTGGGTGCCTATCCTCTCCAGCTGGTGCAATCTGCCAAACTCCTGGGTGTAACTATAGACAATAAACTTGACTGGAAGGCCCATGTAAATAACACAGTCAAGGCAGCCTCGTACCGTCTCTACATGCTACGACGACTTGGGTCACTTGGGACACCCACGCCAGAACTGAGGACCATCTACAACACCTTTATTCTCCCCAATCTAACGTATGCGTCACCAGCCTGGTCGTCTTCTCTCAACTCCACCCAACAACGTCAGCTAGAGAAGGTACAGAAAAGGGCATGCATAATTATGCTCTGCGCAGAATACTCCGGCTACACCAAAGCTCTCTCCACCCTGGAAATGACATCCCTCAGTGACCTCCACCACCAAGCACTGGAAAGGTTTGGCAGCCAACTAATGCACCACCCTCGTCATCGCCACCTGCCACCAGCAGCCCCCCACCTACCTCGCGCAGTCCGCCACTACAACAAAATTCCGCCCATAAGAGCCCGCACCGATAGATATAAGAATAGCACCATCCCATCTATTGTTAAAATAATAAACAACTCCTGATTTATGTACTGTACAGCCCTGTAAATGTATTCAATGCATATTTTATCATTATGTCTAAATCAAATGTAAGTCTGTATATTTTCAGCCACCGGCTGCAACTCTGTTAATAAACCGTTTATTATTATTATTATTATTATTATTATTATTATTATTATTATTATTATTATTACTACGTATGGAGGCTCCATAACTGTCGACTGTGTGCTGTTGTGATGTGAACGGACTAACTAATGTTCTTCTATGTGCTTGCATGATGATGTGACATAATAGTGTACATTGCTCCTGAACGTTAGCTCTGGACTCTTACCTGTACTAATATGTCTACCTTTGCATAAACCTTTTTTTTATAGAGGGAGAGGGGAGGGAGAGACGGGCGGGAGAGGGTGTTTATGTATCGTTACCATGTTGAAACCTTTATCTGATCATATATCTCTACCATTGATGATGTTTTTGAGCTCAGAAAGTTCAGTGAAAATATGTAAATTCCTCAGAGAAACACTCACTCACCCATAAAATCAGCTGAGGATTACATACCCCGCTTAACTTAACACTGTACATACAAAGTGTCGGCGATGCGCGGATATAGAGGCTAGGATGCATGAGGTTGATGGGCAGTAATTACATAGTGTGGGGAGGTGTACTCACTTTCTCGATAGAATAGATTTATAATATCCCGGATGCGAGGAAATTGTTGTGTTAGTATTCTGCGTCAGGTGTTGGCGAGGGAAGACGTGATTTACAGTCATTGTACTGGTGGTAGTTACAGATAAATAGTTTGTTTGTATTTCGGTTGCTTGCACAAAATCATTTTCCACATGAGATGAAGTTATGAATGTGCATTAGTATTCGTTTTGTGTCTCGTAAAACCTTTCGTTGTGGGTGTGGATGTAATATAAAAGTCGTAGCTTCTTAGTGTGTGTGTGTGTGTGTGTGTGTGTGCCGCCGCCGCCGCCGCCGCTGGTTCTTATTCCGGGCACCTCCAGTCTCACTCGCTGTGACTGGGTACTTGTACTGGGAAAGGTTTTATATCCACATTTCCTCTTATGGGCCGGCAGGCTTGTGGGTCCTTCTGTCACATTCATGTTTCTTTGTTTGTGTTATCTCGCAGGTTAATATCATCATCATCATCACTTTTTTCTCTATACTGGACAACAAATTACACATAAACAGACACCCTTGTAAAATGGCAACGTGAGTCCAAATTGTTTAGTACATTTCAAACATTCCCCACGAGTTTTAACTGTGTGACAAGGGGCAGTGAACGGACTTGCTGCCTATTGCTGTGCAGAATCAGGGGTTACCACGTCCATTAGTCCAGGGGGGTAGTATGGTAATGTGTTTCAGCGTTTAGTACTTCAGATGGTAATACAGTGTTTAGTGTTAGGGGGAGACTCGCGCATAACAGGAGGAGATAAGGAGTTGAGCTTGGTTGGAAGGTTGAGATACTGTGCTTGAGCTCGGTGGACGTGTGAAGAGGAAGCGAGGGATGGATGAGAGGAAAGCGGGAGGGAAAAAATCGAGTTAGGGTTTTGAAGAGAGAGGGAGAGAGAGAGAGAGAGAGAGAGATTGAAACTATAGAAGATAATGATTAGGCTAGGAGGCTGGTGTTGATAATTAAAGTGTAGATGTGGGCATTAAGGGAAGAATAGGATGAAGGGAGAGGAGTAAGTGGAATGTGTGCAGGATGAGGAGTGACCGAATAAACAATCAGGTGAGAGAGAGGGACAAGGCTGGGAAAGGGCTGGTTAATGTTGTACGGTGGGAGATGGTGAGGAGAACCTGGATATGACCTGATCAGAGGAAATCGTAGGGAGAAATGAGACGAGTTTTGCTATTGAATCAATGCTCTGAGGCGTTTCTCTTTGTCAAGTCTGAAGATACTTGGAACAGTGGGGTTTAAACATGATGGAGGTTACATGGAAGACTAAGGCATCATATTAGTTCAGGGTATAAATGGCTTTTCTAAGCAGGGGTTCTGTAAAATGGAATTGCAACAGAAAATCATTCGCCTCCCGATTGAGAGAGAGAGAGAGAGAGAGAGAGAGAGAGGCAAACCATTAGATTAAGATTGTTGTCGGCTATATGTTTCTCTGTGCTTCGACAACTAAGGTCATGAAGAACGTATGCTAAGTTAGTTTATGCAGCCATCCTGAGAGTGGGGGATGATGATTGGCTAAATAAAAACACCCCCTGTTGTTTATACACGCTCACCACGATCATTAATTAAAGCGCACGTGCTCACCCCCTCCCCCCCCCAACACACACACCTGCGCGGTGATTTTAAATGCGCGTGACTACATACAAACATAAACATATGATACTTGACTTTATATAAAGACCGAGACATGATATATATATATATATATATATATATATATATATATATATATATATATATATATATATATATATATATTTATTTATTTATTTATTTATTTTTACGGGATTAGCCCACCAGGGCACAGGTTAATGACCCACATCAGGGCCTGGGAGGGGGAGGGGATATAATACTACTACTAAAAATATTAATAATTAATATAAATTAATTGAAAAAAATAATAATGGACCATAAATAAATACAAAAAAAAGAAAAAAGAAAAAAAGATCCATAGTGAAAAACGATATATGTATGTTGTGTTGTCATTGTTAAGAGAAACAATTGAGACCCTGCAATTGTTTGTAAATGAGGCAGAAAGACAGATCAGCAACCTGGGACTTGGTCACAATTTTCGTGATGCCATATGGCAGCAGGGTCTACCATTAGACAACACATTATGCTTCCAATATCTTCCCAGGCTGTAGTACCTCCCTGTTTGGTACAAAAGTATGTTTACATCCAATCAACATTCCTTACAAGGAAAACAAAAACAAACAACAACTCAAAGCCTCCCATTGGTTGAACAAATCCTTAATATGAAAGTTGTAATGAATAGAACCACGAGAGTTTTGATATACTGGTGCTGTTGGTGGGTGTGATTGACGATTACCTGTTGGCTGGTTATGGTGTGTACGGTCACGAATCAAAGTTCCTGCTGGAGGGGGTACAGTACTCCTGCTAGGCTCCAACTTTTCGGAGACTCGTTCCAGCAGTTCGGAGTCTCAGGCTTGTTAAAGGGCAGCAGTTCGGAGTCTCAGGCTTGTTAAAGGGCTGTCAGGTTGGAGACTGTACTGGCCATATTCTTGACTCGGCACATGCTGTAAAGCGGGTACAGTGTATTAGGTTAGGGGCATAATGGGAAAGATGGACATTGTAATGACCATAATGTATATTAGACAGTGTAATAAGTAATGACCATAATGTATATTAGACAATGTAATAGAGAAGCCTGATGTAAAATAATATACCTGTGTCATGTTATAGTAGTATAGTATAGTACAAAATAATAATATAATATAGTCTAGTCTAAGGGAGAGATTGTAAATAAGGCAGTGTAATAGGTGGACATAATGCACAACATATTGGGGACATAATGTAATAAGTTGTTTAAAAGATGGGCATATTGTAATAAGTAGACCGTGGTAGATAGTTGTCTAGAAGCACAGTAATAAGTATAGACAGTTTAAAATCGGGTCATATTGTAATAAATGGGGCATAATGTACAGTAATAACTAGTGTGTGTGTAATATGTACAGTTAGATGGGCTGTGTAATGTGTGTGTGTGTGTGCGCGCGCCCAGCGGATCACTTTAGGTATGGCCCGTCGATAGTGTAGCTGTTTGGGCATAATTTAGTAGGCGGGCATAGTGTATTACGCGGGCATAATGCATTACGCGGGCATAATGCAAGAAGGGCGTACAATGAACCAGGTTGTCTGTGCCCCCTGGTAACTGATACCATTTCTAGCGGTGAGTGAGAGGCGTAGCTTCACCAGGTAGGTCAAGAGTCAATTACCCCTCCCTGCTTCTGCTTGTTTAGTGCCCCTCGCCTCTACCCCCCCTTCCCTCGCCTCTACCCCCCCTTCCCTCTTCTCTACCTCCATCCCCTTCCCTCTACCCCCTCTCCTCCCCCTCCCCTCTCCTCCCCCTCCCCTCTCCTCCCCCTCTCCTCCCCCTCTCTCCTCCCCCTCCCCTCTACCCCCTCTCCTCTCCTCCCCCTCTCTCCTCCCCCTCCCCTCTACCCCCTCTCCTCCCCCTGTACCCCATCTCCTCCCCTCTACTCTCTCTTGTACCCCCTCTCTCCCCCCTACCTCTCTCCCCCACCTCTTCCCCCCTACCTCTCTTCCCTCCTACCTCTCTTTCCCCCTACCTCTCTTTCCCCCCACCTCTCTTCCCCCTACCTCTCTTCCCCCACCTCTCTTCCCCCTACCTCTCTTCCCCCACCTCTCTTCCCCCCACCTCTCTTCCCCCCTACCTCTCTTCCCCCCCTACCTCTCTTCCCCCCCTACCTCTCTTCCCCTCCACCTCTCTTCCCCCCTACCTCTCTTCCCCCCCTACCTCTCTTCCCCCTACCTCTCTTCCCCTACCTCTCTCCCCCCTACCTCTCTCCCCCCACCTCTCTTCCCCCCTCCCTCTCTTCCCCCCTACCTCACTTCTCCCCCTACCTCTCTTCTCCCCCTACCTCTCTTCTCCCCCTACCTCTCTTCCCTTCTACCTCTCTTCTCCCCCCACCTCTCTTCCCCCTACCTCTATTCCCCCACCTCTCTTCCCCTACCTCTCTTCCCCCTACCTCTCTTCCCCCTACCTCTCTTCCCCCCTACCTCTCTTCCCCCCTACCTCTCTTCCCGCTACCTCTCTTCCCCCTACCTCTCTTCCCCCTACCTCTCTTCCCCCCTACCTCTCTTCCCCCCTACCTCTCTTCCCCCCTACCTCTCTTCTTCCCCACCTCTCTTCTCCCCCTACCTCTCTTCTCCCCCTCCCTCTCTTCTCCCCCTACCTCTCTTCTCCCCCCCCCTCTTCCCCCCCCCTGTCTTCCCCTCCCCTCTCTTCCCCCCACCTCTCTTCCCCCCACCTCTTTTCCCCCCCACCTCTCTTCTCCCCACCTCTCTTCCCTCCACCTCTCTTCCCCCCACCTCTCTTCCCCCAGCTGGTGCACATTATAGCGCTAGTGAGTGGCGTGAGGTAATTCCCCGGACTTCATCAGGTAGGTCAGGAGTCGACACCAATTGGTGTGGCTTATCAGGGGCCCCCCTCCCCCCTTCTCCTGTTCCTTTCTCTTCTTCTTTTCCTCCTTCCCTTTCTCCCTTCTTCCTTCCTCTTCTTCGTCTATTTTCTTTCTCTTCCCCGTTCTCCTCATCCTCCTTCTCCCCCATTCACCCCCCCCTCAGTCCACTCTAGTTTGTACCGACCTAGATACTAGTAGAGACAGGAAAAGTATACTCCCCCCCTCTCCCCCTCCCAATTGTTGCGCTATTTTTAGTCGCTGCACATGTGATGATTTCTCAGGACTACCATTATTGTATACACTTTATGATTTAGTTATTATATATTATGATTAAGATGTGTTGGTTGGTAATCTTACGTAAATTTAGAAGACATTATAAATTACAAACGTTATACTTTAATAGTTTTAATATCTGACTCTGAAGTTAGTGAGTTTTGTGTGTGTGTGTGTGTGTGTGTGTGTGTGTGTGTGCGTGTGTGTGTGTGTGTGTGTGTGTGTACGTTATGGTATGTGAGCAGTGTTTGGTGGGTAGCCTAGAGCAGTGAGTCCCAGCTTGTGATCCGTAGCTTATAGTCCAGTGAGGGGAGGATGTGGAGAGAGGAGAGGAGGGGAGGGGAAGGGTAGAAGGGAGGGGGAGTGGAAGGATAGAGGGAAGAAGGGTAGAGGGGAGAGGAGAGGAAGAGTAGAGGGGAGGGGAAATGAATGGTAGAGGAAGGAGAGAGGGAAGGGATTAGTGGAAAGGCAGAGGAAGGGTAGAGGGGACACGTGGAAGGGGAGACGAAGGGTAGAGAGGAAGAATAAATAAATCTTTATGGTGATGAAGGTAAAACTATAGCAGAGGTGAAGATCAGTAATGGCGAGGAACATTATTTAGAAGAAACAAAAGACGACTGAAGAGAAAAACAAATCCAGGAGGTGAGGAGGAAAAAAAAAAGATGGTGGTGGTGACAGAGTGACGGTAACTGAGGCGGACACCGGGCATTAACTACACACTACAGTACACACGGCTGTAACTGTGACGCAGGAATTTAACCCGTCTCGTTGAGGTATGCTGTAGGCAGGAGAGCGCGGTCGGCCATCATTGCTGTGAGTGAAGGATCCAAGATTCATTTGGCTGAGATAATGAAACCTTGTGAGGAGATATACATGGTAAGAGATTGGATTAGATTATAGTATATTAGTGACCAAGTTTTGCGACGTCAGTGGGTTTTTTTTTTTTTCGTTTTATTTTTTTTGTGATTGACTTTTACCACTATTTCCGGGTTCTTTATGACTGATTAGTCTATCCGCCCAGTGCTTTGGTAAGGTGGAGTAATTATCAGGTGGGTTAAATTGGCCGCAAGATAGTGGTGACATTGATTGACCATTAAATGCTGTGTCTACGTGTTGATGTTTTTACTTTTAACAGGATTGAGTAACTTAAAATAACTGGGAGGGAGAGAGTCAGCATTGTAGGTGGTGATGGTGGTGGAGTTGTGGTGGTGTTGTGGTGGAGGTGTTGTGGTGGTGATTGTGGTAATTGTGTCTTCCCCTTACTAATACTATCATCGCTGCTACTAGTGCCTCCACCTTGTCCCCGAACCCCTCCCACCTACAACCTTCCCGACCCCCACCTACAGGCTTCTCAACCCCAACCTACAGCCTTCCCGACCCCCAACCTACAGCCTTCCCGACCCCCAACCTACAGCCTTCCCGACCCCCAACCTACAGCCTTCCCAACCCCCACCTACAGGCTACCCAACCTACAGCCTTCCCGACCCCCAACCTACAGCCTTCCAGACCCCCACCTACAGCCTTCTCAACCCCCACCATTACCACCACCTGTGCCCTCCCCAACCCTCCACTGTGCACCACCAAAGAGTCAACCAACCTCTGTAAATTATGGTATTTGTTGGTTGAATGTTTGAGGTTTTATTGGTATGTGGGAAATTGTACCTGTAGTTAGTGGTGTGTGTGTGTGTGTGTGTGTGTGTGTGTGATGCGGGCTAGGTGTAGTTTTCTTTTTTCTTTTTTCTTTTTTTTTTGTCGAGAATGAAGGGGTAAAGAAGATTAGAGGTGGAGGAAGGAAGTTATAGTTCGGAAATTGAAGAAATTTAGGAGGAGGTAAGACAGGGCGGGCTGACTAAGCTAATAGTGAGTTAGGATTGTGTCATACCCTATCCCATATATGGGTGTTTTAAGGGCTTTATTTCATATTCCGCTGACCCTACTGGCGGATGCTGGTCTAGGGAGGTTGTCTATTGCCTGGCCGTATAGATCGGGGGTGGTAATGGATCTTTTGAGATTTGGCAACTTTTGGGAACCATGTATGGATGTTGTTGCTGTCTGGTGGGAGTCGTTGAAGTAGTTCTTGCTCTGAACGTTCTATCTTTTGCCAGACTCTGCTGGCCAGGGTGTGCAGCTGCTGGTTGATGGGTTTTATTCTCAGGTCTCTATGTATCTCGGCTGCGGTTCTGGTGAAGGGGTATCTTTCACATGTAATTTTAATAAGTGAGTGGTATGAAGAGGTACTGCTGGGTAAGTTAATATCGGTATGATAAGTGATGTAACCAGGCGGAGTTTTATTTTCTCAGGAAGCGCGTTAAAGCAGTATAGTTCTTTCAGTTCTCTTCTTGCCTTTTCCTTCCTGGTGTGGACATGATGAGATTACCCTGTCGTGGATACATTCAGCCCCAGGAGGGTGTCTCTGTGTTTGTATTCTATCTGGGCATTAATGGTTACTAATGGATGGGCTACCCTTTTGCATATGGGTATCACTGTGAATTTAGGGAGACTGGTTTGGATTTTCCATTTTTTCGTTTTTATTTACCTCTTTCCTGGCTAGTGTTGTCGACCTATAACAGCCATGGTTTTCCTCGACGTGTTGTTATTTGAATGATGTCATCTGCATACATAATACCTTCGTTTCTTATTCTAGTGGGAAACGGGGTGTCACTTGTGTAGATGCTATGCAGGGTGGGAGAGAGGACGCTGCCCTGAGGGACTCAGCTCATGAGTGGGAAGGTCTCTCTCTTAGTGTGGAGGAGGCAGGAGGGGGGTTTGCCGGGGGATGTTGTGGGGGGAAGGTAGTCAGACAGCCTTCCTGAGCGGCTCACTCACCAGACCTGGCCGGGACGACATAGCCAACCCACCACCACCTACCTCCACTGCCCTCATTGTTCACCCTCAACCACTCTATCACTGTCACTCTCCCACTGTACCTTAACTGCCTCCCTCTCACCATCCCTGACTAAACAGAGTAACGTCCATAGATTAGTTGGACTGAAAAATCCGTTAAAAAGTGAGAATTTTGTAGCACCGAGAAGTACTGTATATGGGCGATGGAGGTAATTATAGGGCAGTAATGACGTGGTATTGTGTGAAGGTAGTGGTGGGTGTGGCTGACGGGTCGAGCCTCTCGCCCTCACTGGTGTGCGCCACATAAAAAAGGGTGAGAGTAGGCGGCCTCCGCCACCACCACCTCAGCTTATAACACCACCACTACCTTCAAAATGGCGGCCACATAGACCGGGAGGAGCCCCCATCCCTCCATCACTACCACCTCCTCCCCTCTATACACAGTACTTGGCCCTTATCACCTCATCACCAGTGCCTGCGGCCAATTATTTTTTAATCCAGATTTTGGTTTATCATTGTATTTTGGATAAGATGTAATTTATTTCTAGAAATTGGCCTTTTGTTTTGTAATTATTGTCCGACCAACAGAATTTTGAAGTCTATTACAAAATGAATCTCGAGACTCCCAAGTCCCGGGGATGAGTTTTGTCATCAGCAATATGTCTCGTGATATTGTGTGTAGATACAAGGGTAAACGGATGAACAGTATTATCCCTTCAGTAGTTACATCAATTTCAAACGAGTGAAATAGTGTTTCTTATAGGTGCCCCACACGACGTCTCCTTCACATACTGTACATCGTCTAAGTTTTCGTATTTTCTCACACCTCATTTTCTCTGCAACATTTCTTGGAAATAACGTTGAGGCTTCTTGAAAATTCTTCGCAAAATTAATCTGATTAGTTCAGGTGAGGGCTCCTATAATGGTCTCCAAGTTCACCCTCTCATTATTGTGTTGATTAATACTGTGCTGTTTAATGACACACTCTATGTTAAGTTTGTTGGTCAGACTTGAAACTTATTTTGGGGGGATCATCATGCCCTTTATTATTTCATTTCGATGAAAGTTTAATCTCATTACCCTAGTTGGGAATTCCTCCAGTGTGAGATGCAGGTTTCGCTGCACGCTAGTCACGTGTTCCTCACGTGCGGCGCTGAAAGAGAATGATGATGTTTTACATGTGTCACAAATCTTAATAAAAACTCTGATTTGATTCTTACATCACTAATGGTATAGTCTGCGTCAGTGTAGTATGTGATATAAATGTCTTAGGTGTAGAACAAGGGTGTAATAATATTAGCAGCTCGTGTGTGTGTATATCATGCTAAAATTGGTCACGTATGTAGTTAACATAACGTGCAGTATATTCCGGGTATATATATGTATGGGCGGGGCACCGATGGGCAGGTGTAATGATACACAACATCAAACACCTGAGCATAGTAACCCAAACAACATTATGACCATCAACACACAGTTTCAGACACATGCAAAAAACGTTATTAAACACATACTTGCTGCAACATAGAACACTCGTTTTAAATATTGTCAAGCAGATCATCATGAACTCTTCCAACTGACTCAACACACATTTGTTTAAACTATGATTAAAGTCTTTAAGACAATAAATAATGTTAGCGAGTCGGTTTAGTTTTCTAACGATTTCAGACTTAAAAAATAATTCTAAGTAAGCCTTTATGAGAACCACATTTAGGGTCGCAATTATGTAATTAACTTTAAATGGATGTAATTTTTACATACACGCGTCTCTATCTTAAAAACTTACATCATCGCTTCACCATTCACCACGCGTATATAGATGAGGTCTTCAGTTAATGAACTTCATTGTTAATCCCGCATGTTTGTGTCCATCATAATGGCAAGTTATTGTTCCCGGGCGTCACTCGACCTTGATTGGACGAGTGTTTTGCTCAGGTTTACGATGACGGCACCAAGGTATTAATTCCTGGTGATGCGTTGAACGATGAATGAAGCTACACTGTGAGTTAATAGTGAGATAATCTTAAGGTCAGGATTCTCAAATATCCATAAATTATTATTTTCAGTATCTAGGAACATAAATACATATGGTAGAGTATCAGTGCAACTTTGACTCCATTCTCGCCGCCATATTTGTATCGGTTGTTGAAAAAGTAATTCCGAGAGATGTTCTTTGGTGCCCTCGGCTTGGAGAAAGAAAAAACCTTCCATACTAATACAGTATTTGAGATCCGGACCCAGCTTTGAGTACGGCGGAGTTTTGTTTAAGTAGGCAGTTCAGTGCTTGTAAATCGTGTTCTGTTGTGCAGTAAAAATATGTACTGTATATACCAGTACACAGTACAGTACAGTATATATTAAATTAAGACTACAGTACTCATAAAACTTGGCGCAAGACTCAAGAATGGTGGTGGTTCTTCTCTGGGTTGCCACTATCATACATTACGTTATGTTAAAGCTTGACCGTGACTGAGTTAAGCCAGGAAGAAGAAAATGCATTAAGAAATGGATGAATCGGATAATTGAGTACTTTAGTGTGTTAGTTGTTTGTTAAACTGTACTTGATGGGGAGAAAGTGGATTCAAAATATTAATTCCACTAAACAGGTGATTTATAGGGACGAAGGATAAGATATTAAATTTTTCATTATATTGTCATCAGCTGGAAGTAGTAAGTCATGTATGCATAGGTGGATCCTTTTCAGTGCAGTCCAGTAGCGTTATACTTGAGTCAGTTAAGGGTATTGTCTGCCATTCACATTGGTTGAGCCGGGGAGTAATGGAGCAGATGGCGAAGGGTTTTGTGGTCCCCGAAGTTCCCTCTAGCACTTGGGAATGTCACTCTCACGTCCTGGGTGTTATTTGTGTCATCCGGTCCTAGATTACCGGAGTTAGAAGTATCCCCTTCAGCCTTTCTTGGTTAACACCGGTCCACGTTATGACTCCGGATCATGACCATTCCCCCAGGACACTCATGATCATGGCTGGTCTACCGGCAGGATCCTGTTGTTCATGAGCATCAGGACATATTGGTTATATAGGGTGTCCCAGGCAGTATGACGACTGTACTTTGTTGATCGTGTCCAGAGCCGCGTTTTTAATAAACTTTGGTTGTTTTATGCCCCATCTTTAAATTACTGTACATTGGTGTTGCATTAGTTACCTGTTTTGGGCTTCCCACTCACTACTTGGGTGTTCTTTCAGAAGATACCGGTACACGAGTGTCCGCTGCCTCGATCGTTTTCATGACTGTCCGTCCATTCAACTGATCATACAAATTTCACCAATGTCCTTCCAACAATTCCTGTGTCATGCCTTCCCTCTTTGTTGATAACTGTGCACGACCCTCCAGTCTCCGTCATGGTCTAATGACTGATTGTTTTGACTGTGGTGGAGAACCCTCGATGTGTTTAACCATTTATTCACATCTTAGTTCTTGACTCCCCCTCCCCCACTCCAGAGATTTTTGTGGGATGACTCAGGAGGCGGGTATCCCTGCTTAGCGCTTGTGGTGTTCACTTACCGCTTCGTGACTGGTGCTCGTTACGTCTTGGCTGGTGTGGGGAGAAACTGTCGTCTGGGGGAGGCGGTCGTCTAGGAGAGGTGGTCGTTTGGGGGAGGTGGTCGTCGTCGTCTAGGAGAGGTGGTCGTCTGATAGTGGTTGTCGTCTGGGGAGGTGGTGGTCTGGGAGAAGCTGTCGTCTGAGACGTGGTCGTCTAGGAGAGGTGGTCGTCTGATAGTGGTTGTCGTCTGAGAGAAGCTGTCGTCTGGGGAGGTGGTGGTCTGGGAGAAGCTGTCGTCTGAGACGTGGTCGTCTGGGGGAGGTGGTCGTCTGGGAGAATTCTTCGTCAGGGAGAGGTCGTTGTTTACGAGAGGTTGTCGTATGGGAAAGGTCGTCTTCTGTGAGAGGTCGTTGTGTAGAAGAGTTGTCGTACATGATTATGTCGTCGTATAGGATAGGTTGTTAGGGACTGTCGTGTTGGTGAGGTTTTGTAGGATAGGTTGTCGTTTTTGGTAGGTTGCCCTTTAAGGTAGGTTGCCCTTTAAGGTAGGTTGTCGTTTAAGTTAGGTTGTCGTTTAAGGTAGGTTGTTTTAATAATGTACGTTAGAGTAGGTAGTCGTGAAGGAGAGGTCGTGTAGGAGAGGTTGTCGTGTTGGAGAGGTTGTCGTGTAGGAGGTGTTGTGTAGGAGGGGCTGTCGTGTAGGAGAAGTGCCGAGAAAGGGGGACCAACACCTGGTTAAAGCAAAAAAAAAGAAAAAACTAGTTCTTAACAACGCCTGTTCTTGTTACCATTTCCGGAGGCACCCAGAGCTCGGTGTGTGTGTCGGGGAGATGAAAGTTACTCGTCAAGGTGGTGGTGGTGCTGCTGCTGCTTGTATATATTGACCCCCAAGATGTATTATTAATTAGGTTGAGGATGCTTTTGTTGCTGCTACGCTGGAGGCGGTCCTATTGAGGTTATTTTTTTTGTTTATTATATTATTATCTCACTTTATTTACGGTTTATATTTGTTTGTTTATATTTACTTCTTCATGTTCAGTTATTTTGAAAGGCTCGTCGCACAACTAATATTGGTTTGGGAAAAAAAAAAGAAAAAGAAAAGGTGAACTTGAAATGAAAAAGGTTTACAATACGAGGGGTTTTTATCGGATATTCTGGTTTACTTTCACTGCGAAAGCGTTTAGAAACTTCGGTGATTTCTCTGCTTTTTTTTTTTACGTTAGTGTATGGTTTTATTGTGGGTGAGGCAGATGGTGGTGCCGCAGTTAGCCTTTAAGGATAGTTAACGTCACGAGACTGACATGTGCCGGGCGTAAGGTTGTATTACGTACCCTCTTCTCTGTCACATTATACAGTAGACCTCCTCTCCACCTCCCAATGTACTGTAAACTCCACCCAAGTCTCAGTATTAACCTCTATTACTTCAGGTCTTAATGAAAGTGCGGTAAATAAATACAAGTTCAATTGAATCATAGGAAATTTAGCATTGCAGGAAATGAAATGCCGTGAGTACGATGCCAACCTCTGAGTACACGGAAAATAGTCCATAAAATATGATACCTTAACCTTTTGAGTACGATGAAATGACCTGTAGAGTACTATGAGATAATCCCTTGAGTGCGATTGTTTAATCCCTTAAATACGATGACTTAATCCCTTAAATACGATGACTTAATCCCTTAACTACAATTACTTAATCCCTTAACTACGATGACTTAATCCCTTAAATACGATGACGTAATCCCTTAAATACAATGACTTAATCCCTTAAATATGCTGTTTTAACCCTTTCAATCTGACCACATATTCCTTTTGAGAACGATAACATTCTACTCATGCATGGGTTGAAGGCATCACATTGAGGAGTTAAAAGTCGTATCTGAGGAACTTTCTCTCAAACTTAACTGGGGAATTAATTTGTTTGTTTTTTTTACGTCTTTACAAAATATAATTAAAACTCCGAGAAACTTTATTTATGGATGAACCAAAAAAGATTCTCAGGTGTTTTAAGGTATATGAAAGTTATCTCCATCCATCTTGTTCTACCGTCACGTAAAGGGAGAGAGAGAAGAAAAAGTTTTACCCCGCAGGAAACTTTTGATGATAAATGGCAATGACAAAAGAAATAAACGGCGTGAGAAAATTGCCACCAGTATTTAAAGAAAGTCACTTTGATAACCCGAGATATTTTACCCCTAGTATGTGGAGGCTCAAGAGCGGAAATTCGACATTATTCTCTACGTGTGTGTGTGTGTGTGTGTGTCCATTCTTCCCTCCCATCTGACCATGACGCCCTCACTCACTCACTGAAAAAAAAAAGTTTGGTGAATCCTAATAAACGTATAGAATATTTTCATTATTCTCTGCTTGTATCAGAGTTTGGTGCTGTATAAGGAAGTTCCTCTGGGAAAATTAAGTCAGTTAAATGAAGTTTTTGCGAGGTGTCTGGACGTGAGACCCACGGATTTTTTTTATTTTTTTTGGGGGGGGGGGTGTAATTTCGTGTACTAAGATTAATACATTGGGAAAGTGTTTACATTTACATATATTAACTTGTAATTGAAGTACTTACATTTGCAGTTAGCACTCATACAGGAAAGAACAAGTGGAAATAATTGAGGATAGTTGGTCAGAGGTAGGTGAAAATTAAAGTGAAGTTGTGGTCGCTACCGGGGTAAAAGAAGTGTGGTGGAATGGAGTCACCTTGTCATACTCCTCTCTCTCTCTCTCTCTCTCTCTCTCTCTCTCTCTCTCAAAAGTTTTTCGCTGTCTTTTTTTTCTGGATAAGTATAATTTCCTCTAAAATTAGTAAGTCTTGACATAAGGAGGTGGTGCAAGATTTGTTGTGTTCAGGGGTGTAATTCAGCATTGAGTCAGCAGTTTGAAGGCTTATAATAGTACTGTGTGTTAGAGTGTAGAACATGAGGGGGGAGGAGTGTGTGTGTGTGTGTCGGTCTCAGTCAGTTTACTTCCATCACCCGGCGGTCTGACAAGTACCACATCACCACCTTCACCGCCTGTCACATCACGATCTCCTAGACTAGAACATCACCTCCTACATAATCTCCTCTCACTACACCTCCATCATGCGTTCACTGCTGCCTGGTGCACCCGACCCCGGCCAATTGCCCTCCTCCTTGTCTATTGGCTGTCTCACTCGCCTCTCTCCACCCGACCACCTCACACCTGTTATCCCCCCATGTTCCCCCCCATTTGGTTTTCTCCCCGTCTATTGGCTATTCCACTCATCGTGTCCCTCCCCCCCTTCACCTAGCCTCCGCCCCCGATATTGCCTCCGCCCCCCCACTTTATACCTGTTACCCCTCCTCCCCACACACCTGCTCTTCTTCTTGTCTATTGGCTGTCTCGCCCTGCTCGCCCCCCCCCCCCCACCAAGCTGGTACTCACTATCTGAAATCACTTGTTGATAGATATCAGCGAGGAATTGGCTGTGGAAAATTGCGCATTTGCTCAACAATAGTTCACTCGACATCATCGTCTTTGGGCACGAGAGTCTGTATGTAAATATATCAAAGAATGTAAGAATGTTTATTTTTTTTTCTGGATGTTGGGATCATTACAGATTCAGAAAGAAATGTTCTCCCGTGCATTATATCCTTCTGGTGGTTTGTTACTTGAATAGTCTTGTGGATGTCGTCGGTGCAGCTGTGGTGTAAGAAGAGGTATTTCATTAATCAAACATACACCCGTGGCAATTGTCTCAGCCTTAATGATCTTCGGTGAATTTCTTCCTGTCGCTGTCATCATCGTCGTCGTCTTCGTCCCCCAGCAGCACTTAACTCTCTCAGGTCTTCTCGCCAACCTTGGAATGGACGCGCCTTAGACTTGTATCCCAGTACAGTGTGTGTGTGTGTGTGTAAGAGAGAGAACTTGAATTTCGCTACGATTACAATTCTAACCTAACCTAAGTTGACCTTTACGGGATACATTTCACGTGGCTTAATTATCACCTGCATACAAGTATCGATAATGCTCTCTACCAGTATTATTATTGGGCCGAGGTCACTAATGTGGGCTGAGGTCATCACTGGGTGTGGGCCGAGATCAATGAGCTGATTTCACGTTCCATGTTCATTTTCTAATCTGATATCACCCTGGCTGACCAAGACACAATCGATTTCCACCGTCCTAGAAACCTGTCACTCATAGTCTCACCCATCTGCCCTGCACACAGTCAAGGCATATCACAATCTGACCCACACACACAGGCCGTTTGCTCCATCCTGCTGCACAGTCGCCACACACCATCTTCTTCCTCGCCTGTACTAGTTATTGGATCGGATGCTTTTGTTATCTACAGTAACCTACGTACACATACCAAGCCCGCTCCACCGTCCTTCACGCCTGCCGCAAGCCACCAGCAGTAACACACACACACACGCACACACACACGCACGCACGCACGCACACACACACACACACACACGCACGCACGCACACACACACACACACACACACGCACACACACACACACACACACACACACACACACACACACACACACATGTATTTTGACCATTTTACACAACCTATTAATATCATATCCTCACCTACATCCACCCCAAACACGCCCGCCTTTCTTCCTCTACATAGACACTTATCCCACCTCAATACACACAAGGTGACTTTACATTGTTAACAGATTCCCTCCCTGGTGCTTCTGACGTGAGGACCAGGTGTGGTGGAGGACTGCAAGCATCCCCAATACCTCTCCCGTCAGCAGGTAGGGGTTTCGTGTGGTATTGGTAAGGGGAAGTAGAGTCATTTTTTAATGCCTGCAGATCCTCCTGTAGGTGTTAGTGGTGTGTTTTGGTGTTGGGAATCGAGTAGTTGCCTGTTCCTCCTCCTCCTCCCTCTCTCCCAGTAGGTGCGGCAAAATCTACTGGCAGGTGTAGTGTGGGGAAGGGTGGGGGGGGGGTGTGATGTAATCCCCTCCTTCTCTCATACTCCTCCTCCAGTAGGGACGTGGGGGGGGGGGGTGATGGTGTCAGTAATAGTGGAGGCGAGGCGTGGGCAGGTGGGTGTGAGTGACAGCCAGGATCCTCCTACAATGATGGTCCATTGAAACACGCGTTAATAGCCCAGCAAGCGTCGCCTGCCAGCCACAGCTTTTAAGTGTTGGGCTGCTGCAGCTACCACCGTCACAGCAAGGCTTCCTTGGATGCTGTTTACCTCCTTAAGACCAAAGTTTATTTCAACATTGTCGTCCCACGGAGGAATTGTTGGTGAATGTTGAGGCGTCTTTCGAGTGGTGGGAGCCATAAACTGTAAATTCTGAAATGGAATTCGAGACGTGGCAATTTTTTGTGTTTTATTACCTATTAACTCGTGGGTTATCGTCATGGTTCGAAATGCATGAATGCCTGTGGAAATTTGGGTCATATTTACGTTTGGGTTGATGTACAAGGTGCGGGGAAGCGGTTGACGTTTATTGTGTCGTGGTGAGGAGGACACATTGTTGGGGGACAGTGGCCGGCCGGGGCGACGCGCTCCTCTCTACACCAGTCGCCCCGGGCATCCGCTTGTCATTTGTCTCACCCCAGCCTGTCTAACCTGCACCACACAACGAAGGTCCTGCAGGATGGTGGTAGATACTACAACACCATGAAGGTCCTGCAGGATGGTGGTGGACACTACAACACCATGAAGGTCCTGCAGGATGGTGGTGGACACTACAACACCATGAAGGTCCTGCAGGATGGTGGTGGACACTACAACACCATGAAGGTCCTGCAGGATGGTGGTGGACACTACAACACCATGAAGGTCCTGCAGGATGGTGGTGGACACTACAACACCATGAAGGTCCTGCAGGATGGTGGTGGACACTACAACACCATGAAGGTCCTGCAGGATGGTAGCGGATACTACAACACCATGAAGGTCCTGCAGGATGGTGGTGGACACTACAACACCATGAAGGTCCTGCAGGATGGTGGTGGACACTACAACACCATGAAGGTCCTGCAGGATGGTGGTGGACACTACAACACCATGAAGGTCCTGCAGGATGGTGGTGGACACTACAACACCATGAAGGTCCTGCAGGATGGTAGCGGATACTACAACACCATGAAGGTCCTGCAGGATGGTGGCGGACACTACAACACCATGAAGGTCCTGCAGGATGGTGGTGGACACTACAACACCATGAAGGTCCTGCAGGATGGTGGTGGACACTACAACACCATGAAGGTCCTGCAGGATGGTGGTGGACACTACAACACCATGAAGGTCCTGCAGGATGGTGGTGGACACTACAACACCATGAAGGTCCTGCAGGATGGTAGCGGATACTACAACACCATGAAGGTCCTGCAGGATGGTGGCGGATACTACAACACCATGAAGGTCCTGCAGGATGGTGGTGGACACTACAACACCATGAAGGTCCTGCAGGATGGTGGTGGACACTACAACACCATGAAGGTCCTGCAGGATGGTGGTGGACACTACAACACCATGAAGGTCCTGCAGGATGGTGGCGGATACTACAACACCATGAAGGTCCTGCAGGATGGTGGTGGACACTACAACACCATGAAGGTCCTGCAGGATGGTGGTGGACACTACAACACCATGAAGGTCCTGCAGGATGGTGGTGGACACTACAACACCATGAAGGTCCTGCAGGATGGTGGTGGACACTACAACACCATGAAGGTCCTGCAGGATGGTGGTGGACACTACAACACCATGAAGGTCCTGCAGGATGGTGGTGGACACTACAACACCATGAAGGTCCTGCAGGATGGTGGTGGACACTACAACACCATGAAGGTCCTGCAGGATGGTGGTGGACACTACAACACCATGAAGGTCCTGCAGGATGGTGGTGGACACTACAACACCATGAAGGTCCTGCAGGATGGTGGTGGACACTACAACACCATGAAGGTCCTGCAGGATGGTGGTGGACACTACAACACCATGAAGGTCCTGCAGGATGGTGGTGGACACTACAACACCATGAAGGTCCTGCAGGATGGTAGCGGATACTACAACACCATGAAGGTCCTGCAGGATGGTGGTGGACACTACAACACCATGAAGGTCCTGCAGGATGGTGGTGGACACTACAACACCATGAAGGTCCTGCAGGATGGTGGTGGACACTACAACACCATGAAGGTCCTGCAGGATGGTGGTGGACACTACAACACCATGAAGGTCCTGCAGGATGGTGGTGGACACTACAACACCATGAAGGTCCTGCAGGATGGTGGTGGACACTACAACACCATGAAGGTCCTGCAGGATGGTGGTGGACACTACAACACCATGAAGGTCCTGCAGGATGGTGGTGGACACTACAACACCATGAAGGTCCTGCAGGATGGTGGTGGACACTACAACACCATGAAGGTCCTGCAGGATGGTGGTGGACACTACAACACCATGAAGGTCCTGCAGGATGGTGGTGGACACTACAACACCATGAAGGTCCTGCAGGATGGTGGTGGACACTACAACACCATGAAGGTCCTGCAGGATGGTGGCGGACACTACAACACCATGAAGGTCCTGCAGGATGGTAGCGGATACTACAACACCATGAAGGTCCTGCAGGATGGTGGTGGACACTACAACACCATGAAGGTCCTGCAGGATGGTGGTGGACACTACAACACCATGAAGGTCCTGCAGGATGGTGGTGGACACTACAACACCATGAAGGTCCTGCAGGATGGTGGTGGACACTACAACACCATGAAGGTCCTGCAGGATGGTAGCGGATACTACAACACCATGAAGGTCCTGCAGGATGGTGGTGGACACTACAACACCATGAAGGTCCTGCAGGATGGTAGCGGATACTATTACTTTAATGGTGTCCTGAAGGGGTTGGGGGGAGCATGATGAACAATTTAAGATAACGAGGGCATTTTGGATGAGCAACACGAAGGGTAGATCGACCATAATACTTTACATGCACGTGTGTGTGTGTGTGCGCGCGTGTGTGCGCGCGCGCGTCACCTGATAGTGGCTTGTGATACCAGAAGCTGGACGGGTTTTTTCTTAAATTAATGTGTACAAGAGAGAGAATACCGTTTTTCTTAGGGAAATATATTATGCAGAGGAGCTCGTGTTTTGAGTGGTGCTTGTACAGTCCCCTTCACTAGGACGTTTATTGTGGGGTTCTTCAGGTTTTGTGCAGTGTGGCAGCCTTGTGTTTGTTTGCATTTAACAGAAGGAAATTCGCAATAGTAAACATACTGTGGAATCAAAGTAAAACAATATTAAAACATATATCTCAAAGTAATGACGAGGCCCTGTAAACGCACTAGTGAAGGGGATTGTACATTACATCCATCCATCCATCCATCCATCCATACATACATATATACATACATACAAACAATAGTAGGCAAACTACTGGAAGCAATCATTTCAAACTCTATTCGAAATCACCTGGAGAAGCACAGATTGATCAATGATTCCCAGCATGGCTTCACAAGCGGACGTTCTTGCCTAACTAATCTATTAACATTCTTTTCATCAGTTTTCGAATCAGTGGACGAGGGGCACAATTATGATGTGGTATATCTCGACTTTAGCAAAGCCTTCGACAGAGTACCCCACGAAAGACTAATTAGAAAGGTAGAAGCTCATGGCATCAAAGGTGACATCCTTAAATGGATTAGGGCGTGGTTACAGGACAGGAAACAGCGAGTGAGCATTAACGGCACTAAGTCCCATTGGAGCAACGTCACAAGTGGAGTTCCCCAAGGCTCAGTACTTGGACCATTATTGTTTATTATATACATAAACGACATAGATATCGGCATAGACAGCAACATAAGTAAATTTGCTGATGATACTAAAATAGGACGTGTTATCAAATCTGACGAGGACTCGGCAAAACTACAGGAGGATCTAAACAAATTTTTCGAATGGTCTGAAAAATGGCAGATGAAATTCAACATTGACAAATGTAAAGTACTCTGTATAGGAAATGTAAACAGGGAAACCAGATACCAGATGAACAACGATGCCATAGAGAAATCCGACTGCGAGAGAGATTTAGGAGTAATGATAAGTAGGACCCTTAAGCCAAGTAAACAATGTGTTTTTGCTCGAAACAAGGCTAATAAAGTACTTGGGTTCATACAAAGGAGTGTTAGTTACAAGACTAGCGAGGTCATCCTAAAACTGTATCTTGCTCTTGTGAGACCACACCTGGATTACACAGTCCAGTTCTGGTCACCGTATTACAGAATGGATATAGAATCCTTGGAAAGAATTCAGAGGAGAATGACAAGACTAATCCCGGGTATCAGGAACCTTGAGTATAGAGACAGGTTAAAGCATCTTAATTTGCACTCCCTTGAGAAACGTAGAGCGAGGGGCGACCTGATAGAGGTGTATAAATGGAAGGCAGGGCTAAACAAAGGGGACATTACAAAGGTACTCAAATTATCCAACCAGGAGCGAACTCGTAACAATGGTTTTAAATTGGACAAATTTAGATTTAGGCGTGAAATAGGTAAACACTGGTTTGGAAACAGAGTAGTGGATGAATGGAACAAGTTACCAAATATCATCATTAACTCGAATACGCTGAATTGCTTCAAACATAGGTTGGATGCTCATATGAGCAATAGGGGTTGGGTGTAAACGGGACTGCCCAGTATGGGCCAATAGGCCCGCTGCAGTTTCCTCCATTCTTATGTTCTTATGTTCTTATCCTTGACCACCGAAGGGTGAAGACGTACCTGGCGCTCCTCTCGGAGCAGCCAGGTCAACTGTTAAGTTGGCCCATACCAACTCCCTCCCCTGAACCCTCCTCCCCACCGGAATATCAACAAGTTCTCGCCAGAAGTTACTATTTCATTTAGGAAAGGAATGGAACCAGTGTTAAACAGAGGTGAACAGTGGTGAACAGTGCTTAAATCAGTGAGAACAACTCAACAGTAACAGTCGTACCCAAGTTAACCTTCACACAGTGAGGTCCCAGGTACCCAGTGATAACGGCCCATGAGACCCAACAACAACCAGCGATGTGTTAATCCGTCTACGATTGGAAGGCCTGGGACCACACCTCACTTATATAACACCATCTGTGAGGGAATTACTACACCACGTCAGGTCCCTCATAACACCATCTGTGAGGGAACTACTACACCACGTGAGGCCCCTCATAACACCATCTGTGAGGGAATTACTACACCACGTGAGGCCCCTCATGACACCATCTGTGAGGGAACTACTACACCACGTGAGGTCCCTCCTAACACCATTTGGGAGGGAGTTATTACACTACGTGTTTGCTGTTCAACACCTACAATAATCTGTATGTTCACTGTATGTTCCTTTACCTTTCTCTAATGAAGGCTTTTGTTAAACCACCAATGTATGTAATAAGTCATTTATGTCCAATGTATATTTTCAGCCTTCGGGTTGCAGAACTCTTTCAATAAACCGTCAATTATTATTATTATTATTATTTATTATTACATTCATACATACATATAATACATTGTAACAGATAATTGATAGGATGAGTCACGAGTGAGATGAGTTGTTGAAGCTTGCTTGAAGAATACCGGGATGTCTGAATGTAAATTTAGATAGATAAGTATGAATGATGCACCAAATACTGATGAATGAAAGGATTAGATAAGATAAACAATGAAAGAGTTGGTCAGACAAAGGTTAAGACGTGAAATGACAAGATAAGAGACGGTATCAGGTCTGAGGTAGGCGAGACGTGTACAGTATATAGCTGTGGATTGGTATGTGGTGGGGGTTGACTCAGTAATTTGGCAGTGACGGAACCCGTTATTGGCCCGGTGCGGGAGAGAGAGATTTTTACTGTGGTGGTGCGGTCATTTCACACATCACAGAACAGTAAGTTAGTGAATTTCCGAAACAGGTTTTAGTGGGATGGTTGTTGCTCTCAGCAGGGGTCTCTGGTGTTTTACACGGGCTATCACTCATGTTAGGATATTAACTGATACAGTTACGACACTCTGAGGCATTTAATGTTCGCACACTTACGAGCCCTCCCGAGATGTTATTACCCCACTACTTAGGACAACAGTGCTCTCTCTCTCTCTCTCTCTCTCTCTCTCGCCGTACACTTCAACGTTTTACCCCGAGGTTTTTTTTTATTATTACGTGGAGATATTACCCAGCGAAGGGGGAGGAAACGCACGATACCAGATAAGTGTTGCAGTATCCGTGGGTGTACCTGGGATGTAGTGATTGTCGGGTGTGAGGGGGGGGGGTGGGGTGCACTACATCTGTCCCGTGAGTGTGGAGGTAATTGATGTAGGAAAGGGAGGAGTGGAAGGTGAGGATGAAGTCGTTGGTTGAGGAGGATATAGGAAGGTGGGGGGGGGGGGGTGAATAAAAAGGGTGAGGTGGGAGGTAAAGGAGAATTAGGAGAAGCTAGGGCACGGACGATAGGAAGGGGGGAAAGGAAGAGAGTGTGAAATGGGGGGGGGGGGGTAATGGTGAGAGAGCGGCAGGAGGGGAGAACTTGTAGGATACGTGGGTGGATGACGGGGGGGGGAGGGGGTAGGTGGACTCTGTTTAAGTATTGTGATGTAGATATTAATCTTGGTATTCCAGCAGCGGGGTGAATGTGTGGGCCGCGTCCCGAGAACATCTGACTCTGGAGGTGGAGTATAGTATTAGGAATGTGTACCTGCTATTGTTCCCGGTGGACTGTGGTTAAGTGTACCGGGCCAGTGATGGGCGAGGGAGGAGCTGCTACTGGTGGCTGTACCGGGCCAGGGTGAGCGAGGGAGGAGCTGCTACTGGTGGTTCAGTGTACCGGTCCAGGGTGGGCGAGGGAGGAGCTGCTACTGGTGGCTCAGTGTACCGGGCCAGTGGTGGGCGAGGGAGGAGCTGCTACTGGTGGTTCAGTGTACCGGTCCAGTGGTGGGCGAGGGAGGAGCTGCTACTGGTGGTTCAGTGTACCGGGCCAGTGGTGGGCGAGGGAGGAGCTGCTACTGGTGGCTCAGTGTACCGGGCCAGTGGTGGGCGAGGGAGGAGCTGCTACTGGTGGCTCAGTGTACCGGTCCAGTGGTGGGCGAGGGAGGAGCTGCTACTGGTGGTTCAGTGTACCGGGCCAGTGGTGGGCGAGGGAGGAGCTGCTACTGGTGGCTCAGTGTACCGGGCCAGTGGTGGGCGAGGGAGGAGCTGCTACTGGTGGTTCAGTGTACCGGTCCAGGATGGGCGACGGAGGAGCTGCTACTGGTGGCTCAGTGTACCGGGCCAGTGGTGGGCGAGGGAGGAGCTGCTACTGGTGGCTCTGTACCGGGCCAGTGGTGGGTGAGGGAGGAGCTGCTACTGGTGATTCAGTGTACCGGGCCAGTAGTGGGCGAGGGAGGTGCTGCTACCGGTGGCTCAGAGTACCGGGTAAGAGCTAAGTCCTTTAACCTGAAGTCGTAGAGGTGGTCCAAGCAGACTGGTCCTGGAAGCTGGTTCCTTGCTGTGGTACTGTTGTCCCACTCCTATATACAGTACATCACCAGTCAGTAGTTTTTGAGATAGTTTTTACTTATGTGAGTATTATTACGTATTGTAGATTCTTAACTGAGAGTGATGACTTGTTGTGAGGCAGCTTCCCCTACTATGAAACTGCCATGGGGTTGGTTCAACACTCGGCCTTCCACCAGAGGAGTAGGAGACGATGGATTTATATAGCCGCTAAAATGACAGCTGTAAAATATGTAGAAGGGAAGCCCCACGATATATCTTGGGGAGCTCAGAGTAAATATTCTTCCGCCTTCATTGTGCCGTGATTTATGGCAGCCTGTGACGGTCTGTGTCTTTTCGAGGAACGGATTGTAGGTGATTACGTGCAAGAAGGGGGACTGGCTGTATGTGGGAGACACTACCTCCACCACCTGTTCTTTAGTGACCATCTTTATGTCTCATCCTTCAGTAATCGCTTCTCCTCCCTCATGTTATTACGTCTTTCATCTGCTGTTATCGTTGTCTCCCGCCTTCCGTCTCTTCTCCCATTATCTCCATCTACCGTTCTACTTCCCTCCTCCACCACCACCACCTCCATATGTAGTGTGGATGGTCCCCCGGAGGATGGCGGCGGCCAAGGGCGGTACACAGGGAGGATGGTAATGAGGTAAATAGTGCAACAAGGTCACCACACCTGCTGCTGCTCTCAGCCGGGACCTGCTTAGTGCTTCACTGTGTTCTTTGTGTTGCTGCTGACTCAGGTGGTGTCTTGCTGACTATGGCGGTGTCTTGCTGACTATGGCGGTGTCTTGCTGCCTATGGCGGTGTCTTGCTGACTATGGCGGTGTCTTGCTGCCTATGGCGGTGTCTTGCTGACTATGGCGGTGTCTTGCTGACTATGGCGGTGTCTTGCTGACTATGGCGGTGTCTTACTGGCTATGGCGGTGTCTTGCTGACAATGGCGGTGTCTTGCTGACTTAGGTGGTTTCTTGGTACCTCGGTTGCTGACTCAGGTGGTGTCTTGGTGCCTCTGTTGCTGACTCAGGTGGTGTCTTGGTGCTTCTGTTGCTGACTCAGGTGGTGTGTTGCTGAATCAGGTGGTTTCTTGGTGCCTCTGTTGCTGACTCAGGTGGTTTCTTGGTGCCTCTGTTGCTGACTCAGGTGGTTTCTTGGTGCCTCTGTTGCTGACTCAGGTGATGTCTTGGTGCCCCTGTTGCTGACTCAGGTGATGTCTTGGTGCCCCTGTTGCTGACTCAGGTGATGTCTTGGTGCCCCTGTTGCTGACTCAGGTGATGTCTTGGTGCCCCTGTTGCTGACTCAGGTGATGTCTTGGTGCCCCTGTTGCTGACTCAGGTGATGTCTTGGTGCCCCTGTTGCTGACTCAGGTGGTGTCTTGGTGCCCCTGTTGCTGACTCAGGTGATGTCTTGGTGCCCCTGTTGCTGACTCAGGTGGTGTCTTGGTGCCCCTGTTGCTGACTCAGGTGATGTCTTGGTGCCCCTGTTGCTGACTCAGGCGGTGTCTTGGTGCCCCTGTTGCTGACTCAGGTGGTTTCTTGGTGCCTCTGTTGCTGACTCAGGTGGTGTCTTGGTGCCTCTGTTGCTGACTCAGGTGGTTTCTTGGTGCCCCTGTTGCTGACTCAGGTGATGTCTTGGTGCCCCTGTTGCTGACTCAGGTGGTGTCTTGGTGCCCCTGTTGCTGACTCAGGTGGTGTCTTGGTGCCCCTGTTGCTGACTCAGGTGGTGTGTTGGTGCCCCTGTTGCTGACTCAGGTGGTTTCTTGGTGCCCCTGTTGCTGACTCAGGTGGTTTCTTGGTGCCTCTGTTGCTGAATCAGGTGATGTCTTGGTGCCCCTGTTGCTGACTCAGGTGATGTCTTGGTGCCCCTGTTGCTGACTCAGGTGATGTCTTGGTGCCCCTGTTGCTGACTCAGGTGGTGTCTTGGTGCCCCTGTTGCTGACTCAGGTGGTGTCTTGGTGCCCCTGTTGCTGACTCAGGTGGTGTCTTGGTGCCCCTGTTGCTGACTCAGGTGATGTCTTGGTGCCCCTGTTGCTGACTCAGGTGATGTCTTGGTGCCCCTGTTGCTGACTCAGGTGGTTTCTTGGTGCCTCTGTTGCTGACTCAGGTGGTGTCTTGGTGTCCCTGTTGCTGACTCAGGTGGTTTCTTGGTGTCCCTGTTGCTGACTCAGGTGGTGTCTTGGTGCCCCTGTTGCTGACTCAGGTGGTGTCTTGGTGCCCCTGTTGCTGACTCAGGTGGTGTCTTGGTGCCCCTGTTGCTGACTCAGGTGGTGTCTTGGTGCCCCTGTTGCTGACTCAGGTGATGTCTTGGTGCCCCTGTTGCTGACTCAGGTGATGTCTTGGTGCCCCTGTTGCTGACTCAGGTGGTGTCTTGGTGCCCCTGTTGCTGACTCAGGTGGTGTCTTGGTGCCCCTGTTGCTGACTCAGGTGGTGTCTTGGTGCCCCTGTTGCTGACTCAGGTGGTGTCTTGGTGCCCCTGTTGCTGACTCAGGTGATGTCTTGGTGCCCCTGTTGCTGACTCAGGTGATGTCTTGGTGCCCCTGTTGCTGACTCAGGCGGTGTCTTGGTGCCCCTGTTGCTGACTCAGGCGGTGTCTTGGTGCCCCTGTTGCTGACTCAAGTGATGTCTTGGTGCCCCTGTTGCTGACTCAGGTGGTGTCTTGGTGCCCCTGTTGCTGACTCAGGTGATGTCTTGGTGCCCCTGTTGCCCTCACTTCTCCTCTTTGTTTAAATTATTTTCCTGCGTCTGCTGTTGTTGCATATATCGGCGGCTTTGTGTTACGACAGCTGTTGCAATTGACTACTTGTTTTTGTTGCAGTTATTAATGCAGTTTTTGTTGATGTAACGATCAGTCTGCTGTTGTTAGTGAGTTTTATTTTTTGCCCAAGTCTTGAGGGACTGAGAATGGACTGCCAGAAGTCAAGAAATTGGTGCATAAATCAGCTTTACTATTTCACACAGTTATTCAGACAACCTTTCGATACTTCCTGAATATAAATGACTGTAACCTAGTGTAGTGTAGACCTTCTCGTTTATAAATAATAAGTAAGCGTTTGTTGTTCAGGTCTTTAAATTGGTCTTGTGTCAGTATTCCTTTCACCAGTTCAATTTATGTTCGAAGTGTAAAGACCCAACACCGCAGGGGAGCTTCGGTATCTTCAGACACATGTTATGCCCCGCCATTGGGTTGGTCCGTCTATCGGTCTGTCTAGTCCATTAGTGGGTTACTTTTAAAGGGGAAATAGTTTGTGTATGTTGTAATATGGATCATGTCTGGGGGAAATTTGTTTAAACTGTTATCGTCTATGTGACTTAGTGGGGTATTGGTGTGTTATTATTACTCCGATGATGAGAATTTAAATTTATGGATACTGTAACAAGGAAACAATTATTAAAATTTAACCTGGTACTGAGGAATGATATGTTATTAATTCAGATTTTGAGATTAGAGAAAGTGTGTTTGTCGTGAAATAGTCCTGGTTTATTGCCCTCTTCTCGCCCACCTGTATTTCCTCTCTCTGGTGTGTGTGTGTGTGTGTGTGTGTGTGTGCGCGCGCGCGCTCGTCGTGGCCTCAATCAAGATCAGTCAGTCCTTGTGTGTACACTTGTAGATGACCCAACAAAATCTAGACATAAAATTTTATTGGTGTTTTTCAGTTTAGTTTCTGCCGGATTTACTTGTACCGTATTAGCGAGACTTACTATAAATTACGGAATTCTCGCAGAACGTTAATTTAAAATGTGATTTTTATTTTTATTTGTTTATTTTATTTATTTATTTTTTTAAGTGACTAAGATATTTTAGGTATTAGTTGTTACCTATAAGCCCAAGTGTATGTTGTACTTAAAAGTCAACACTAGTTAAAATTGATATATTTTGTAAATTTCTAAAGACCCGCTTAGCTTACTATACAAAAAATTCTGTTTGGTAAAATATGCCGGTACATTTATTATTGTGGTAAGTGTTTCTTTTGTTTATGTTATAAATAATTTTGGGTGGTAGCATGACCCCAATAGCCAGTAAATCAATATTTAGTGAGGCAATATTGATGCCTCACGGTGGGCGCTTGTGAGTAGTTAAGTAGGTCGACAGAGGAACTAACCAGGCTTGACACTTGACTGCTGAACCGGGTTAACCAAGTTACTAAATGACTCGTGGTAGTGCTGCTCCTGTGCTAACTCAGACTAGATAATCTTTACTGGTGCACTGAGAAAATAACCCTCAACAAAATCCCACTACAGTAGAATACAATGTGTTGGTCAAAATTCCACCACACACGCACTAGAAAAATCCCGTCACCAAAGTAGTACGTAGTAGTAGTAGTAGTAGGGGGGGGTCCCCCCACGATAATTTTTTTCTTGGAAAAAAATCCCATTGTAAAAATATTAAGTGGATTAAATATTACCTAATAAAAACTAGGAGGGATTTTGTGCCATAACTAACTTTTAGGTTATGGTGATGGTGGTAGTTGAAGGCTATGGTGACATTGGGTGTTTCTGGGATGGTGTTACTGCTGATGAGCCCAAACAGGCTTCTTTAAGTGTGATTATGGAACAATAAAGTAAGACTTAACCTTATTATAAAAGCGAGACTTGTCTGTGTAAACATGACGACGTGTCCGTAGATAAACACTATCTTCTCTAAGCATGAACACATTGAGTACAGTACACAGGTTAATATAGTCATACACTCTTGGCTGCCGTGTAACAATGGCATAAACACTACCCTGAGATGTGGTCATGTGACGTGTTAACCCTATCACGTGGCTGCCGTGTACCAGTAGTGTAAATATAAACAGGTAGTACTAAGGTGTGTTGGGTGGCGTTATTGCTACTGTAGGTGGTTTATGAGGTGCACTTGCGCCTCCCACCTCTGTAAACAGCCCCTCGTGATGACTAAATCACATTGGACATTGGCACAACACACTTATTGTGGTTGTCAGGGTTTACGCTGGCATTATAATTTTAAACGTTAATGATGAAGTTTAAGTGGTGTCGGTATAATAATTTTATGACCGTTTCCGAATGATATATTTGGATGTGGTGAGAGGTGTCATTATATATAATTTAGAGGTTGGGGTTGAGGAATGAGCCTGTGGTTGGGTGTGACGCCACTGCAATCGGCAGGTTTGTGACGAACTACGTAGTTGTAATGGTGATGCATGGATTATTGCTTGGCGTCACAAGACCAGCCACCACAACTGTGACGTCCGGCGGGGAGGGAGGGTAATATCACAGTTATCTGCTGAAGTTCACGAGTGGTTCTGTTGCACTTTTGATGCGCTTCAGTAACTTAGACCTTTAAGCGCTTAACTAGGTTAGTACTTACACTAGTCTATCAACATTACAAAAAATATGAGATACAACTCTGTTATTTAACCTGTAACGGGGAGAATTGTTGGGTTGCCTTGTATATACTGGACGCCGCGCCGCCTCTGCTGTCACGGGTGATTGTCCTCACAACGGGCATTAACGCTGATTAAAGGGAAAAGTCAGGGGCACTCTGTGTGTTTTAGCAGCTTCTGATGCGTATACCATTAAAAACCCACCCTAACTGGCAAACGGCGGGCGAAGTGTTAGTTGGCTTTGCCTTGTATTAGTAGGTTAATGTGAGGGACGGCAGGCAATGTTACTGCTTGTTATGTCGCTACAGTAACGGTGCTTGTACTGTACAGTCTCGTTCAAGATTCTTCGAATACTGCTGGAGACAGCTGGCAACTCAAGGCCGTTTGTTTACTATAGTACGTAGTATAATATAATACGAAACAACAAAGCCCAACCATTAATTAAGCAACGGGGAACTAAGTAAGCAATCACCGATAACCTTTTGCATTCATTCACAATTTTTACTACGTACTATGGAATACAAACGGCCTTGAGTTGCCAGGTCAGTGTTCGAAGAATCTTGAACGAGACCACCATAAGCGAGTGCCACTGAAGGCAGGCGACCGTTCTTCTGGTGCAGTCTTTCAGAAGAATGTTATTGTTGGAGAACCAGGGAGTGTTGATTGCTAGTTGTGTGTCACTGTTGTAGCAGGAGTTGTGCCTCTACCATCTAGTTTGAACCCTACTGTACAGCTGAAGGAAATAAGCCGATCCTTTACCTGGTGTAATCTTCCGTATGCGTCTTAATGCAGGATGTAGTGTGGAGGAAACGTCAGGCGCTATTGATTGCTCGTGCTGTCGTGGCACTTCATTATTCACCAATAATAGGAGTTGGGTGGGGTAAGAGGCTCTGTCCCTCGCCTGCTGGGGAGGTGCTCAGTGGCTGGTGCTGGTGTTGGTCTGTATGGGTTGATAACAGTTAGTGGCAGGTCTTACTAGTCGTTACCGCTAGATATGAATAGATGAATAAAGTTACGTATAAGCAAATCCCTATTAGTTGATTAATCATGTGCAAATATCAATAATTAAGTTACTAAATACAAATATATTGGGTGGTTTTTATCGACCTACATCGACTTGTTTATTTCAACATCATCTGACAGTTTGGCATGTGTTTCCACTCTCAGGTGATCCCTCAAATACTTCCATTTCTCATTTCGAGGTACTGGATGCGACACTGGTTTCATATCAGTCATCATCTGTAGTTAGGTTATCCCGAGGCCGATCAGGATATAATTGTATCCTAAGATGTGTGTGTTATTCTGGCCAGTATGGAAGATGCGGGAGCCATTAACACAATGATCCTGTCCGTCCCCAATTTGTGCGATTCTTCTCTTTGTACAACCTAGGACCATTCTTTCTTCAAGCTGAGTATGTTTACATTTGAAGATGTAAAAAATCGTTGGGAGAAAATTTTTATTAGAAGGCAAAATATAAGGAGTTGGAGAATGTGATGTTATTGCAACTGATGGACTTCAATAACCGGTATTTGCTACCCTTAGTCTGGTAGGTTTATTTTTGGGGTAAGTGGAGGTGTGCCTTTTGGGGGAAATTGTTGATATCTTTTTGTACAAACAATCCTGATAGAAATGCATATACAGTACAGTATCTGATATTTACAACCTCCCTGCCTCTAAGACCAGCCGACGTGATGTGTTTAAAGTTGGTATGCGTCTTATATAACGTAAGACGATGTGTTTTTTGGAGGTTTAGTGGAAATCTTTTCACAGAAAAGGATTTTAGGGAAGAAAAATGCTCCTGTTTTGAGAACTGGTTTTTGCAAACTCTTATGACCACAGTTGTTGTAGAAACGGTGAGAATGTTGTGTTCAAACTGGGTGTATTTGCTCTCTAGAATACAGTATTTATATGTGCAGCTTGGGGATTTCTTTTTAAGAATAATATCTGTGTTTAAAGGTAATATATTTTGGCAAGGACAGGACTCGGTTCACATTATTGTGTATATAAATATACTATTTTATAGATTTTTTTTAAAATGAATTACTTTATATCACAATGTTTTGTAAAGTTTAGGACTTTGATTTTTACCTTTAAATGGTGGCTGAAGGAACGCAGTTGGTGATGGTTGTGTTTTAGTGTGTTGGACGGTGTTGTCTTATTCCAGGTGTGGTTAAACTTACTGCCTGCTGGGGTACTGAAGAAGGTACAGAGGGCTCCATGAGCAGGATCAGAGCTTTTATCTGCAATTGCTTTTGTGATAACATTGAACAAAATATCTTAGTAACTGGTCTTTGAATTTTTCTGATTTTTTTAGAGTTAAGACCAGCGGTATCCCACATCAACAAGTGAAGGGATTATTGCCCTAAGTAATTTTTTTTCATCGAAGATTCATGTATGAAAAACCGGTTGTTGAATATATTTGAAATGTATTGGAAGAAAACCTTTCGTATCTGATTTTTACCCGTGAAGGCTTTAATCGCACACGTTATTATTATTGGAGTTCTCCCGTTAACGTGGATTTTTTTAGCCTCAGTACAATGTCGGGATTTGTCTGAGTTTTGCTTTGGTGTTGCATGACGCACTACAAGCGATCTTTCTTGCTGTATGATTTGTGGTCAGGACAGGGAGAAATGTCAGGACCGACGAAAGTTGAATGAGGAGTAAAGAGGCGAATTTGCACCAGATATATTTTTTTCCGCGGCCAGCCAATGTTTCTTTTTATTGTACACTTAGTGAGTGATTTACTGCCTTGTGAATAATAATCTACACGCTTCGGCGAATCTTTCTCATATTTGCTTATGTTGTTGTTGTTATAAATTTATTACTGCGGTTCAACAACAAAGGTCTTTAAAGCACGTAGCAAGGTTAGTAATACACGAGTAAAAAAGAGATAAAACTCCGGAGTACAGTATTTGCTTATACGGGGATAGACTGATACGTGAACCTCTTTAACAATTTTTATAAAATCTTTAGGGATCCATTGACTCTTGGACGTGGCGTATTCATGTTTACATAAGAGAATTTTTGGAAATGTAAATTTACGATTCATCAAGTAATTGCTTCTGGAGTTTCCATTGACTTGTGAATGTGTTGAATTGTCAGGTGTTTGGTGTGAGCGGGCAGGCGCCGGTGGCTCACGAGCAGCACCAGCCATTAACAAATGGTTCCAGAATGTGGTTGGTTTATCTTGAACGGTCAGAGAACACGGACGGCAAACTACTCGTGGGTCCACGTGACGGTCAGCCCAGCGACCGTCACCAGCACACTGGGGCCTACTCACTCCTCCGCAAAACCCGTCTGGCTGTATTTTTTTAGCCATTGTTGAAAACAGCTTGGGACGGCGTGACGTGGTTTGTTTATGTTTTCCTTTCTTGGGTGTTGGTTCGGCCTCCGGGGTGGTCGAGGGCTGTATTGACACTACAGCGGTGTAGGTTAGGTTCTACTACAGTGATGGTACTCTCTACCTGCTCCTTATAACTTGCATAACTAAATTTAACGGGGACTTTCGGGTCAGCGGCCCGAGTCCAATTTCTTCCCTGTCAACTCACAATTTCTTAAAGTAGCCACGGAAGAAGCTCCCCCCCCTCCCCCCCCCCGTTTTATTTTTGCCTTTTAGCTACAATGACCTTGACCTTTGGTTTTATGAATAATAATAATAATCATAATAATAATTATCATAATTTTATTAAGGCAAGCATAACTCTGCATGCTTCCGTATTGGGCACTGCAATGCTGTTCCTTATGCATGGGGTGTGAGGGGGTGTCCAGTAAACTAGCTCGACCACCCGCGTGGAGACAAAACTGAATATTAAAGGAGCTCACTAAATTTTAAATCACTCCACCCAAAAGAGTAAAACAACAATAGTTGTGTTGACAGGCTTCAGGATAACACCACAAACTGACCCACAGATGGCGACTTAAGGACAGAAATGTCGTATAACCCAGTAGAACCTCCCCGTGAATTTGTGGTTGACCTCGGTGACTGTGCTGGGGGTAGGAACTCAAGATCATATAAGTGTTTGTAGTGGAGTTTGCTGTGTGTGTTTATTATGCTGCAAGTAACAAAGCGGCTCCAAATAGTGGATGTTTCAGCTTTCAACGACACAAAAAAGTTCTCGTACGGAGTGTTGAGGCGGTGAACTGGAGGTTGCGGTATATAGATATAATATTAAAAAAAAATAGTTTTGCGGAATGCAGATATGTAAATAAAACTTTAATCTGGTGAAATGCAGATAAGAAAATATTTATCCTGACGAATATAGATAAAATAAGGTATTTGTAATTTGATAGTTGGCAGATATTTTCTCTCGTCCCATAACACAGTAGCACGTCGTGGTCTTGTACGAGCGTACCTTGAGAGCACATCACTAGGTTGTCGCCGGGAGTGATGCTCTTACTTGCTTAAGTGTGGAAAAGACGTGCTGGAAGGCGGCAACTTGGCTCAAGGAGGATGCCATTGGTCAGCGGTTTTTATTGAGAAAGTGGAGAAAAAAAAAGTTTGGTTCTCGTATTTTTCTTAATTCCAAGTATGAAAACCAGTCTGGAGGTGGAGGCAGCAGCAGCCTTGTTTCTCATACTGTTTAGTGGTGTACCCAGACTGGTCGACTGAAACCTCCAGCGGAATTCTTTACCACTTAAGGTAGAAATCCACGAACCGTCTTTGAAGTTGGCAACGCTTACCTAAAACTGCCGGTTTAGTGTGTGTGTGTGTGTGTGTGTAAATAAAGGTAATGTTACAGTACTTGTGGTTAGGGAATGATGATTGAAGTAGTTATCTTGGTGGCTTAGGCGACCACTGCTTCGTGTTGTTGCTCATCAGATAACTGTCTGGTGCAGCCTTGAAATCTCTTGATAAAGTTATGAAACGCGTGACTCGTCAGGTATTAATTTTATTTACTGGAGGTAACTGAACTTATTTTAGAGTACAGTAATTATGTAAACATGTTATGGAAATGGCAACACACACACACACACTTAAACACACACACACACACACACACACTTAAACACACACACACACACACACTTAAACACACACACACACACACACACTTAAATACACACGAGGAAAAAAATAAATATAACGCTAATTCTCTTATATCACTTCGAAGACAAACCTAATAACTGGAGCATTTTCTTCCTTCTCTGGTTGCAGGTAAGATGTTTGTGCAGCATGGCGGCCAGTGAGTGACTCGGGTTCACCGTTAGCGCCCCCAACTCCACGCAACTCACGCTATATATTTTAAAGGTACATTTATTTTGCTGATTTTTATATAGTGTTTTTTTTTTTACCGGTTTAAATCGGTCGATGTGGTTAAAGTGTCCGCCATCTTGGTCTTTTTGTAAAGGGGGGGGGGGGGGTGCTTACATAGTGTTGCTGATAATTTTATGGTATTTGATGATTTTTTCTCTTGTAATTGCCTGGGTTTTTTTTTTGGGGGGGGGGGGGGGGTGGCGCTCTGTAGTGTGTGTGTTTGTTTGCTTTACGGGATGCACGTTAAGGATGTACCGTGTGGTTATGACATGTTTACAACCTCAGTAAATTATATGATAAGGTTCAGGTTTAATGAGAAAAAAAAATGGTTCTCTCTCTCTTCTCTCCTCCTTCCCACTCCTCTACTCTCTCCCTCTCCTCTCCCTTCCTCTCTCCCTCTCCTCTTCTCTTTCTTTGACGTCACGCGGTAAGTGAATTCTCTGCCAGGTAAGAATGTGTGTGTGTGTGTGTGTGTGTGTGTGTGAAGTATTTAGACTTTATTAAGGGAGGGTGCACAAAAGAACATAAGAATGGAGGTGACTGCAGCGGGCCCATTGACCCATACTGGGCCGTCCCAATTACACCCAACCCATATCGCTCATATGTTTGAGGCATACCAGCGTAGTCGAGTTAATGATGATGTTTGGTAACTTGTTCCATTCATCCACTACTCTAGAGAGGTAAGGTGTGGATATTGTCACTGATGGGTGGGGGGGGGGGGGGGGGCAATGACCAGTGTTACGGGGTCAGGGAAGTCGTCACCGGCTCAGGATTACAGGTGAGGGTGGTGGTGTTACAGGTGAGGGTGGTGGTGGTGGCAGTGTTACAGGTGAGGGTGGTGGTGTTACAGGTGAGGGTGGTGGTGGTGGCAGTGTTACAGGTGAGGGTGGTGGTGTTACAGGTGAGGGTGGCAGTGTTACAGGTGAGGGTGGTGGTGGCAGTGTTACAGGTGAGGGTGGTGGTGGCAGTGTTACAGGTGGTGGTGGCAGTGTTACAGGTGAGGGTGGTGGTGGCAGTGTCACAGGTGAGGGTGGTGGTGGCAGTGTTACAGGTGGTGGTGGCAGTGTCACAGGTGAGGGTGGTGGTGGCAGTGTTACAGGCGGTGGCGGCAGTGTTACAGGTGAGGGTGGTGGTGGCAGTGTCACAGGTGAGGGTGGTGGTGGCAGTGTTACAGGTGGTGGTGGCAGTGTTACAGGTGAGGGTGGTGGTGGCAGTGTTACAGGTGAGGGTGGTGGTGGCAGTGTTACAGGCGGTGGTGGCAGTGTTACAGGTGAGGGTGGTGGTGGCAGTGTTACAGGTGAGGGTGGTGGTGTCACAGGTGAGGGTGGTGGTGGCAGTGTTACAGGCGGTGGTGGCAGTGTTACAGGTGAGGGTGGTGGTGGCAGTGTTACAGGTGAGGGTGGTGGTGGCAGTGTCACAGGTGAGGGTGGTGGTGGCAGTGTTACAGGTGAGGGTGGTGGTGGCAGTGTTACAGGTGAGGGTGGTGGTGGCAGTGTTACAGGTGGTGGTGGCAGTGTTACAGGTGAGGGTGGTGGTGGCAGTGTCACAGGTGAGGGTGGTGGTGGCAGTGTTACAGGTGGTGGTGGCAGTGTCACAGGTGAGGGTGGTGGTGGCAGTGTTACAGGCGGTGGTGGCAGTGTTACAGGTGAGGGTGGTGGTGGCAGTGTTACAGGTGAGGGTGGTGGTGGCAGTGTTACAGGTGGTGGTGGCAGTGTTACAGGTGAGGGTGGTGGTGGCAGTGTTACAGGTGGTGGTGGCAGTGTCACAGGTGAGGGTGGTGGTGGCAGTGTTACAGGTGAGGGTGGTGGTGGCAGTGTTACAGGTGAGGGTGGTGGTGGCAGTGTCACAGGTGAGGGTGGTGGTGGCAGTGTTACAGGTGGTGGTGGCAGTGTCACAGGTGAGGGTGGTGGTGGCAGTGTTACAGGTGAGGGTGGTGGTGGCAGTGTCACAGGTGAGGGTGGTGGTGGCAGTGTCACAGGTGAGGGTGGTGGTGGCAGTGTTACAGGTGAGGGTGGTGGTGGCAGTGTTACAGGTGGTGGTGGCAGTGTTACAGGTGAGGGTGGTGGTGGCAGTGTTACAGGTGAGGGTGGTGGTGGCAGTGTTACAGGTGGTGGTGGCAGTGTTACAGGTGAGGGTGGTGGTGGCAGTGTTACAGGTGGTGGTGGCAGTGTTACAGGTGAGGGTGGTGGTGTTACAGGTGAGGGTGGTGGTGGCAGTGTTACAGGTGGTGGTGGCAGTGTTACAGGTGAGGGTGGTGGTGGCAGTGTTACAGGTGAGGGTGGTGGTGGCAGTGTTACAGGTGAGGGTGGTGGTGGCAGTGTCACAGGTGAGGGTGGTGGTGGCAGTGTCACAGGTGAGGGTGGTGGTGGCAGTGTTACAGGTGAGGGTGGTGGTGGCAGTGTTACAGGTGAGGGTGGCGGTGTTACAGGTGAGGGTGGTGGTGGCAGTGTCACAGGTGAGGGTGGTGGTGGCAGTGTTACAGGTGAGGGTGGTGGTGGCAGTGTCACAGGTGAGGGTGGTGGTGGCAGTGTTACAGGTGGTGGTGGCAGTGTCACAGGTGAGGGTGGTGGTGGCAGTTTCACAGGTGAGGGTGGTGGTGGCAGTGTTACAGGTGAGGGTGGTGGTGGCAGTGTTACAGGTGGTGGTGGCAGTGTCACAGGTGAGGGTGGTGGTGGCAGTGTTACAGGCGGTGGTGGCAGTGTTACAGGTGAGGGTGGTGGTGGCAGTGTTACAGGTGGTGGTGGCAGTGTCACAGGTGAGGGTGGTGGTGGCAGTGTCACAGGTGAGGGTGGTGGTGGCAGTGTCACAGGTGAGGGTGGTGGTGGCAGTGTTACAGGTGAGGGTGGTGGTGTTACAGGTGAGGGTGGTGGTGGCAGTGTCACAGGTGAGGGTGGTGGTGGCAGTGTCACAGGTGAGGGTGGTGGTGGCAGTGTTACAGGTGGTGGTGGCAGTGTCACAGGTGAGGGTGGTGGTGGCAGTGTCACAGGTGAGGGTGGTGGTGGCAGTGTTGCAGGTGAGGGTGGTGGTGGCAGTGTTACAGGTGAGGGTGGTGGTGGCAGTGTCACAGGTGAGGGTGGTGGTGGCAGTGTTACAGGTGAGGGTGGTGGTGGCAGTGTTACAGGTGAGGGTGGTGGTGGCAGTGTCACAGGTGAGGGTGGTGGTGGCAGTGTTACAGGTGAGGGTGGTGGTGGCAGTGTCACAGGTGAGGGTGGTGGTGGCAGTGTTACAGGTGAGGGTGGTGGTGGCAGTGTTACAGGTGAGGGTGGTGGTGGCAGTGTCACAGGTGAGGGTGGTGGTGGCAGTGTTACAGGTGAGGGTGGTGGCGGCAGTGTCACAGGTGAGGGTGGTGGTGGCAGTGTCACAGGTGAGGGTGGTGGTGGCAGTGTCACAGGTGAGGGTGGTGGTGGCAGTGTTACAGGTGAGGGTGGTGGTGGCAGTGTCACAGGTGAGGGTGGTGGTGGCAGTGTCACAGGTGAGGGTGGTGGTGGCAGTGTTACAGGTGAGGGTGGTGGTGGCAGTGTTACAGGTGGTGGTGGCAGTGTCACAGGTGAGGGTGGTGGTGGCAGTGTCACAGGTGAGGGTGGTGGTGGCGGCAGTGTCACAGGTGAGGGTGGTGGTGGCAGTGTCACAGGTGAGGGTGGTGGTGGCAGTGTCACAGGTGAGGGTGGTGGTGGCAGTGTTACAGGTGGTGGTGGCAGTGTCACAGGTGAGGGTGGTGGTGGCAGTGTCACAGGTGAGGGTGGTGGTGGCAGTGTCACAGGTGAGGGTGGTGGTGGCAGTGTTACAGGTGGTGGTGGCAGTGTCACAGGTGAGGGTGGTGGTGGCAGTGTTACAGGTGGTGGTGGCAGTGTCACAGGTGAGGGTGGTGGCGGCAGTGTTACAGGTGAGGGTGGTGGTGGCAGTGTCACAGGTGAGGGTGGTGGTGGCAGTGTCACAGGTGAGGGTGGTGGTGGCAGTGTTACAGGTGAGGGTGGTGGTGGCAGTGTTACAGGTGAGGGTGGTGGTGGCAGTGTCACAGGTGAGGGTGGTGGTGGCAGTGTCACAGGTGAGGGTGGTGGTGGCAGTGTTACAGGTGAGGGTGGTGGTGGCAGTGTTACAGGTGAGGGTGGTGGTGGCAGTGTTACAGGTGGTGGTGGCAGTGTCACAGGTGAGGGTGGTGGTGGCAGTGTCACAGGTGAGGGTGGTGGTGGCAGTGTCACAGGTGAGGGTGGTGGTGGCAGTGTTACAGGTGAGGGTGGTGGTGGCAGTGTTACAGGTGGTGGTGGCAGTGTCACAGGTGAGGGTGGTGGTGGCAGTGTTACAGGTGGTGGTGGCAGTGTTACAGGTGAGGGTGGTGGTGGCAGTGTTACAGGTGGTGGTGGCAGTGTCACAGGTGAGGGTGGTGGTGGCAGTGTTACAGGTGAGGGTGGTGGTGTTACAGGTGAGGGTGGTGGTGGCAGTGTTACAGGTGAGGGTGGTGGTGGCAGTGTTACAGGTGAGGGTGGTGGTGGCAGTGTTACAGGTGAGGGTGGTGGTGTTACAGGTGAGGGTGGTGGTGGCAGTGTTACAGGTGGTGGTGGCAGTGTCACAGGTGAGGGTGGTGGTGGCAGTGTTACAGGTGGTGGTGGCAGTGTTACAGGTGAGGGTGGTGGTGGCAGTGTTACAGGTGGTGGTGGCAGTGTCACAGGTGAGGGTGGTGGTGGCAGTGTTACAGGTGGTGGTGGCAGTGTTACAGGTGAGGGTGGTGGTGGCAGTGTTACAGGTGGTGGTGGCAGTGTCACAGGTGAGGGTGGTGGTGGCAGTGTTACAGGTGAGGGTGGTGGTGGCAGTGTTACAGGTGAGGGTGGTGGTGGCAGTGTTACAGGTGAGGGTGGTGGTGGCAGTGTTACAGGTGGTGGTGGCAGTGTCACAGGTGAGGGTGGTGGTGGCAGTGTTACAGGTGAGGGTGGTGGTGGCAGTGTTACAGGTGAGGGTGGTGGTGGCAGTGTCACAGGTGAGGGTGGTGGTGGCAGTGTTACAGGTGAGGGTGGTGGTGGCAGTGTCACAGGTGAGGGTGGTGGTGGCAGTGTCACAGGTGAGGGTGGTGGTGGCAGTGTTACAGGTGGTGGTGGCAGTGTCACAGGTGAGGGTGGTGGTGGCAGTGTTACAGGTGGTGGTGGCAGTGTCACAGGTGAGGGTGGTGGTGGCAGTGTTACAGGTGAGGGTGGTGGTGGCAGTGTCACAGGTGAGGGTGGTGGTGGCAGTGTCACAGGTGAGGGTGGTGGTGGCAGTGTTACAGGTGAGGGTGGTGGTGGCAGTGTTACAGGTGAGGGTGGTGGTGGCAGTGTCACAGGTGAGGGTGGTGGTGGCAGTGTCACAGGTGAGGGTGGTGGTGGCAGTGTTACAGGTGAGGGTGGTGGTGGCAGTGTTACAGGTGAGGGTGGTGGTGGCAGTGTTACAGGTGGTGGTGGCAGTGTCACAGGTGAGGGTGGTGGTGGCAGTGTCACAGGTGAGGGTGGTGGTGGCAGTGTCACAGGTGAGGGTGGTGGTGGCAGTGTCACAGGTGAGGGTGGTGGTGGCAGTGTTACAGGTGAGGGTGGTGGTGGCAGTGTTACAGGTGGTGGTGGCAGTGTCACAGGTGAGGGTGGTGGTGGCAGTGTTACAGGTGGTGGTGGCAGTGTTACAGGTGAGGGTGGTGGTGGCAGTGTTACAGGTGGTGGTGGCAGTGTCACAGGTGAGGGTGGTGGTGGCAGTGTTACAGGTGAGGGTGGTGGTGTTACAGGTGAGGGTGGTGGTGGCAGTGTTACAGGTGAGGGTGGTGGTGGCAGTGTTACAGGTGAGGGTGGTGGTGTTACAGGTGAGGGTGGTGGTGGCAGTGTTACAGGTGGTGGTGGCAGTGTCACAGGTGAGGGTGGTGGTGGCAGTGTTACAGGTGGTGGTGGCAGTGTTACAGGTGAGGGTGGTGGTGGCAGTGTTACAGGTGGTGGTGGCAGTGTCACAGGTGAGGGTGGTGGTGGCAGTGTTACAGGTGAGGGTGGTGGTGGCAGTGTTACAGGTGAGGGTGGTGGTGGCAGTGTTACAGGTGAGGGTGGTGGTGGCAGTGTTACAGGTGGTGGTGGCAGTGTCACAGGTGAGGGTGGTGGTGGCAGTGTTACAGGTGAGGGTGGTGGTGGCAGTGTTACAGGTGAGGGTGGTGGTGGCAGTGTCACAGGTGAGGGTGGTGGTGGCAGTGTTACAGGTGAGGGTGGTGGTGGCAGTGTCACAGGTGAGGGTGGTGGTGGCAGTGTCACAGGTGAGGGTGGTGGTGGCAGTGTTACAGGTGAGGGTGGTGGTGGCAGTGTTACAGGTGGTGGTGGCAGTGTCACAGGTGAGGGTGGTGGTGGCAGTGTCACAGGTGAGGGTGGTGGTGGCAGTGTTACAGGTGAGGGTGGTGGTGGCAGTGTTACAGGTGAGGGTGGTGGTGGCAGTGTTACAGGTGAGGGTGGTGGTGGCAGTGTCACAGGTGAGGGTGGTGGTGGCAGTGTTACAGGTGAGGGTGGTGGTGGCAGTGTCACAGGTGAGGGTGGTGGTGGCAGTGTCACAGGTGAGGGTGGTGGTGGCAGTGTTACAGGTGAGGGTGGTGGTGGCAGTGTTACAGGTGGTGGTGGCAGTGTTACAGGTGAGGGTGGTGGTGGCAGTGTTACAGGTGGTGGTGGCAGTGTTACAGGTGAGGGTGGTGGTGGCAGTGTTACAGGTGAGGGTGGTGGTGGCAGTGTTACAGGTGGTGGTGGCAGTGTTACAGGTGAGGGTGGTGGTGGCAGTGTTACAGGTGGTGGTGGCAGTGTTACAGGTGAGGGTGGTGGTGGCAGTGTTACAGGTGAGGGTGGTGGTGGCAGTGTTACAGGTGGTGGTGGCAGTGTCACAGGTGAGGGTGGTGGTGGCAGTGTTACAGGTGAGGGTGGTGGTGGCAGTGTTACAGGTGAGGGTGGTGGTGGCAGTGTTACAGGTGAGGGTGGTGGTGTTACAGGTGAGGGTGGTAGTGGCAGTGTTACAGGTGGTGGTGGCAGTGTCACAGGTGAGGGTGGTGGTGGCAGTGTTACAGGTGAGGGTGGTGGTGGCAGTGTCACAGGTGAGGGTGGTGGTGGCAGTGTTACAGGTGAGGGTGGTGGTGGCAGTGTACAGGTGGTGGTGGCAGTGTCACAGGTGAGGGTGGTGGTGGCAGTGTTACAGGTGAGGGTGGTGGTGGCAGTGTTACAGGTGGTGGTGGCAGTGTCACAGGTGAGGGTGGTGGTGGCAGTGTTACAGGTGAGGGTGGTGGTGGCAGTGTCACAGGTGAGGGTGGTGGTGGCAGTGTTACAGGTGGTGGTGGCAGTGTCACAGGTGAGGGTGGTGGTGGCAGTGTCACAGGTGAGGGTGGTGGTGGCAGTGTTACAGGTGAGGGTGGTGGTGGCAGTGTTACAGGTGAGGGTGGTGGTGTCACAGGTGAGGGTGGTGGTGGCAGTGTTACAGGTGAGGGCTGGACATTGGGGTCGAGGTTCCCTTGTGTTTACATAGCGGGGCTCGTCTGTTGTCTTAACCCTGATCCTACTGAACCCACACCCACCACACCCGCACTACACCCATCACACCCGCTACATCCACCACGCCTGAGCTACACCCGCCACACCCATGCAAGTGCCGCCACACCCATGCAAATCCCGCCACACCCGCTATGCACCCACCACACCCGTTATACACCCACCACACCCGCCATGCACCCACCACACCCGCTATACACCCACTTTACACCAGCCACACCTGGACTAGGCTCACCACACCCGCGCTATCTGCGTTACACCAAAACACCCGTGCTACACCCACCCGACACTCGTTATACCTGTCACGCCTGCGCTACCCACAGTACACACACCACATACCCACAGTGCACACGCCCACAGTACACACACTCTTACTCCGCCCATCACGTTATCTTAACAGTAAGGAGGGCACAAGATTCACACCCTCTCATCATCTCTGGTCCTCCCATATGTGCAGCAGGTACTGCCATATCCGGTGTTGTTTACCCAGTGGTGAGGGGCTTCTCCTGGCCCCTACCCTCCCTCAACCTCTACACTCCCTCACAGCTGGCTGTCTCCTCCTCTTGAAAGGGGACTGACCTCGCCAGTTTTCAACCATTTCTTGGCCTCTTGAAGGGGGCTTGACAACCAGTCAACCATGCTGTAGTACACTATGTTGGAGATGCAGACTTTACCAGTCAACTATGTCAGGATTATAGTTTTCAGATCATTGTTGAGTGGAGAGATATCAGGTACCAGTTGATCAAGAGAGTTGTTAGGGAGTACAAGATGATGGGAGGTTCTACCTACTGGTGTCCGAGACGATCTTGGTCCTCTCAGGAAGAGGAGTGATGGCGTGGCTGAGTTTCTAGACCACCAAACACATCCACGTTGACAGTGGGAGATTGAAGCCACTTGGTCAGGGGTCGTTGGTGGCGGGTATCACACATCAGGGGTCGTTAGTGGCAGGCATCACACATCAGGGGCTCAGTGGTTAAGAGTCACAGGTGTAAGGTCTTATAGATGTCAGGATTTGTTGGAGTCAGGCATACTAGAGGCACCACACAGGCTCTCAGGACTCCCACGCTACAGGAGGTGACCGGCCGTCAGAGATCACAAGAGTCTGCCGTGCATTAGCTTAATGCTCCTATCATGACTGAATCAACTATTGGGTACGATCACTGACACTTATTTTTATCTCGCTCAGACGAAAGTGCAGAAGGGCTTATGCTATGCCCTCGGTATCCTGGTCGTTGTCGGTGGCGTCAACAAACGTTAACCTTTCGTTTCCAAGTCATATTTGGTCATATTTCGGTAACTTTATCTTGTCGTTATGTATGTGACACCATTATCCAGCGTATAGAAACTACGGTGTCTTCTTATAACGTTGTGTATTATTTCATTGGAATGAAATAAAGAAGTGATGAGTAAGTTCGGGGAAATAAAACTAGAGAAGGACGATTATTTTTCGTCTCTTGAAGACGATGTGGACGATATTTGTAGGTATTTATGTTGTATTCATATTAAAATAGTAGTAGGATATTGGTTTGGTAGTGAGTGGTGTATTGTGGGTAGTGTGATGCTTGGGTGAGAGGAATATAGAGACTGTTGAGAGAAGGAGGGCAGGAGAGACTGGATACAGTTTGTACGGTCCACTGGTCACCTGGTGTCACCGGTAAGGGTGCACGCCACACCACTTGCCACTAATGTCAAAGTTTATGTTATTTACTCCCAGTGTGGAGATTGTTGTCGTTGGCGGTCTTGTAGAGAGAACTTATAGTGTTAAGAAGTTTGTGTACTGTATGTTAGTTGGGACTCTTCTACTTGTAAAAGTTTGTTTTAACATAACATAAGTGACTGCATATACAAAGGTTTTGCTGCATCAAGTTAGGGTATGATGGTGACAGTGTTGTACAGTGTATTACTTTACTCCAGTAATGCATGGAGGAGATGTGTCAGGCTCCCTATCCCAAACACGGCGTCTGTGTCGTAAGTACTGTTGTTTACTGCTGTATGTATTTTGCAGTTAAATGGCAATAAGCTAGTCACTGCTGATACTATAATACATTGGGCTGTGTACTTGCCCTGCTACCACTGAGGGGAGATAAAATATCTTGGTGTATCTTCTTACTGGTACCTATATACTGTAGATACTTTGTGAGCAGAAAGGCCAGCTAGCTGCCCTACTCCGGTGAGACAGTTAACAAGTCAGATGATGGTGACCCTCCGTCATAAAACAACACGTTTGTTTGTTTGTAAATTGCATAATTTATGAAGCAGAAAGTTGTATATATTATGTATAACTCTTGGTGTGTTGTGAATGAGAGAGAAGTTCCTTACCTTGATATGAGGGCGTATAATAGTTCCTTACCCTGATATGAGGGAGTATAATAGTTCCTTACCCTGATATGAGGGAGTATAATAGTTCCTAAACTTGATATAAGAGCTGTACCTTAGATCTGCTACCTTGTGTGTATTGAGGACAATTGTGTTAGCCTTTGTCTGTAGTATCTCAGGTGAGGCGAGTCAGAGATTGTTGTCACTCATCAGTAAGATGTGTACATTTGCTTAGTCTCTCTTTGTGTGGACTTATCCGTGTGAATTATCTTTTACATCAGAGTGTAATGGTTACATGCGGTATATTATGTCCGATAGATGTTGCGTGCTTCATATCAGAAGTCCACAGTGCACGGGTTGTCTCCTTTTTTGGGTAAAGGTTTTATGATATTCTGAGTATACAATTTAGTTCGTACTCTACATCCTCAGTTGATATATCAAAGTAATTGTCGCAGGATTGTCGTACTGGAGAGTGAAATTGATGTTGCATAGGTGACTAAACAGATCTTTATTGCGGAAGTGTTAACAAAAGTACCTTTTTGCTGAATGCTTTAAGTTCGTCTTTGATGAGGAGTTGTGAATGGCTTACAAGAGTCCTGGCTTAGTGTGCTGATATGACCCTTAGCGGCAGTGTAGGACAGTTGTTTATGTGAAGTACATTGGCAATTACGAGACTTACAGGTTAATTATAAGTATTTCCACGTGAATTTTTCTGCAGCTTTAAGTGAAAGTAAGTTCTCTAGGCCTGATGGGCCGTTAGGGGCAGTGCGGGTACAACAGACTGCACACGAAGTCCTGGGGGGGGGGGGGGGTAAAAGGTGGCAGAGTGGACGGCACTGTATTCGACCACTTCCATTTTCCCCAACTGTATAATTGGGAACATACAGTATACATACTGTATAGCTAAGTGAGCTGAGGACATTCGAGGCGCAAACCAGGAACTAATAGGACCGGAGGCGAGGGCATTATCTACTCGTCCTCTCCATCCTATTCTTACTGTTACTTATTTTTTAATCCTTCATCTTTAGTATCCTGCCAGGTGTGACTCACTCTTCCTCATCCTAATACTCATAACTAAGTCTTCCTCATCCTAATATTCGCAACAAACACGCCCTTATCCTACCATTCGCTACCAACACATCCTGATCCTACCATTGACGACTAACACGCCCCCAACCTACCGTGCGTGACCAACACACCCTCATCCTTCACCATCACCTATCAGCTCCCTCACCTGAATAGAGATTTAACTTCCTGACGTTTTCATTTATTCTCTTTCTAAAAAAATGGTAGATAATTTGGTAAACTTTTGCTTCACACGCACACCGTCTCCCCGTCCAGTATTTAACATAACATTGTTCACTGTTCATTGGGGTAACTCATCATCTTTCCCTCCCTCACTGTTCACTGGAGTGTTCACCTCACACGTCTTTTCAGCCATCCACCGCGTCCTTCCACCTTCCACCCTATAACTTTTTTTTTTATATAATTTTTCTGTCTCAACACCGTTCTCTCGTGCCTTTGTTACCACCTTGATTAACACATTCTCCAGGTGCCTCCACGAGACACCTGGATCTCGTTTAGTATATTCTCGTCATCACCAAAGAGGAAGAAGAATTTAGTCTTACCTCTTGATTTTTTAGTTTTATTTTATTGTATAATGTATGTTTATTTTATCTTTGTATTATTCTCGTTGACGTTCTTCATTTTGTTTTTACCTTCGAGAATGTAACTTTGATCAGTACATTAGCTACTTGATCCGATATCCACCAGGTGATGTCTTCAATTAATTTACATCTTACAAGAATATTTCAGATAATACCATGCGTGACCAGAGTGTTTTCATTTTTTTTGTTTCGTACCATTCGTTCTTGCTTACTCATTCACCACTAATTCTTCTTCTTCTTTTTTTTATTTTGGTGTTTGTGGAACGTAACACTCTTAATAAGCCGAGTAATTTGTCAACAATCAGGTTATATCTTGCATTGATTCTTATATCTTGTTCGTCTCTGGTGTGGTGTCTGTACCGCCGGGTGGGTTGTGTGTTGGAGGTATAGTGAAAGATGAAAAGATGTGAGAGGGAAGTTATAGTAAGGGGATTGAAGATATTTAGGAGGAGGCGATAGTGTTGTGTCCTGGGATAGTTATTGCGGGTGGTTAAAGGGTTGTGTCCTGGGATAGTTATTGTGGGTGGTTAAAGGGTTGTGTCCTGGGATAGTTATTGTGGGTGGTTAAAGGGTTGTGTCCTGGGATAGTTATTGTGGGTGGTTAAAGGGTTGTGTCCTGGGTTAGTTATTGTGGGTGGTTAAAGGGTTGTGTCCTGGGATAGTTATTGTGGGTGGTTAAAGGGTTGTGTCCTGGGATAGTTATTGTGGGTGGTTAAAGGGTTGTGTCCTGGGTTAGTTATTGCGGGTGGTTAAAGGGTTGTGTCCTGGGATAGTTATTGTGGGTGGTTAAAGGGTTGTGTCCTGGGATAGTTATTGTGGGTGGTTAAAGGGTTGTGTCCTGGGATAGTTATTGTGGGTGGTTAAAGGGTTGTGTCCTGGGTTAGTTATTGCGGGTGGTTAAAGGGTTGTGTCCTGGGTTAGTTATTGCGGGTGGTTAAAGGGTTGTGTCCTGGGATAGTTATTGCGGGTGGTTGTCTGAGAGCTGGTTTATGGTTGGCTGGACCATCTGTCTGTCGGCACAGGCACTAGACAACCCGACCTGTCCCATATAGGGGTGTTTTGAGGGTCATACTTCGGATCCCGGACTAGTAAGAGTAGTGCCCCCACCTTCCCGGTTGATGCCCCCGGAGTACAGGTATTCATTCACACCTTTCTTTCTGTCTGTCTCAACCGTTCTGTTTGCTTACCTGTCATTTTCCACCTACGCCTTGTCACTCCTTATATGGTTACTTATCTCTCTCTCTCTCTCTCTCTCTCTCATTTGTCATTTTTTTTCCCTATGTGTCACTCCCTCTTCGTCACTCCATCTTTCCCTTCATGTCACTCCACCTTTCCCTCTGTCACTCCACCTTTCCCTCCCTGTCACTCCATCTTTCCCTCTCTGTCACTCCATCATTCCCTCCCTGTCACTTCATCATTCCCCCCTGTCACTCCACCTTTCCCTCCCTGTCACTCCACCTTTCCCTCCCTGTCACTCCACCTTTCCCTCCCTGTTACTCCATCATTCCCTCCCTGTCACTTCATCATTCCCTCCCTGTCACTCCACCTTTCCTTCCCTGTCACACGTTTTCCCAGGCTACTAATCACTCACTCGGCCACTCTTGTCATGTAGCGACTTGTCATCACCACACCGCTCTCACCATCACCCTCTCCCCTCCCCCCCCCACTCTTATCCTATTACCACTCACTAGGGAGCCTCTTAACTGTCGTCCTCTGTATTACATTAATTCGGGGAGGGTGGGGGGGGACTGTCATCTGCGCAATATTAACTCGAGCTGTCATCATCGTCAGGCGTTTTCCCTCGATCTCACACTATACGCCAGACGAACGATCGCTTACTTTGTCTGTCAGTATATATTTCAACGTGATAGAATTTAGTGCATGGGGTTTTTGAGTGCGCCATCTTTCATCCCCAAGTCAAACACCTTCTCCTGCATGCCAAGTCACCTTCATCCTGTAACGAGGTCCATCTCATACTACCTTTCACTCCTGACGGTGTAGGGAGTCTTAACATTACTTTCTCCGTGAACTGTGTGTATATTTAAACCCACACAAGCGTAAGAGTAGCTTAATATTTTCCATCTAACGACACCAACCTAAGTATTGTTATGTCAAACCCACAAACAAACGGACTGCTTTTCTTTACCCTTTCCTTTCTAACAAGATGAATGGGGTAACTTGACTCGCTCTTAACAGTAGGTGATATCTTAGCCTCGTGAGTACGATGACCTAACTCCCAGAGTATGATGACCGAACCTTGAGTCTAAGATGTCTTTAATCACGTAAATACGATGACCTAATCTCTGAGTGCAATGTTATTGTACTCAAGGGGACTAGATAATCGTAGTCAAAGGATGAACACATCGTACTCGTGGGATTAATTCGGTGTACTCAAGGTGTTGTCGTCATATTATAGGTTAGATTGAGTTAATATGTTGTACTCGACGGTGGGCGGGGGGATGACATCGGCTTCTAGCTGTTAACAGAGAGGAATAACAATTGTAGTTGTTTTTGTTTTCTCTCAGGGCATATGGAGTGTAGTGTAGTGTAGTGTGTAATGTAGTGTATAGTGTAGTGTAGTGTAGACGTGATCGTATTTAGTGTGCTAGAGGCGGCACTACGACTGTGTGGGTGTGACCAAGTCTTCGTCTGTATAGAGCAGTTAAAAAAGTGTTAACCTATCCTTTTCTATTGTATCCTGACCTATCCTTATAAGCTCTGACCTCGCCTATCCTTATCAGGTCTCTCCTTATCTAATTCAGCTATCCAGAACTCTTCAAGCAGCCTGTTTTACCCCCTAACCTAATCTAACCCTGCATATTAATCTAACCCCTAGAGCCAAGTTTACAAATCGTTATCGTGACAGCGTGACTTACCTGCCCTGTCCCAGCTGGACCTGATCTCACTTACCCTGACAGAATCTTGTGACAATTATTATTATTATTATTATTATTATTATTATTATTATTATTATTATTATTATTATTATTATTACTACTACTCACTCAGTCAGGGTCGCTTGCGGACGGTGATTATTACCGTCTTTGTGTGTGTGTGAGTGAGACTAGCACGTATGCATTTATGTCTGCAGTGGAGTTAAAAATCTGAAAGTGCTAATGTTTGTATTTGTTATGTGTACTTTTATTTTTTAGGTGGTGAAGGTGGTAACATCAAGACAAGGCATCACACTTTGAATGGTCGCCTTGCTGCGTAGTCTATTTGTTATTATTATTATTTTATATATATATATATATATATATATATATATATATATATATATATATATATATATATATATATATATATATATATTTTTTTTTTTTTTTTTTTTTTTTTTTTTTTTTAAGGAAACTTTGTGCTGGCGAAATATATGTCTGACTTGTTGCTACTTTTTTTTTCAGGGAGTAACCTGTGAATACCTTGGCTCGTATCTTTACTATTAGTTTAGGAATATACTGTATGTCAGTTTTTGGTAATAAAGAAAGAGGCGTCACTAGTACGTGTGTGTGAGAGTGTGTGTAATGTGCAGGAGAGAAAAGTTTGGGATGTTAAGCTGCTGTGCACACACTTTTTACCTCCCACGAAAGGTCACTTGACCGATACCTGTAATTTAGATCTAAAAGATATTTGAAATTACTATGGGTGATAGAATATCTTCACATTTTATATGTTTTACTTGGGCTCAGAAAGTGGCATGTTGAGTCAAGTATAGGAATTAGATTAAAACTTGTACAAATTATTGTATCCACTTGTGTTCTGGGAGCCCAGCGCTTATGTGGTGTCGATCATTATCTGTTTGCCTTGTTGTGTGAGTAATATATATATATATATATATATATATATATATATATATATATATATATATATATATATATATATATATATATATATATATATATTAGCACATGCATAAAACACATTAGACGTTAACCAGCTGTTGCTGAGTGTGAGGAACACCCCCGCTGGTGTACTCGTGATAGGCGTCGTCACTCCTACACCTCGTGAACCTGAATTAACTGTAATAGGCGAAGATCTAAGATGCCTAATTGTATGAATGGGCTTTTTAATAATCAAATAACCGAACTATACATTTGTGGCACGCACTTTAATCAATAAAATAGTTTAATTATGTGTAAATTACTCTGTAACTTCAAATACCCATAGTTCCTTAACCGTTGAGAATCGGACCCAAACTCATGATATATGTATGTATGTATGTATGTATGTATGTATGTCTGTAAGGTGGAAGTGACAGATATTAAAAGAGTAAAATATGGTTGGTATAACATCCAAAAGAGAAATAACCACTTGTAATAATATGTCAACAGCCAGGGGGTAGCGGGAGCCTTATTAGTCGTTTGTCCCTGCGTGTGGGCGGGGTGTTTACAGTGACTCGCGTGATTTACCAACGGCGGGGAATTCCACACTTTCATGGATAATGTTAATGGTAAAGAATAATAATAATACAGAAGAAATGGTGGTGATGGTGGGGGTGATGATGGTGGTAGTGGTGATGAAATATGGTGGGGGTGGTGGTAGGTACTGTTGGTGGTGGTATAGGTGCTGGTGACAATGGTAGCTGGTGGTGGCAGTGTTAAGTGATCAAAGTGGTGCAAGTGAGCGTTAATAATAATAACCGGTTTATTGAAAGGCCACGAGTGTTGTTGGTGACTTCTCTTGTTATAAGTGTGCTGTGGTCACTGTAATGGTCTACCTGGTGTTGCTGCTGCTGCTGTTGTAATTGTTTTTATGTTGTTACAATCAAGAAAGGTTTTGGTGGTGGTTTGCTTCTGTGTGTGTGTGTGTTGTGCGAATATACAGTATAATACTTCGTTGGAACTTAATCTGGTATTTTTTTTACCAGATAAGAGTTGACAAAACCAATTTTCCCCTACTATTAAGAACTATCACTCACCGGGTGTTAAAACATTGATGGTGATGATGCTTCTTTGTTTCTCTTGGAGCGTTTGTCCACCGTCGGAGTGTATCAAGCATCGTCCCGGGCCTCTCGTTGACACGTCTGGGTGGTGGTGGTGGTTATTGTGTCAGGAAACGGAAGATATACTGTACTGATGCTATTCGTCTCGTCTCCCCTCCTCTTTCTTTACTCGTGATTTGGCTTGCTTATTCCCCCCCACCGTTTCTTCTATCTTCTCTCGTTCTTCTTCTTCTTCTTCTTCTTCTTCTTGCTCTATAACGTCTCCCTTCTCTTTTCCGTCTCCTCCCTCTTTTTTTCTTCACTCTCCCGTTTTTCTTCTCCCTCCTCTAATCATCTCCGCTCATGGTGGTCTGGAAAATGAAACATAAATTGATCCTTATGTTGAAGTGTTACAGTTTGATTGGCTCTACGTTGATGCAGCCATGTTATCAAATCTTTAATATTTCCTTACCTCTTGGTTTATCGGTAGAAAGAGGCATCTCGCGTGTGCTTCATTTGGTGTTAAACCCATGATTGCTTCCCCTCTCGTGTTGCGGCAAAAAAGAGTTCAAGTGTGGTAATGAATGGTTCTGTTGAAAATTTATGGCCATATCAGAACCGAGGCTCGTTCCCTTTTGCATTGGTTGGGTGATGGTGAAGATCTATGATAATGGGGCCGTAGTTTATGCACTGGTCTTATGGTTGGTAAAAAAAGAAATGCTCGTCTGACGTGTGTGTGTGCGCGCATCTTGTACAGAACTTGTAAATGGCAGCCCTCTTATTCTTGGTAACGAAGCCAACATATTGATGACAGTATTTAGAACACGTGGCAATATAGGAGACAGCTTGGCAGCGTACCCGTCGCCGCGTTGTCTTTATCTCGAACGCGTCATATAAAAAACAAAGCTAATATTGTCTCTGGTGGGTGCACAGTGATGGTGGCAGCCAGAGCAGAGCGACTCTCTCTGCTGGACCTGTTTGGAGGGACCTCCTCCACTTTTTAGCTGTCACGTGTGTGAGAGCTCTACTCCAGCCTCGAGTACTAATTTATTTTCAGGGAAAATTAATTTATTTTGTCCGCCTCGCCCACAGTTTACTTATAATTCACCTCCTGCTTCTTAATTAAATTATCAAGATTTTTTACATCGGTTTCCGAAAGTTAAAGGTCTTGTGTTATAATGCGAATTGCAGTAAATTGATTTCAAGTTAGGTTAAACATAATCTTTATATTGTCATCCAGTGTTGTCAGGAAGCAGACCGCTGCAGTGTGTTGTGATTTATCAGCCGTGGGTGTAAGACTGAGACCTGGCAGGTAACGTTGACTAGCGGGGGTGTGACGGGGACAAGACCACCTTATCTATTTGAGGAACTACCGTGGCATGCTCTTGTATCCCACGCTCTCCTCCAACCAAACAAACAAAAATGAAGAAAAATATGAAGTAAAAGAGAGGTGAAAAGTGTTAGAGAAAGGGACTGAGAGAGAATGAGAAGGAGAAAGAAAGTTGGAGATCAAAAAACTATGTTTGGTAATGGAAACGTCGCGTATATGTTTATCATTCATTACTGAGCAATTCATTTTTAGCCGCGTTAGTGAAGGTGAGTGGCAGCAGATAAGGGGTGACGGGTGTTAAGATGTTGGCCAATGCATTTTCATTTTCAGCTTCACCTGCTGGGGAAGTACCAGCCGGCCACCAGCCCTGCAGCAGCTGTGGTGGAAAAGGTGACTTGGGAGGGTTGTGTGTCATTGCGGGTGATCCCATGGTCATTATTTCCATATTTTGTGTGACTATGTAATGAAGTGGTGAATTTTATGGATTATTTGTGATATTAGAGTTTCTGTGATAACCTGTTAGCTAATTCATTTTTTTTACGCATTACTTAAAAAAATATGATGCATTCTATATAGACCTTGGATGCATTAATTTTTTTTGTGGTAAGCGGTGATGCTGTGGATAGTGTACGGCATGAAGCTTTTGCTATCATCCACAGTTATTTTTAAATCTAATGTATTTCTGTGGATTCTTATGTAATTAGCGAAGTCACCGACACGTAATTTTTTCACCGATGATGCTTAGTATTTCTTAACACATAGTGATCGTTGCGCTGACAGGGAGACGATGTTATTAGGCTCTACTCGACATGTCTTACGTTCAGTTTATTATTTCACGTATTAAAACTTCATACTAGTAAAAGTAGAACGTGTGGGAATGTGTTTTAAATGGTGAAACGTGATTGTTGCGTGAACTCAGGTTGGGGTGGGCAGTGAAGCGTGCCGGGCCTCCACCACCACTGTCTCTGATGGCTTCCTGCCTCCGCTTTCTTCTGCCATTATGTCTCTCTCATATAAGAAGTAGGTTATGCTAGGTTAGGCTAGGTTAACTTAGGGGAGGTTAAATTTGGTTAGGATTGATTTGGCTTGATGGGGTTAGGTTTTATTGAAGTTAAGCTGAAATAAATTGGGTTAGGTTAGGTTCAGTTTAGGTTATATTCCTCCAGACAAGGGTGGGATTTTTTAATTGCTAAATTGATATAAATTAGGTGATAAGTTTGTGTGTGTGTGGAGGCCCTGGTGGGTCATGTTTGTCAACGCTTAGAGTACGAGGATGTCATCTTGATCGTTTAGGTGAGGTTGGTTGTATTTTGATATCCTCTAGGCTGGGCTTGGTAAGGGAAGACTCCTGCTGAAGACACCCGAGGCTTTGACAGTCATTGTTCTACGGTGGTCCGATCCTTCCCGCGGTAACTGGGAATCACACTGGCGTTCGCCTCGCGGATGATAGGAATCATTGTGCTCACCTACGCTTCCCATCTAAATCACTGTGTCTACAAACGCTTGGTTGGTTCTCATATTTCCTCCTTCATGAGAGCTGGTCGCCAACAACTGCAGAAGTTATATAGAGACTTAAAGTGTATCTTCTAATACTCCGTGTCGGGCATATTATAGAAAAATGACTTGCTGTTGGCTTAACTGCTGGCGAGATGATGAAGGTGACAAGCAGGTATTGGCAGGTAGGTGCATATATTAATAAAGCATGGCCCTCGTATGCTCAGGGTGATAGATTGTCTTATCATAATGTTAGGGTGGAGTGAAACCCAAGGACCAGCTGGATCTTGGTGAAGCCTTAGCCCGGAACGGATTATAGACTCGAGACCTACTCCATATGTGATGCTTTACATAAAGACGGATATGAGAAATCTATGCTTAACCTCAACTGCATTTTGAGTCGAATTTCTCAGTCGTGATTCCTACTCCTGTAAAACAAATTAAAAAAAGAAAAAGAAAGGGGGGGGGACACATTTCTGCACCTTGGTTCATAGTGAGGCAATACTTGATGAAACGAATTCACGAGAATCTTACTTTCTTCGTTGCCTCAGAGGTTGTATGTATGTATGTATGTATGTATGTATGTATGTATGTGTGTGTGTGTGTGTGTGTGTGTGTGTGTATGAATGTATGGTGTGCGTGGTGTGTGTGTGTGTGTGTGTGTGTGTGTTAAAAGATCAGAAGGAACCATATGCAGGTCCCCGGTAAAAAGTGCTTCTCTGTTTGAATACATATTTACAGTCACACGTGGTCGCCTTCCTCTTTCTTGTGTCAGCTGGAGAAACTAGTGGAGCCGGCGAGTGATTTCACCTTAATATTACCGCAGGTATTAAAGCTGTACATATATTATGATGTATTGGGCTTGGCACACTACAGTACAGTCAGCACAGTCTCAGGCTTGTGTGTGTGTGTGTGTGTGTGTGTGTGTGTGTTGCTAACCGTATGCCTGTAGTTATCACAGTATACCTATATATTTCTGAATACCTTAATAAATGTATGCCTTTTATGTCTAATCGGTGTATGCCTTTACTTGTAGATACGCCCTTTTTACCATTGTATTCCTTCTGATTTTAAGTATAATTTTATTTCTTCATCAGTAGAATTTTGCCTTCATCATTTTTTTTTTTTTTTGCTTCGATTAATTAAAGTGTTGGTGACGGTACATGAAGGTTATTCGTCAGGTTACCTACACAGTGAGTATTGTACGCAAGGGTAAACACGTTATCTGCACCAGGTGATGTATAGAAGATGGCGAGGATAGTTTATTATGTCCCCTGGAAAATAGTGTTTCTCTCTCTCTCTCTCTCTCTCTCTCTCTCTCTCTCTCTCTCTCTCTCTCTCTCTCTCAGTGCAATAATTCTTCACCTGTTACTTCTGCCACGTAATTATGTTTTCACAACAAATGCGGCGCGAAACTGAAGGTATTTTCTCAGGTTTATTATCTATTTACGAAGCGTGAATGGAGATTTATTTCCGAGTTATATAAGATAAATTGACGTTTCCTTGTGTAGGTCTTAGTTCACATTACAGTATATATATTTTACGAGGGTTTCAGGTCCTCACAGTAACTATAGACAGGGTGATGGCGCGCTATTTAAACTGTTGTAATTTAGTGAAGAAGAACAACAACAGCCTTGAATTAGGTGTTTGTTGTCGTGGTGTACCTGATGGGCCTTGTGGTTGTTGTATCTCCTCCTCCTCCCTTTCCTCTTCCCCACTTCTCCCCTCCAGATGCTCCCCCTCCCCTGCAATGCTGTTCCCCTCCACCCAGCACCTTCCCCTCCACCTAGCAACTCCCCCTCCACCCAGCAACTCCCCTTCCCCAGCTGCCCCCCCTCCCCAGCCGATCCCATCTCTCCCCAGCCACTCTCCCTCCCTACAATGCTCTGTTCCCCTTAACCCCTCCCTCATAACCATCCCCCTTAACCCCTCCCCATAACCATCCCCCTTAACCCCTCCTCATAACCATCCCTCTTAACCCCTCTAATCCCTCTCCACTTACCTCCTCTTCCTTTAACCTCTCACCTTACCCGTCCCCCTTAACCCCTCCCCCTATACCCCCATAACTCCTCGCCCCCCCCCTCTAATCCCTCCCCTCAATTCCTCGCCCCCCCCCTCTAATCCCTCCTCTCAATTCCTCGCCCCCCCCCCTTGTTTTGTTCCTCTGTATCTCGGGATAACTTAATTACTTCATCTCATTAGGGACTCCCTTGTTTCTGCCCATTACAGACCTACTTCCGTCCTCTCTCCTCCTATATCTTTGGCAGAGTTCCTTCAAGTATTTCACCGTGTTCCAGGAGAATTCTCTATCGCCTTGTATTCGTGTGTGTGTGTGTGTGTGTGTGTGTGTGTGGCATGATAGCAAGCATGGTATGGTAGGGGTCATGGTGTGGTAGGGGTCATGGTATGGTAGGGGTCATGGTATGGTAGGGGTCATGGTGTGGTAGGGGTCATGGTATGGTAGGGGTCATGGTGTGGTAGGGGTCATGGTGTGGTAGGGGTCATGGTATGGTAGGGGTCATGGTGTGGTCTCGGTATTAAGTGTGTGTGGGGGGGTGTGGTGTAGGTGGGCCAAGAGGGAGAGCCGGATGTGTGTGTGTGTGTGTGTATAGATGTGAAAGGTGGGAGCCTGGCTGTCCGGTTTTCCCCACAACTCTTGTTCCACTGGTGATTGTATTCCACGCCCACACCCGCTCTTACGCCCGCGAACACTAACGCCCACATCCCTCTCCACCGACAACCCAGTATACCACATCTGCCCATGACAACACACAATTGCCAAACGTTTCCTACCCGGGTACAGCGCCGCGCCACTCTGAACACGACTTTGGTATTTCGTTTTGTTTGTGTTTCATCCTCGACAGATGTTTTCATTGTAGTCCTTCCTCAGCTACAAACTTCTGGTCATCATCATCATCATCAGTGCCACAAACGTTTTCTTCCTGCTCGTCATCCACCACACTCCTCCATCAGTGCCACAAACGTTTTCTTCCTGCTCGTCATCCACCACACTCCTCCATCAGTGCCACAAACGTTTTCTTCCTGCTCGTCATCCACCACACTCCTCCATCAGTGCCACAAACGTTTTCTCTGACGTCATCCACCCACATCAGGCCACACACCAGCTGCACTCTTAACTGTTTGCTTGTGTGTTGTGTTGCGTACATCCCGCCGCAAGAATTTTGTGTCTTACTAACGTTGTCATCGACCCTCACTATACGCTGCAGCTACTAGATGTTAAATCTCCGAGTCTTCCAAAAGTTTTATTGGCTTTAGTGTTAGTTAAGGTTCAGTCGACGAGATTATTATATGAATTTTGATGTTGAATTATTATTTTGTTTTTTGTTTTTTAAGATTTCATTTCGATTTACAGTTAATTTTGGGTCTCGTTTGATTATTGTTTTTTTTTTTCCGTGAAACTTTTTGTTCGAGTTGAGTAAAGTTCGGTACATGTGTTGTGGATTTTGGTATTGGTGTGTTAATAGTGAGTTTAATCTAATTATAATGTCAAAGGAATTGGCTAGATGTGTTTATATATGTTGCCAGTCGTTCATGTAAGAAGGTGTTGGTCCTCCCGATAGTTGCTGCCGGTTTAATAATAATCATAAGCCGCATCCGTACCTGTTTTAGGGTTGTGGAACTTTCCTTTTGTTTTAATATTATTGCCTGAGATTAGCGGTTGAGGTTCGGTGATATATCATGTGTTCGATTTTTTTTATATACAGCCTTTGTCTTGTGTTGATTGAGATTGTTAAGCAGAGTGTGGTGATGGGTGACATAATTATTGTGATATTAATGTTATATTTTAAGTTAATTGATCTTGTAGGGATTTAATGTAGTTGGATATATTTATGTTCGTGAGTTGTGTAGTTTCAACATTCCTGGATTCATCTTCTTGCGTGAATTATGACGTTTTATGAATAGTATTTTTGAGGGATTCCCAGTTGTGATTTTACGTTGACTGAGATCTTGTTGAGCTGATATTGATGTGGGTACATAACTGTATTCAATTCGTGATAGCGGAGGTCCAAACACCAAGCAGAGAAAGAGAGAGACCAAAGTTTTAGTTTACACAGGCCAGAGTCAATATTACCCCGTCTGAAATAACTTTGACGAAGGTACATTTTATAATACGTCACAAGTGGCCTATGTCAACATTATAAAACAAACGCGTACTCCACCGGGCTGCTGTGTTCCTCCCCAGTCTCGCCTCCACGTCACGTTTGAGGCGTCGTCCGTCAGCTTCGAGTCATCAGTCATGATCAATAGGGAAAAAAAATAATCCTCTGAAATTTTGTTGGTAGTGTGGAAGTATTTTTAACTGATGTCTGGACCTTGAGAGTTGGAGGAGGAGAAGGAGGAGAAGCTGCTGCTGTCGGGAGAAGAAAACTTGGTGTAGAAACTATGATTGATGCTTAAAGATCCCGTGTTGTTGAAGTACATCATCCCCCGGGTGTTTGTTTATAGCTTAGCGTACAACTTAATTTCCTGGGTCACCATCTGATCAGCCAGGTCGTTGTTAGTGGACCAAGGGACCAGTACAGTTGGGCTTCCTGAGAGGTAGAGGTAAGAGAGTAAAGGTGACATTGGGAATTTGGATTGAGGATTTTGAGTTGCTGTAAGGAAGGTGGAGGGAGCTGTGTGTAATAATAATAATAATAATAATTAACGATTTATTGAAAAAGTTCTGCAGCCCGAAGGCTGAAAATATACATTGGACATAAATGACTTATTACATACATTGGTGGTTTAACAAAAGCCTTCATTAGAGAAAGGCAAAGGAACATACAGTGAACATACAGATTAATGTAGGTGTTGAACAGCAAACACGTAGTGTAGTAACTCCCTCCCAGATGGTGTTAGGAGGAACTCACGTGGTGTAGTGGTTCCCTCAGATGGTGTTATGAGGGACCTGGCGTGGTGTAGTAATTCCCTCACAGATGGTGTTATGAGGGGCCTCACGTGGTGTAGTAATTCCCTCACAGATGGTGTTTTGAGGGACCTCACGTGGTGTAGTAATTACCTCACAGATGGTGTTATGAGGGGCCTCACGTGGTGTAACTCCCTCACAGATGGTGTTTTGAGGGGCATCTCATGGTGTAGTAATTCCCTCACAGATGGTGTTATGAGGGGCCTGACGTGGTGTAGTAATTCCCTCACAGATGGTATTATGAGGGATCTCACGTGGTGTAGTAATTCCCTTACAGATGGTGTTATGAGGGACCTCACGTGGTGTAACTCCCTCACAGATGGTGTTATGAGGGGCCTCACGTGGTGTAGTAATTCCCTCACAGATGGTATTATGAGGGATCTCACGTGGTGTAGTAATTCCCTTACAGATGGTGTTATGAGGGACTTGACGTGGTGTAGTAATTCCCTCACAGATGGTGTTATATGAGTGAGGTGTGGTCTCAGGCCTTCCTATCGTAGACTGATTAACACATCGCTGGTTGTTGTTGGGTCTCACGGGCCGTTATCACTGGGTACCTGGGACCTCACTGTGTGAAGGTTAACTTGGGTAAGACTGTTACTGTTGAGTTGTTCTCACTGACTTAAGCACTGTTCACCACTGTTCACCTCTGTTTACCTCTGTTTAACACTGGTTCCATTCCTTTCCTAAATGAAATTGTAACTTCTGGCGAGAACTTGGTGTGTGTGTGTGTGTGTGTGTAATAAGGATAACGGAGTAGGGAGGGTAGTGTGGTGATGGAGTAGAGAATGCAGTATAATGATGGAACAGGAAAGTCAGTGAAGTATTGTGTTTTGGAGGATGATGGAGTTAGGGAGGATGGAGGAGAGAGGGGGCGGCGGGCGGGATGAAGGACTTCCGGGAAGAGTGGATGGGTGAGCAGAGGGCGGAACACCACAGGACGAGGCCGACACACGGACCACGATTCTCAAAGACTTCTACGTTAAATCCCCCCCCCCCCTCTCCCCTAACCCCCCCCCCCCCCCCCCCGCCCCCTGTAGTTTGTATATACGAACGTAATGAATTGCTGAGTTAATACACTATAGGAAATACAGGTAGACTATCAGCAGCATATTTGTTATAAGTATTTATTCCTGACGGAGGAACACAAAGATGGTGTCGACATATAAACGAGCCTAATTGGATACGATCTCCTATTACCTGCAAATGGTGGATAATTATAATAAAAAAAAAATTAAATTTGCTGAAAATCGACGTCATGTTTCCTGGACTATCATGAAATCCCGCGTGATTTTATTTATTTTTATTTTTTGTTGTCTTTCCTTTCCTGGTGGTGAGAGAAAGCGTCTAGTTACGGTAGGGTGTTACACTTCAATTTGGGTGGTATTAACGTTCGGTGATCCTGAATGCCGCCTTGTACTCTTCTCTTGTTTAAATCACTGTACTTGTACCGGCTGGACCTATATTTGTAACCTTGCCTCACTTTTGTTTTTCTTTTATGTGAATACAGAGACATGAAATGACATTACACACACACACACACACACACACGGGAGGGTGGGGTGGGGTGGAGTAGGGGTTGTCACTGTGTCGCTAATGCCTCTGCCGCGACATCCATATATCACCCTGGGGACCAATTTTTAGTTAACCACCGGTGTTTTGGCCCCAGCCTCGTACATCACACACCTGCATCACACTCGTTAAAAATACATCTACCGTACCTGGGAATATTACCTCTCGCTGCTACTGGTGGAGAGAGAGAGAGAGAGAGAGAGAGAGAGAGAGAGAGAGAGAGAGTCATACCCTTCTGAGGATCATTTTATAAGGTAGCGTTGAAATTTCCTTGGACGCGGCCGAGTGTAACAACATTGTCCTTCAGTACGTGGATCAGGTCCGTGGATGATTGGCTGTACCCTATGAAACGAGGTGTCTGGAGTAGTCAGTCGTTGAGGCACAGTTGAGTGAAGAAGTGGACTGATTTCGGGTTAGCTTTTGGTCACCACAAGACGTATAATTATTTACACAATCACATACATGCACGTATAGACACAGAGACGTTCACACACACACACACACACGCGAATTTGATAAGTTTAGAATTTTGAACGTATTAAGTATTAGGAGATACAAGTTAAGTGGGTAGGGCGTTGCACTCAGGTGTCTGGAAATAACAACTTTTTGCCAAGGAGCTGAGGAGGAGGTGGTGGTGGCGGCGGCGATGGTGATACCTGGTGACTGGATACGGTGGTGAGTGTGTTGCCCTGTCACCCTACAATAACAATACATTAAGTCTCCCGTAAAGATGCGCTACTAATGACTCTAGTTGGGCTTTTGTAATATCTCCGTCAGTATAGGGTTGAAAGGAACGCCAGGCGCTACTGAATGCTTGTGTGGGTGTTTTTATTTTTATTTTTTCCCTCTTCCATTTTACCTCTGTCCGAGTCACTGGTTTTCGTAGAGCAGTTTTTTTTTTTTTTTTTGAGAAATGTTGTAGATTAAAATTGAGTCAAATTATAATGTGAATAAATAGAATGATTTTGAACGACGTAACATCTAGCGTGGAAAAAGAGGATCAGCCTCTGGTTAGGCGAGGAAAAAACCTTGCGGTGACTTACATAAGAAAGGTAATGTTAATGTTGTGTGAGTGTAGTGTTTAGTTGACACTGAGGAGTCTTAGAGAACAAGTGAACACGTTAATGATGATACTTAGATGAGTGTAATGTTGTTTTGTTTAGAATATTGAAGAGAGAGAGAGAGAGAGACTTGTTTGAAGACGAAAAAAGAAGATATGTTCCCAACGTCCTCAGATGCCGGGTAAAAGAAAGTGGATGCTAACGTCACTTAAAAAGGCACTTGAAGGTATACTGATGATTTTTGTGGATATTTGGGGAAAGAACAATGGCCACTAACTCACCCGTCACAATAGGACCTTGGCCACTATTAAAGCTTTATTGGCACTAATGGGAGGTGGTGAGGTCTCTATTAATGTGAGGTATGTCTATAAAAGCATTATCCTAACCTAACCTAAACCTGACCGGACTAAACTAAACCAAACCTGACCAGACCAGACCAGACCAGACCAGACCAGCCTTGCCGGCTCGGCCTGGACCAAACCAAACCAAACCAAACCAAATGCATTTCGGGATATAATTACTGTAATTATATACGATTAATCAGTAGGACCAAAAACTAAAAGCAAACAGAAATGAAAAAGAAAATGTTGGCAAGAGTTGACTACACAGAAAGTTTATGCTTAGTGGAGAGAGAGAGAGAGAGAGAGAGAGAGAGAGAGAGAGAGAGAGAGAGAGAGAGAGACTGTAGCAGGGGAGGGTGTGGTGAGTGATAATGTGATAATGACTATTATTCCATACCCAGTCATGGCTGGTCTTGCCTTGACTTTCCTACACAACTTTTCTCTTTTATGAAACGAGAGAGAGAGAGAGAGCTACCGGCGATATCTTACACTGGTTCTGGGGGGAGGGTGGGTGCTGCTACGCTGGTATCGTGTGCTGGGACTGGGTTTAGTGTAACCGGCATTTTCTTGTTGCCAACCACTCCCTCCCACTCTCACCACTCCCTCCCACTCACCACTCCCTCCCCCTCTCACCACTCCCCCCCTCTCACCACTCCCCCCCCTCTCACCGCTACCCCCCACCTCACCACTCCCTTCCTTCTCACCACTCCCTATCACGTCACCACTCCATCTCCCACCTCACCACTCCCTCCCCCTCTCACCGCTACCCCCCACCTCACCACTCCCTCCCACTCTCACTATTCCCTCCCCCTCTCACCGCTACCCCCCACCTCACCACTCCCTCTCACTTCATCACTCCCTATCACGTCATCACTCCCTCTCCCACCTCACCACTCCCTCTCACTTCATCACTCCCTCTCACACCTCACTACTCCCCCTCACACCTCACTACTCCCCCTCTTCCGATACCATCTTAACGATACGCAATCTCTCCATCAGTCGAGGTGCATGAGTCAGACGTGTGGTCATTACTCAGCTCCTAAATTTGACTCTTATTACACCTTTGTTAGACTCAAATGATGATAAGGTTGATAATGTTGGTGAGAAGTGTCCATCACTGTAAATGTGGCCCCCGACGTTTGATGAGGAAGAAACTCGATCACGGTGAATCTGAGTTTGGGTTGTATTTTTTTTTTTTCCCTGTGATGAGAAATGTTCACCAATGTTGCCATGATTCTCCTTCACTCACTTGATGTAGTTTGGTTAGATTAGGTTAGGTTAAATGTATGTAGGTGGTGATTCAGTTAGTTTGAAGTGGAGTTGGGTTAGTTTAGAGAATCACGTTGAGCTGTAGGTTAGAGTTGGATAAGATGGATTAGTTAAAGTGAGTTTGTTCATGGTTTTAGGACGACGCTCTCTTGCCTCTGTGAGTCATACGAGCTAGACAAGAAGACTGACTGGCTTGGCTGATTTTGTGATGATTGATAAAAAGAAAAGAGAAGTGGCTGGCAGTTGAGACACTTTTGTAAGGTTAGTGGTCACGGTGGGTAGGTGTGAGAATTGTCTTATTAAAGTGTATGGTGAATATATATATGTGTGTGTGTGTGTGTGTGTGTGTGTGTATTTTTTTATATGATAACATCAATAAATAACAAAATAACAGACAAAAAAAGAAAAAAAAATAGTCAAAGCAAATTGGTTTAAAGTGTGTTGCCTATTACAAGAAAATAAGCTGAGTTTGCTCGTTTGTAGCGTGAAGGTGTTCTGGTCTGCTAGCTTCATCCTGATAGTAGCGAGCCAGCGAGTCTGTCAAGCGTTATTCACTTAGCGTAATTTGCACTAACAAGTTCTTAAATTTATAATGTGTTATTATCTTCGCCTTTTTTAAACCCTATCTGTGGACTGCGTTTTATTATTTATTTATTTTTTTATAAATTAATGTACGTTAACATTGACACTACATTAGGTGAATCTGTTGCTTGGTATACGGGAACAATTTTCAAAACTAATGTGACGTATTTCAGCTGTTTTTATTGGTGTTGTTTTTTTATAAATTTTCGAAGTGTTTATATATTTTAATCCTTTGCCAAACATTTGTTAATTTACTTTTGTATTTGCGCTTTTTTATGAGTGCTGTTCACAATCCATTATACATTTATCGAAGCACCAACCAAATACCGTATCGACAGCTCGATCCCGGTAACAAAAAGCTGTACTGCAGATATCTCTCTCTCTCTCTCTCTCTCTCTCTCTCTCTCTCTCTCTCTCTCTCTCTCTCTCTCTCTCTCTCTGTATAATACTGTGTATATATTTCGTTAGTGACTATTCGTTTTTTTTCCTTCTCTCTCCCGCGGTCGGTGTGTCGTGAAAACAGTTAGCTACCGTAGAGTCGTCGCGGCCACCATTCTTGACGTCTCATTCACAGTAACAAGGTAGGAATTAGCACCAGTTTTTATCAGCCGTCGTTCCCGGGAAGTTTTGTCAGGATTGGGGGTAAGTTTGATGGGAAAAGTCGACGGAGGATATAACCGGATTTTGTGTGTGTGTGTGTGTGTGTGTGTGAAACATGAGATAAGACGACGCCTAATTATAATCCATTACGAGTGTTGGCTACGACCATTATTATCAAGAATTGAACCTAACGGCTGCGTAAGTTGTGATCGGGAACCAGTTTCTCCCCTAACTTGATCTTCTCCTCCTCTGGTGTCCGGCGAGGTGGCTGTCTGCTGCTGCTGGTTGTCTGCTGTTGGTAGTTTTTGTTGTCTGTAGTTGGTGTCTGCTGTTGGTAGTTATTGGTGGCTGCTGTGTTTGTTGTTGGTGTCTGCTGTTGGTAGTTATTGGTGGCTGCTGTGTTTGTTGTTGTTGTCTGCTGTTGCTGTTTGTTGGTGGCTGCTCTGTTTGTTTTGTCTGCTCCTGGTGACTGTTAGTGGTTGTTGATGTCTGCTGTTGGTGGTGTTTGGTGTCTGCTGTTGGTGGTGGTTGGTGTCTGCTGTTGGTGGTGGATGGTGACTGCTGTTGGTGTCTGCTGTTCGTGGTGGTTGATGTCTGCTGTTGGTGGTGGTTGGTGTCTGCTATTGGTAGTGGATGGTGTCTGCTGTTGGTGTTTGTTGTTATCTGCTGTTAGTGGTGGTTGGTGTCTGCTGTTGGTGGTGGTTGATGTCTGCTGTTGGTGTTGGTTGGTGTCTGCTGTTGGTGTTTGTTGTTGTCTGCTGTTGGTGGTTGTTGGTGTCTGCTGTTGGTGGTGGTTTGTGTCTGCTGTTGGTGGTTGGTGTCTGCTGTTGGTGGTGGTTGGTGTCTGCCATTGGTTGTTGGTGTCTGCTGTTGGTGGTTGTTGATTTCTGTTGTTGGTGGCTGCTGTGTTTGTTATTGGTGTCTGCTGTTGGTGGTGGTTGGTTGTCTGCTGTTGGTGGTGGTTGGTGTCTGCTGTTGGTGGTGGTTGGTGTCTGCTGTTGGTTGTTGTTTGTGTCTGCTGTTGGTGGTGGTTGGTGTCTGCTATTGGTGTTTGTTGTTGTCTGCTGTTGGTGGTTGTTGGTGGTGGTTGGTGTCTGCTGTTGGTGGTGGTTGGTGTCTGCTGTTGGTGGTTCTTTGTCTGCTGTTGGTGGTGGTTGGTGTCTGCTGTTCGTGGTGGTTGGTGTCTGCTGTTGGTGGTGGTTGGTGTCTGCTGTTGGTGGTTGTTGGTTTCTGCTGTTGGTGGCTGTTGATGGTGGTTGGTGTCTGCTGTTGGTGGTGGTTGGTCTCTGCTGTTGGTGGTGTCTGCTGTTGGTGTTTGTTGTCTCCTGTTGGTGGTTGTTGGTGTCTGCTGTTGGTGGTGGTTTGTGTCTGCTGTTGGTGGTTGTTTGTGTCTGCTGTTGGTGGTGGTTGGTGTCTGCTGCGGTTGGTGGTGGTTGGTGTCTGCTGTTGGTGGTGGTTGGTGTCTGCTGTACGTGGTGGTTGGTGTCTACTGTTGATGGTTGTTGGTGTCTGCTGTTGGTGGTGGCTGGTGTCTGCTGTTGGTGGTTGTTGGTGTCTGCTGTTGGTGGTTGTTGGTGTTGTTGGTTTCTGCTGTTAGTTGTTGGTGGCTGCTGTTGGTGGTTGTTGGTGGCTGCTGTGCTTGTTGTTGGTGTCTGCTGTGTTTGTTGTTGGTGTTTGCTGCTGTTGGTGGTTGTTGGCGTCTGCTGTTGGTGGTGGTGGTTGGTGTCTGCTGTTGGTAGTTGTTGGTGTCTTCTGTTAGTGGTTGTTGGTGTCTGCTGTTCGTGGTGGTTGGTGTCTGCTGTTGATGGTTGTTGGTGGTGGCTGGTGTCTGCTGTTGGTGGTTGTTGGTTTCTGCTGTTGATGGTTGTTGGTGGTGGCTGGTGTCTGCTGTTGGTGGTTGTTGGTTTCTGCTGTTGGTGGTTTTTGTTTCTGCTGTTGGTGGTGGTTGGTGTCTACTGTAGGGGACTGGTCTAGGCTGTGGTGGACTGGTCTGGGCTGTGAGGAACTGGTCTAGGCTGTGGAGAACTGGTCTAGGCTGTGGAGAACTGGTCTAGGCTGTTGAGAGGACTTGTGCTAGTAGGCTTGGTAGAACTGGTCTTAGGCTAGGGCGGCTGTAGGAGTATTGAGATCTGGGTTAGTGGTGGTAGGGAGCTGGTCTAGTGCCGTTGGAGGGGTGATGCTGTGGAGAACTGGTCTAGGCTGTAGGGTATTGGTCTGGGTTGTGGTGGACTGGTCTAGGCTGTGGAGAACTGGTCTAGGCTGTAGGGTATTGGTCTGGGTTGTGGTGGACTGGTCTAGGCTGTGGTGGACTGGTCTGGGCTGTGAGGAACTGGTCTAGGCTGTGGAGAACTGGTCTAGGCTGGGCTTTCATTGCTCCTGGCTGGTGGTGTTGTGGAATTTGAGGTGGTTGTCAGGGTTTGGAGGGGTGGGCGGGTGGTGGCGTGTGGGTGGGTGGGTTTCCCCCTGGCAGCCGCCGCCTCCCCGCCACTGTTTGTCTTGGTGTGAAGTGTTTACTGTGGCCGGCCCCGTGACGTCACCCACACCCTGTACGCGGACGTTTGCTTTGTTTACGTTTTATTCTGGCATCCACGGCGAGTAATTATAGTGATGAGGACATTATCATTAACTACCTTGTAGCCTGTCCTCGCTTGTTGTTGTTCTTCACGGTAACTCGGAGAGGACTTAGTTTGTTGAGCGCTACGTGAAGGACAAGTCAGGTATTTACCTCCGCATGTTGATGTGGACCAGGTACCTGAGGAACAACTCAGGTATATTCCTGCACATGTTTGTGTGAACCAGTAATGTGAGGAATAAGTCAGGTCCCCAAATAATTATACGTGCAGTGTTTTGTAGCTGGTATAGACTTCCGAAGATATACTTTATATGATACACACAGGTGACACGTACACGATTACTGTCTTTCTAATGTATAATGTACTGTATATCACCAACATCAAGGTGTACTTACAGTAGTCACAATGACCTATGTGCCGGAACGTACTTCAATAAGGCAGGCACTGGTCACATACCACACTAGACACTGTACACGGTACACAGAGTAAACACCAGAAGCAACAAACACCGTAAAATAGCCTTGGAGTCTTCAAGTGGCAGAGGCGGTGTTGACACGGAGGCTTTTAAATAAGCATGATGAAGCTCCCCCCACAAACTCTACGGACGAACGCAGCCTCGTTTTATTTATATTGTCAAGGCTAATGCTGAGAAATAAATATATTTGGAACATACTCAGAAACCCCGAGTGTGGTGTTGTAACCTTGGCAGTGATGGATTGTTAAAGCAAAAAGGTAACCAATGAAGTGTATTGATGACACGCCATGGCCGGCGAAACTGCTTACATACTGAGGAACCATTTTGGTGTACAGCCTCTACTGACTGTAATAATGGTGGCTCTGACACGTCACGGTGGTTTCTGTCAAGGATTTTTACGCCCGAAAAATGTGGAACAGTGATAAAATTAGTACAATGCATAATAGAATGGTGGCGGAGGATAGAGACAGACCATTGAACGCTGATAAATAACTTGTAGTGGTCAGAGGAAACTGTGAAAAACAAGAAAATAGAAATGGCTCTCACGTGTGAATAAGAGGGCAAGTGGCAGGAGAATGACTGGTCACTTAAACACGCCGCACGTGTCTCTGTTACGCAGTCCTCTAGGGGGAAAAAGGGGAGGAAGAAACAGACGAGTTTAAATGATGACGACAGGTGATAAAGTCGAGCGCTCTGGGGACGCTGAGATGTGTGTTAATGGTCGAGGAGGAGATGAGTCGTATTGTGCTGACGCGACGTGTGTTTGACATTTCAAGGTGAGAGTCGTTTTGAGATGGTCACTTCTTTCGGTGATACTGAAGTGTCTTGAAGTGATTTTTTTAGGCAATATCAGAGTTTCTTTTGATGGTTTAGGACGAGGAAAGGTAAGTTTTGTTGGTGATGTGAGGTGTTTATCAATAGTTCAAGGTGAGTCACGTCTATTGGGGATGTGAGGTGTGTTTTGGTGGTTCAAGATGAGAGGAATCATTTTTTGTGACGAGAAGTGTTGTTTTTTTTTTTTCGTCCAGAGTGAGTGAGGGAGTCATTTATTTTGGTGACGTGAAGTGTGGTTTAACGGTTCACGATAACAGTAAGATTGTGCTTCTGTTAATGGTGTGGAAGCTTTTAAGGTAAGAGTAGTACAGTGAGAATTCTATTGTAACCTTGTTATGAGTATTTTGAGTTTGACTCGGTAGTGCAAAATTATGATTGGGGTGTATCTCGGGGCGTCGGAAGATCACTATTTACACAATCATTAGCAAGTTCCTCAGGGAGGGTGTGGTGTGATGTTTCTAAATTGTATATGTAGGAAAAGTGTTTGTGTGTGTGTGGTGGGTGGGGAAGCCCTGGACCCCTTAAGCCGGGTATGAGGAAGAGGAGTGGCCCACACAAGGCCAGGTTGAGTCGTGAACAAACAAGACGGCTGTTTGGCTTGGCTGAGGCTTGAGGCGAGCGGCTCTCCGGGTCCTGGACGAGAGGGGCGTAGGAAGGTGGTGGTGCCCCCTGCCTGCTTTGCTCTGCCAGCCCTGCCACTGGTGTACGTGGTCCTTGGTGTAGGTGGTCTACCAGCCCTCAACTAGTGTAGGTGATAGTGGTGGTGGTGATGGTTAACCCTATCACATTACCTTCTTCACCACTATTGTAAATGGTGGTGACTCCTAGCTTTTGTAAGTTGGATATTGGTGACAAAAATGGTAATAGTGGTGGTGAGAAGATTTTTCGGGGACAGTGTTGGTTATGGTTGTGGTGGGGATGGTATTTATGGAAGAAGGTTCTGATGGTGAAGGGAGTGGTAGAATGTTGAGGAAATGGAGGAGTGGTGGAGAAGGTTACCGTGGTGATGGTGGTGGAGAAGGTTACCGTGGTGATGGTGATGGAGAAGGTTACCGTGGTGATGGTGGTGGAGAAGGTTACCGTGGTGATGGTGATGGAGAAGGTTACCGTGGTGATGGTGATGGAGAAGGTTACCGTGGTGATGGTGGTGGAGAAGGTTACCGTGGTGATGGAGAAGGTTACCGTGGTGATGGTGGTGGAGAAGGTTACCGTGGTGATGGTGGTGGAGAAGGTTACCGTGGTGATGGTGGTGGAGAAGGTTACCGTGGTGATGGTGGTGGAGAAGGTTACCGTCGTGATGGTGGTGGAGAAGGTTACCGTGGTGATGGAGAAGGTTACCGTGGTGATGGAGAAGGTTACCGTGGTGATGGTGGTGGAGAAGGTTACCGTGGTGATGGTGGTGGAGAAGGTTACCGTGGTGATGGTGGTGGAGAAGGTTACCGTGGTGATGGAGAAGGTTACCGTGGTGATGGAGAAGGTTACCGTGGTGATGGTGGTGGAGAAGGTTACCGTGGTGATGGTGGTGGAGAAGGTTACCGTGGTGATGGTGGTGGAGAAGGTTTCCGTGGTGATGGAGAAGGTTACCGTAGTGATGGTGGTGGAGAAGGTTACCGTGGTGATGGTGGTGGAGAAGGTTACCGTGGTGATGGTGGTGGAGAAGGTTACCGTGGTGATGGTGATGGAGAAGGTTACCGTGGTGATGGTGGTGGAGAGGTTAACGTGGTGATGGTGGTGGAGAAGGTTACCGTGGTGATGGAGAAGGTACGGGTGATGGTGATGGAGAAGGTTACCGTGGTGATGGTGATAGAGAAGGTTACCGTGGTGATGGTGATGGTGAAGGTTACCGTGGTGATGGTGGTGGAGAAGGTTACCGTGGTGATGGTGGTGGAGAAGGTTACCGTGGTGATGGTGGTGGAGAAGGTTACCGTGGTGATGGTGGTGGAGAAGGTTACCGTGGTGATGGTGGTGGAGAAGGTTACCGTGGTGATGGTGGTGGAGAAGGTTACCGTGGTGATGGTGGTGGAGAAGGTTACCGTGGTGATGGAGAAGGTTACCGTGGTGATGGAGAAGGTTACCGTGGTGATGGTGATGGAGAAGGTTACCGTGGTGATGGAGAAGGTTACCGTGGTGATGGTGGTGGATAAGGTTACCGTGGTGATGGTGGTGGAGAAGGTTACCGTGGTGATGGAGAAGGTTACCGTGGTGATGGTGATGGAGAAGGTTACCGTGGTGATGGTGGTGGAGAAGGTTACCGTGGTGATGGTGGTGGAGAAGGTTACCGTGGTGATGGTGGTGGAGAAGGTTACCGTGGTGATGGTGATGGAGAAGGTTACCGTGGTGATGGTGGTGGTGAAGGTTACCGTGGTGATGGTGATGGAGAAGGTTACCGTGGTGATGGTGATGGAGAAGGTTACCGTGGTGATGGAGAAGGTTACCGTGGTGATGGTGGTGGAGAAAGTTACCGTGGTGATGGAGAAGGTTACCGTGGTGATGGTGGTGGTGAAGGTTACCGTGGTGATGGTGATGGAGAAGGTTACCGTGGTGATGGAGAAGGTTACCGTGGTGATGGAGAAGGTTACCGTGGTGATGGTGGTGGTGAAGGTTACCGTGGTGATGGTGGTGGAGAAGGTTACCGTGGTGATGGTGGTGGAGAAGGTTACCGTGGTGATGGTGGTGGAGAAGGTTACCGTGGTGATGGTGGTGGAGAAGGTTACCGTAGTGATGGTGGTGGAGAAGGTTACCGTGGTGATGGAGAAGGTTACCGTGGTGATGGTGGTGGAGAAGGTTACCGTGGTGATGGTGGTGGAGAAGGTTACCGTGGTGATGGTGGTGGAGAAGGTTACCGTGGTGATGGAGAAGGTTACCGTGGTGATGGTGGTGGAGAAGGTTACCGTGGTGATGGTGATGGAGAAGGTTACCGTGGTGATGGTGGTGGAGAAGGTTACCGTGGTGATGGTGATGGAGAAGGTTACCGTGGTGATGGTGATGGAGAAGGTTACCGTGGTGATGGTGGTGGAGAAGGTTACCGTGGTGATGGTGGAGAAGGTTACCGTGGTGATGGAGAAGGTTACCGTGGTGATGGTGGTGGAGAAGGTTACCGTGGTGATGGTGATGGAGAAGGTTACCGTGGTGATGGTGGTGGAGAAGGTTACCGTGGTGATGGTGGTGGAGAAGGTTACCGTGGTGATGGTGGTGGAGAAGGTTACCGTGGTGATGGTGGTGGAGAAGGTTACCGTGGTGATGGAGAAGGTTACCGTGGTGATGGAGAAGGTTACCGTGGTGATGGTGATGGAGAAGGTTACCGTGGTGATGGTGGTGGAGAAGGTTACCGTGGTGATGGAGAAGGTTACCGTGGTGATGGTGATGGAGAAGGTTACCGTGGTGATGGTGGTGGAGAAGGTTACCGTGGTGATGGAGAAGGTTACCGTAGTGATGGTGGTGGAGAAGGTTACCGTGGTGATGGAGAAGGTTACCGTGGTGATGGTGATGGAGAAGGTTACCGTAGTGGTGGTGGTGGAGAAGGTTACCGTGGTGATGGTGGTGGAGAAGGTTACCGTGGTGATGGTGGTGGAGAAGGTTACCGTGGTGATGGAGAAGGTTACCGTGGTGATGGTGGTGGAGAAGGTTACCGTGGTGATGGTGGTGGAGAAGGTTACCGTGGTGATGGTGGTGGAGAAGGTTACCGTGGTGATGGTGGTGGAGAAGGTTACCGTGGTGATGGTGGTGGAGAAGGTTACCGTGGTGATGGTGGTGGAGAAGGTTACCGTGGTGATGGGAAGGTACCGTGTGAGGGTGAGAAGGTTACCGTGGTGATGGTGGTGGAGAAGGTTACCGTGGTGATGGAGAGAAGGTTACCGTGGTGATGGTGATGGAGAAGGTTACCGTGGTGATGGTGATGGAGAAGGTTACCGTAGTGATGGTGGTGGAGAAGGTTACCGTGGTGATGGTGATGGAGAAGGTTACCGTGGTGATGGTGATGGAGAAGGTTACCGTGGTGATGGTGGTAATGAGAGAGGACACCATTACCGCCACAGTTTCACCCCCCAACAACAGGGTTTACGGTGCGTTAGTATAGCTCTTGGCTAGGCAATATTTTACCACAGTAACATGCATCCAACATAACTCTACCCAAAAAGCTGGATTCATGTTCCCTCCCAAAGGTTCAAAACTATGAATCTTTCTCGTTACCAAAGCTATACGAATGTACTTACCTCACTGACTGAAGCTGAAGCACAAAACACCGAAAAACACCATCAACATTATACACCGAAGCTCTGCCGTTAACTGGATACGTTCACTCAACACCAGCTATTGAACAAAATGAACGTGCAGAATCGCTCAAAAGAATATAAACACATTTTTAACCTCGCCTGTGTACATTGAATGTGTCCTGTTAGGATAGAGTATCTGTCTAGCTATCATACTATATTTGTGCGTTGTTTTTTCTTATATTTTTTTGTGCTTTAATTTTAAGTCAATAAATTAATTTCGTTTATTCTTGCGTCTTCAGTTACGAGGAAAATTGTCTATACGAGCCTTGGGACTGGGAGGTTGGAGTGACAGCGTTGTATTGTTGTGTTCGTTGACTCTTGACTGCTGATGAAAAGCCCGCACTACACCATCCCCCGACCCCCCACACATTAAAGCGACGCTCGCCCCCCACACACACCACCTGTTCGTGGTTTTTGTGTTGGAATTTTTTTTTTATTGTGTATATGAAATTTATCATCCGTATTAAATTTTCTTATTTTCTCTTCCTTAGTATTTTTTAGTTTCATATTTTTTCTGGCGTTTCCAAGTTTTATTTTTTTTTATTGATATTTTCCTTTCACCTTTTTTTTTTTACCCATCCTTTAAATAGGTGATAGTGGCCGTCACCCTCACCTGATAACAGTTTTTGTACGTCACCCCCCCCCCCCCCTCCCCATCGGTCATCACTACCTCCACTCGGGCACCACTATCCCTCCTCCGCCTCGGTGGTATAGCGTTCGGTTTATATGATGATCAAGAACCAACCTTCACCTAGCTGACATTTTATTCTCCCATGAATCTGAAGCAATACCCCCTCCCCCCCCCCCCCGTGTGTGTGTGTGTGTGTGTGTGTGTGTGTGTGTGTGTGTGTGTGTGTTTACTCCTCCAACTCATCTTGATCAAATCGCCATCACCACCAGGCAACGTGTCCTGTACAGTACATTGTTTAATTAGTTAGTGTTGACCCGAGAATGTGTCACCTTCCCTGACCTCATGCTTCACTTTCACCCTTTTTCTGGTATATTTCACCTTTAACGAACGTGGCGGTCACTTATCACCTTGACCTGCTGTAATGAGTGTTTACCTGTATGAAATGAAACGCGTCCACATTCTACTATACATACATACATACATACATACATACATACATATTTCGGCCTTATTAATTTTGTGAACCTCTTCAGACAAACGTTTAGTGACAGGCATGGCAAACTCTCCTGTACCAATATAGTTAATTCTTGTAACGTGTGTTTCAAAGTTCCCTTACATGCACCTGGACTTTGCCTAATGTGTGTGTGTGTGTGTGTGTGTGTGTGTGTGTGTGTGTGTGTGTGACCTTTAATACAGCCACCAACTTTACTTAAACTCGGCTACTTTCACCTCCAGTGTCGCCTTCCTGAAAGACCTTGAACTTTGCCATCTCCCTACCCTTACTTTACCCAGTCAATGGTGCATAGTGTGTGTGTGTGTAAGTCTGGTACCTTCACATACACTACACTACCCCCCACCTTCCTCGCTCTGGTCGCTGGCTGATGCAGGTTCATCCCCTATCCCACCTTTAGTCCAATGTGTGTGTGTGTCATAGGTACTTCGCTTCCAGACGTTATCATGTCAGGCACAGTACCTCTATAGTTCACCATGTGCTTCATTAATGATGGATTTTTTTTCTTATCGGTGAACCCAGAGATGGCCTTTCTTGACTGACTGATCGAGTGTTCTTTTTTTTTTCATGTGAGGGAATTTTTATCGTCTGTTGAAAAATTCGTCACTTTATAGTCTCTGCCGTGCGTATGATTGTTGCCTAGTCACTCTGTCATTGTTTTGCCTGAGTTAACTATTGACTGTGGCGGGCGTAACACACACACACACACACACACCTGTTCCTCCACCTGATGTGTCTTGCTTATTTACATCACCCATGTTATCACTTAATTTTCCTTCAGATTCACCTCATTTACCATCAGATTCACCTCATTCACCATCAGATTTACTTCATATCCCCTTAAATTCACCTCATTTCCCCTCAGATTCACTTCATTTACCCTCTGATTCACCTCACTCCCCTCTCTGATTCACCTCACCCCTCAGATTCGCCTCATTTACCATCAGATTCACCTCATTCACCATCAGATTTTCTTCATTTCCCCTTAAATTCACCTCATTTCCCCTCAGATTCACTTCATTTACCCTCTGATTCACCTCACTCCCCTCTCTGATTCACCTCATCCCTCTGATTCACCTCACTCCTCTGATTCACCTCACCCCTCTCTGATTCACCTCATCCCTCTGATTCACCTCACCCCTCAGATTCACCTCACCCCTCTGAATCACCTCACCCCTCAGATTCACCTCACCCCTCTGATTCACCTCACCCCTCTGAATCACCGAGCGTGGCATTGATGCACTCGGTACAACAGCGGACGGTGGCCACTATACGACACGGTGGGGGGAGGACATCATCAGGGCCTTGTGACTTCGGTTAACCCTGAACTTCTGCTGCTTTTTCTCTCGATGACACGTGACCTTTTTCAGTACTTTCACTGAACACGTTATCTTTCTCCGTACTTTCTCTCGATGGTACGTTATCTATATCCGTACTTTCTCTCGACTTGTGATCTATTTCCGTACTTTCTCTCGATGGTATGAGATCTATTTCCGTACTT